>OZ014524.1:526746006-527329886 GCA_963966055.1 Lathyrus aphaca
AATAAGAGCTAGGAACCGCAGACTTGATCCTATCCCATGTCCATATGTTGTATTGCTCCCAGAGCTGATAAAGTTGAACCTGGTCGAGCTTCGTACCATGAGAGCTCCTCCTCCAGACAATCTACCTCCGATTTTTGATGCTAACGCCAGGTGCGAATTCCATTCGGGTGCCTAGGGGCACAGTATTGAGAAATGTTGGGCTTTTCAAAACAAGGTACAAGACTTAATTGAGTCCAAGGCAATCAATTTTTCTCCTCATCCAAAGGTACTCCAGGATCCGATGCCTAGTCACAATGGAACCGGTGTCACGGTTGTTCTACCAAATGGTCCGCGTTAAGCTGAAGTCTTCAAGTTAATCACCATGCCAGGGTATTCATGAAGCAAATAAAGCCAGCAGTATTCAAATACTCTCAGTGATGGCATTTATGTGTTTGCCTTTCTTCATTGTTCATTTTCATCCCTATTGAGGGGAACTACGTCGCTCTGATTCTTCATTGGTCATCAGTCAATGGAGATACATAGGCAGAAGATCGTCAGGTCTTTCCGAGCAACCTTATGGGGCAACTTTACTCCCCAGTTTCACTCTCTCGAAGAAGAGGTATGATTGTCGTGGTCAGGTATACAACTGCAGGTTGAAAATTAAAAGTCTGCGAAGGAGCTATTGATCACTGAAAGTATCCAAGACTGACAGGTCCAGACGGAGCCAAGCCTCCTCAACTATGGCAATATTCAGTTTCTTTACTGCATTTCCGTTCATAGTTTCTTTTATGTGTTAAACATTTGTCTACGTGTATGAAATTTGTTTGCTTTTGAATGTTAGCAATAATAAAACTCACATGTTTTTTCTTGAAGTAATTCATTTGCATTCCCTTATAATTTTGCATATGTACATCGCAATACCAATTGTCATGCTTAAATTCTATGAAGGAGGATGACGAAACAACAACGCAAAATCTCTAATTGTGTGCTCTCGAGTAAGGCCCTGTTGACGATGTACAGGCTTTGTTTCAAATCCCTAAACATTGGAGATATAAGGAAGATAGACCCTTGCTAACCCCTTCGAGCCTTGAAGTAGGAGTTTATTTTTGCATAAAAAACCCTCACATGTAACCCAGGGGCAGGGTAGTTGTCAGCTAGTCAGACCAAGTGTTCAGGCTTTCATAAAGGAGTGTATTTGAGGATCCATTACGTCCTACTATGCTAATCAAGAGGTCCAAAGACCCGAAACCACAATGGTTATCCAAGTCAATGGTCCAAAGATTGAAAACCACAATGGTTATCCTTCGTCGACCAAAGAATGAGGCAGTCACAACCCTCGCGAAGCAATCAAGGCAAATAGTGTCACACAACTCGTTCAAAAAGAAAAAGAAAAGAAAAAGCCCGCTAAGTAGAAACTTGAAAACAAGCGACTTAGGCAAAAGTTAGGGCATCCCGCTGGACTTCACAATCAAAGATTCACAAGAATCAGTCCCGGCAAAAGTTAGGGATAAGCAAAATAACGCAAAAGCGAAAGACAGAAAGGATTACACAAGAAAGATCCTCAAATAAGAACAAAGTCGTGTGGCACGGACACGAAAGATAGAGGAGTGACTGACTCTCGACAATAACCTGATTGGTGCTTGAACCGGTAGCAGCAATGGTTCCTCAATCAACACGAAACCCTTATGAAAGGTGAATGCGTGTGAAAACTAGTTGAACGTAGGAATGGAGAACATCACGAAGAGTGGGTGGGCACAAATAAACTTCGAGCCTATATCCTTTGTTTCTATAACCGTGAACCAGGCCACGATACAACCCTTAAAAGTCCTAACTGAAATAGGGTTAATTTGAGAGTGTACTACTACGAGGCCGCGTTCCTGACTCCTATGGGTTATGTTAAAAGACATGTTGTTGGTATTGCTTGTACATGATTTCATTTAAAAAACAATGTCGTGTCTTAACCAGTGATTCGCTCACAAAGGTTTGCGACACCCTTTTCAATAAAAAAACTTCAAGCTTAGCATGTGTGTTACATTAGAATTTTCATTCTCAGTATAAACATTTTTTTCACTTGCATACATTTGTTTGGCATCATAAATGGTTCACATGCAGAAATTCAATCCAGAAGCTTAAGCTTGCCAAGTTGAGAAGTCCAAAACTTCTGAAAGACAGTCATGTCAAGGTGCACTTTTCCGAGAAAGCTTCATTGAGCAGGGACTTTCCCAACCAGCCATGGCAAGAGCTAGCCAATCCAGACAGTTACGTCGAGCAATCTCTTCAAAATTAAGGAGCTAACCCATCCGGGGCAGTTACGTCGATGCAATTTCTTCAAAATTCAGCCAAACTGGGGCAATCACTTCGAGATTCAAATCTCTCCAAGAGCGAAGATTAGTCAATCAAGTACAAAACAATTCAAATACTCGTACTGGGGCAGGCCACCCCTATAGTACGAGAATTCATCCTTTCCTGAAGATAGACGATCGAAGGCATTTACCTCAAGTTCAGAGTACCAGTACAGCTACACTCTCAAAGAGTTTCTATGACACCCTCTTGACATAACTCTTACTAATTGATTCTACTACCCATCTAGCGGTCGCTTGTCAAGCCAATTATCTCGTTCAGTACTTCTGACAGATACAAACTCATATGCATTGGCAATGGTTACCTCCCCAGCAAGGTTATTACGCTGATTCAGGTTGTCGTTACGATACCTAAAGAGTTTAAAGACACCAAGTCTTTCGTAAAATCCTATTGAGGTAAAATCCCTACAGAAGCAAATGATCCCCTATATGAGACAACTTGAAATCTTTCCTCCTCAGCAGGATGTGTCTCGGTTTTTGTCATCCCCAACAGACGAATGAAAGTTATCCCCAGTAAAGCCACCCAGTTTTTCCTTCAGATGGTTTCCTTGATCTCGGTTCCTCAAAAGATCTAAGGCAATTCCTATTCCCCTAGAAGATTTTAGATAAATCATTCTCCTCCCCAGCAGATCCATAAGAGTGGATAATCTCCAATAGTTGAGGTATCCTCTGGCATGTTCCTCAAATCTAAAGTCCAATTTATTTTTGGCAAAGGTGATAATTGGGGACAGATGAATTATTCACTCTCTTTTCCAACAGAGACGTTATCCCCACAGGGCTTCTTGAGATCGGATCCGCGATCATTGCGTTTCCCCACAGAGTTAGCAGGGATTTATTACTTCCGCGTCAGGAATTCCTTTACATTCGTACCAGTTCATTAACAATACTTAAGACATAACATCCCCAATGTCAGGGGGAAACATGCCATGCAATTCAACATATGCAAAGCCCAGCCACAGGCTGGCCAAAGTACATCTTCGGGTGGCATATTTCAAAGCTCAGCCACAGACTGGCCAAAGTCCATCTTCGGGTGGCAATTTTCAAAAGTCCCCAACGGTGGGCAAAAGTCTCCCACAGTGAGCAAAAGTCCAGCCACAGACTGGCCAAAGTCCATCTTCGGGTGGCAATTTTCAAAAGCCCCCACAGTGGGCAAAAGTCTCCCACAGTGAGCAAAAGTCCAGCCACAAACTGGCCAAAGTCCATCTTCGGGTGGCAATTTTCAAAAGTCCCCCACAGTGGGCAAAAGTCTCCCACAGTGAGCAAAAGTCCAGCCACAGACTGGCCAAAGTCCATCTTCGGGTGGCAAGTTTCAAAAGTCCCCCACAGTGGAAAAAAGTCTCCCACAGCGAGAAAAAGTCCCCCACAGTGGGCAAAAGCCTCCCGCAGTGAGCAGAAGTCCACCCGCAGTGTGGCAAATTTTCAAAGTCCACACGCAGTGTGGCAAATTTCCAAAGTTCACCCGCAGCGTGGCAACTTATCCAAAGTCCATCCTCTGGGTGGCAAATTCTTAAAGTCCAGCCACAGACTGGCCAAAGTCCATCCTCCGGGTGGCAAATCCTCAAAGTCTCCCATAGTGAGCAGAAGTCTCCTGTAGTGCGGCAAATGTCTCCCACAGCGAGCAAAAGTCTCCCGCAGTGAGCAGAAGTCTACCCGCAGAATGGCAAGTTTCTAAAGTCCACCCGCAGTGTGGCAAATTGTCGAAAGTCCACCTGCAGCGTGGCAGATCGTATCGTGAAGTCCAAACGCAGATTGGCAAAAGTCCATCCTCAGGGTGGCAAAGTATCTTAAAATTCGGTCGCAAATTATTGAAAGTCCACCCGCAGCGTGGCAAGTCAATAGCCATCTGACAACACTCAAAAGGCATTCCCTGTTTACTATTTTTCCCATCATAATTATCTCAAAGCAGAGTTCGTTCGGTTGATTTTATTTCCCTTTTCCTCTGCCACAGAGTGCAAATTTTCTGGTTGTTTCTAGTATTCAATCCCTGCATACCTCAAACGTCTGAAAGCAACTGCTATCATCTATTCACGTCTACAGTGATTGAATAGGGGCAGCTGTAACACCCAAAATTTGCCCTCATATTTATTACCCTCTAACTGACTTATGTTTCACATCCACCTGCGTATTCCAATAGGTCATATCTAACAAATAATTTGTTATAGATCTCAACTACATCTTCAAGGTTTTCTCAAGGATTTGTGGTCGTCGGAGCAAGGCATATGTGTATAAAATGACCAGGCACTGGATCAGGATACAAGGGATCAAGTCTCAAGCATGCAATAATCAGAGTAGGATGGTCCTCTTAGCAGTTTGTTGCTTATAATACAAGTCCATTGGGTTTTGAATTCAAAAATTGACTGAATATCAAGAGTTCGTTGAGGATACAAGTGTGACTTAGATTGAAGTTGTGAACTGGATTAAACATGATAAGACTAGTCATATGGGTTACTGGGACTTTGATAACCCTTTCTCATGATTAATAGTTGCTCGCTACCCATTTCATTCACGTTTACAATTGGATTATTTCAATTCCATTTTATCCAAAAAAAATTAGCCATTAGTCAATATCCCTTTTTAATCTATTAGATTATTTTTATCATTTACCTATACTTCAAATACCCACTCTTGTTCTAAATCCAAAATTTCAAGTGAAACCAAGATTCATGAGTCTACAAATTAAATCAAAAATCTTCTTTGTCTAGTTACAACCATTATCCAACTTCATATTCATCTCCTAATTGCAATTCAAAATTGTACATTTCATCTTTTTCCAAATTCAATTCCAAAGTTTAAGTCCAAAACCCATGCCACGATTTAGACACATGACGCGTGTTATAAGAAGCATTGACCTCTTATTATCTAATTTTATTATGAAAATATGAATAAAAAGGGGTTGAAGACAAAGAGGAAGATGTGAAGAAAGAAAATGAGAAACATACATTTGTTGAACACGTGGTGCCAAAAATAATGAGGTTGGGCCTTCAAAGTATATGCTAAGAGAATTTTTTCCGTATAATTGGAGACCAAAAGGAGTACGACAAAGAAAGAGCTCTTTCTCACTTGGCTCATGAAACCAAGGTATCAATAAGGGAGATCCATTTTACTACTTCCTATTATAACATCAAGCCATTCAAAGGGAAAACAGTGGAAAATCTCTAAAGGAAACTTGACAGAATAAATTCTATGAAAATTATATCACATTTCTTCATTTATTGGAGTCTATAATAATCATAGGTAATACGGCGAATGGCATTCATAATTTTCTATTTTATCTGAACTTCATGGGTATACAATGTCGACTTCATAGCATAGCAGCCCCTGGAATTCTTGTCCCGTCCGTTGATGATTCTTAAGAAAAGCCACAAAATCTCGTACAATCCTGCACAGAAGAGAATACAATGAGTTCAACATTATTTGTTTCCCAAATTCGCAGCAGGAAGAAGAGTGCAATAGCAAAAATAACTCATGCACTTATCAAGAGATCCATCAGATAAGAAATTCCGCGAAATTCCAATAAAAAGTTTTCAGGTCACAAATGCACAAGTGCAGAAGAATAATAAAAGAGATATAATCGTTTTATCAGAAGAAGTTTCACAAAAAGAGTTCAGTTACAACTTATAACGAATTATAACTGAAAAATATAACAAACTCTCTAACAGTTTTTCTAACAGAAATTTAACTGATTCACAAAGAAGAACTCACCTCTATAAAATCAGAGTCTTCACCATCCTCAAGGCTCTCTCGAAAAATTCAGTTCTTCCACCATTCTCCAAATCCCACTTCTTTTTCATCCTTCTTCTTCAACCCTCTTCCTCAATCATCCCAAACCTCTTCAAACTTCTTCATTCACCTCATCTCCATTCTTCTTCTCTGATTCATCCCAGCTTCACTCTCCACCATTCATTACTTCTTCATCTCTCTCATTTTTTCACATCCTCCAATCTTTTCCATTCTTCAACAAACATAACCAAGCTTCTTCAAATCATCTTCAACACCATAACAAAAGGGTCTGAGTTCCTCCATTGTCATCGTTGCAAAACTCGCAGCATAAAAAACCTGCAACAAGATGTGTTGCTTTCCAAGAAAGCCTCACCGTCACCAATCTTCATTCAGTTCCTCTAACCTCTGCAACCACCGCTTCAATCATCTTCAATCGCACCTGTAAAAGAAAAACAAAATCGATTCATATTCGGATCAAGAACCACAAAGTCACAAAGAATCTGAATTCGGATCAACCAACCTCCAATCTCCAAAAATTGCATCAACAACCTGCAATCAAAATCAACAATATCAAATACTTGTATCAAATCCGATTCAAAAACCTCTCCTGCAAAGTTCAAGAAATAACGCAACAATAACCTTGATTGCGATGCAACAAGGATGCAGATACAAGGTATTGAAGGAACATAAGGAATTCAAGAGGCGGAGGAGAAGATTCGGAAAGGAAGAAATCCAGTTTGGACCTTACCTGAGTAAAAGAGGGATTTTGCGGATTCGACGTCGTAACAAGGACGCAGCGCTTCCGCCGACATCAGCCTCACCATTGCTCAACCTTCCTCTTCGACATTCTCTAATCAGCATCAAGAATCATGACTCTTCATCGCATGGAGTCAAAGTTCGGTTTTCTCCAATAATCGGAATCGTCATCAGCGCTCGTGGCCTTCGTCGACATTAGCGTAACCAAGCGGCGATATCCACTGAATCTATGAGCCGCGTTCAGTGCGCAGAAGGAGGAGGGACAGTTTAAGACGAGAAGAGAACCACTCTTACCACGGTTTCATCTTCATGTCTCCATGTAATTAGGTACGAATCGGAACTCTTTCAAATGTGTTGATTTTGTATTTCGTTTGTTTGTTTTCTCACCATCGAGAATATTCCAATTGCAATGAGGGAGGGTTTTTGAGGTTAGGTTTCGGTGGCCGGTTTGGGTAGGGACGAACGACGCAGATGCCGGCGGCGGCTTGGGTGGGGTTAGAGAAGAAGAAGAGGGAATTTTAGGGTTTTGGTAAGAAAGAAGGTTAGATAAGGGGAAGAACACGGTTTATGGAGAGAGGGCTTACTGAGTTTGATTTGGTTTTTAATTATGATTTGTTTTTTTTAAATTAATATTGATTAGAGGTTAAAACAAACTAAATGCTTAATAAAATCTCTTAATCACCATCATTTAATTTTTAAAAATGGAATAAATCCTCCAATAATGCCCACCGCCCAATTTCCTCAAGGTAGATTCCCCCTTGTTCGGTCCAATCTGGCGGTGACACGTGTCACCGACCGGTTGGGCCAATGTCACTGTAGTCTTCCCTTTCCTCTCTATGCCTCATTTGGCCTAATAATTGCTATTATCACCCCCGCACTTAAGCCCAGTTTTTTATTTTAACTAATAAGTGCTGCCTTCACACCCCCTAGCTTCAGTGCACCAGTGGGCCTAACAAAATGCTATCTGCGCCCACATTTTCAGGCCAAATTCGGTTTTTAACTGAAAAGTCTACTTTCTACACCCTTTTCCTATTCCTATTTCTTTTTAAATTTCTGTCTTGCACCATTTCAAATTAATTCTATAAAAAATACTAAAACATGAAATAAAATCCCCTAAAAATTAGGATAGAATATTAATTCAATTTAGAAATTTTCCCAATTTTTACTTTCTGACCTTAATTATTTTTCAATTTAATTTCGATTTTTCACTTTTATTGATTTTAGATTGAATCCTTCATGAATACATAAATTTTTACATTTTATTTCTGCCACTTCCTATAAAATTTTTGATCCATTCTTTTTGATATGATTAGAGGACAAATAAAGGTACCTAGAATATTTTTTTGTATTTTTAGGGCATTTTATCTACTATTTTGGTAGTGTGATTCGTATAAATTTAGGATTGAACCTTAGATACGTTTAGGTGGCAATTTGACATAGTTAGACTTAGAATTTTTAAGAGATTTTTTAACACAATGTTATAATCAGGTTTAAGACCCTAGGGAATTAATTTCACATTGTTTCCATGACTTTTGATATTTTTGGCATTTTAATTCATTTCCATCATATTATGCATATTCATGATTCATCCCATTTACTAACTATTTTCTTTTTATGCAAGGTATCTTTCGAGGATTTGCTTATGGACTTGGATAATATTTTTATTTCTCGATTATATTTTGTGTACTTTGTGATGTAATACTTGTATGCTTGTATAATTTCTATAACTAGGATAGAAAAGATAAAACGAATCGATAGAAAACCAAAATCTCAAAAATGAAATAAAAACTCGATCCAACGTCGAGTAAATTTTCAAATAAATAAATAAAGTTTCATGTGATTTTAGGATTCCTCGATTACCATCGTACCATTCCATTAGACTAAAAGCAAGCCTTGTATGTTGCACACCATAAGTCGTGCGTCTCAGCACCACGCAATCGACCCACCCGATCCATCGTTTCATCCCATTTATGTTTTCATTCACGTTTTCACCCACCAGGACTTAGGAGGACCATATTGTTCACTCATTACTTGTGGTACTCATATTTGTAGTTTAATATCTCTTAGGTAGATTTAATCTTTCAAACCTCACTAACCATAGGTCATCATTAAACTCAATTGATGTAGGGTAAGTCTAGTTTCCCTTAGAAGTTTTCCTTTGGCAACTTGAGTCTCACTTTCATCTTAAAAGAAAATCAAAAACACTTAATAAAGGAAAAGGTGTACAATGCGCCACGAGCCTTAAGCTATACGGGAAATGATTAGTGGAGGTCTCCTTCACTCTTCTGGGGTACTTTACAAACGTTCCATTGGGGGCGATCTTGGAAAGTATTCGCTTCTGTGTCATAGTCTTTAGTGTTGTACATACCATAAACGTAAACTCAAAACACTTCTTCTAAAAAACAACAAACCAAGAAGTCGCGTCTTCTCTACTCATCTCATACTCTTTGCGGACGAACATGACTTGTCTCGACAGTTCAAACAGCGACACAGTAAACACCCTCGAGTCAGAGCCGGTAACACCTGAGCTAGAGCTATGGCAACGTCATCCTAAAAATCACAAACAATTTTCAGCCTTAGTTAGACGAACTACGGCGTCTCTGATCCTCATTTATCCCGATGAGGTATGTAGGCAGTGGGGTAGGGCCCATTCGAGCACAATCTTTCTTTTTCCCTACATTTTCCCCATATTCCCATTTTTTCAATTCCAATTCCTTTTTTCATTTCCATTCCATTCCAGATAGCCATTCTTTCATTCAAACAGCATATTATTTCTCACCCTTTGAAAATAGACTTATAAGCGTGGATCCCGTCGGGTACGGCGGACGGATTGGGGTGCTAATACCTTCTCAATTCGTAACCGACTTCCGGACCCAGATCTTTGGTTCGCAAGGCCTCGTCCTTTTCCTTCTTCCTTAGGTTTGTGCAACATTACCTTTCCCATTCCTTCAGGATAAAAATGTCTGGCTGGTGTAACACGGTGGGAGAATTGACTTTAGTTATGTTGCGGATAGCAAGAGTCGCCACCGACTTTTATTTTATCCAAAGGAAAGGCATAAAAGAACAGGAAAGACCTTTTACAAGATTTTTGGGTCCGGGGGGTAGGTTATGTAAAGGGAAGGTGTTAGCACCCTTTACATCCATGGTTATCCATGGGCTCTTAGTTACTTAGCTCACTTTAAAACGTTTTTGAAATGTGAAGTGTGTGAATAGAAATTTTCTTAAATGTTTATAATGATCCATGTACGGATGCGTATAAACCTTTGTTTTGAAAATTTGTTTGAAAATGTGGGAAGTGTTTGAAAAGTTTTTGAATAATGAGCAAGTATCTAAGAGGAACCTACCCTAAGTTTAAGTCTTTTCTGTTCTTGAATATCCTTTAAGTGGTAAGACTATCCCTATTATTAAGGAATAGGTAGTCATTACCTTGGATGTGAGGGACAAGTGAAGGGACATCTGTTATTTAGGCAACTGTGAGGTGTATAAGCAATTTTGGAGGGACTATCATCTTTATTCGAAAGGGACAAGATCATTACGAAGGCAACATTCGAAAGGGACTTGATCTTTTATTTGTTAAGGGACTAGATGATTTTATTTTGATGGACTTTTGCTTTATACACCCTACTTGACCTTTTTGATTAGGCAACATGAGAGGTATCCCTAAGGAAGTGAGATGGCGATCAAAGATCGACTTACGTGTGTGAGTGTTCAATTTAATATTTATCTTTAAATTTAAATGATCTAAATTAATTTTATATTACAAGTATGTTTACACTCCCTATTTACTAACCATAGCATAAAATATGAACATTATTAATAAATATTACACCAAGGAACAATTACATAATAATAATAAAAGCAATTTAAATAAATAAGCAAAATATTAAATAATAATAATAATAATTGGGTTAGTGAAATAATAATAATAAAAATAATCACAATGTGGTTAGTAATAATAAAATATCATATAGACATAATTAATAATAATAATAATGAAATAAGCAAGAATATTATAATAATTAAAAAAATCAATTTTTATATAAACAATTACTTAAGATTAATAAGAAAATATAAGCAATTATACTAATTATTATAAAATTTGAAGTTATATGTAAATTATAAAATTAAATTAATTATGAACATATTATGAAAATAAATTATAATTACAAAAATTAAATTAGCAATTTTTAAACATATAATAGAAATTATTTACATGCAAAATTAAATTATAAATAAATTATGTCATATTATCATATTAAGAATTTTAATTTTTAATCATATTTACATACAAGAAATTTAAATTATAAACAATTTATACATTAACAAAAATTAAATTAAGAATTTTAATTAAGTCATGAATATAACATATACAAATAATAATATTAAACAAATAGAAGAAGAAAAATTAGGGTTTGAAAAAATATGTTTTTTAGGGTTTATAAAAAATAAATTAGGTTTTATATGCAAAAATGTTAAATACTAAATATTAATTCAATTATACAAATAAATTATATATAATAATGATATATACATATTAATAAAAGAAATTAGTTTTTTAGAAAATATTATTATTTTTTAGAAATTGTTTAGAACATATATTAATTTAAATCTATTTACATATTAATCATATAAATAATATTCAATAATAAACAATTAACAAAATAAATAAAACATAATTTAAAAAAAACTTACCTGGGCTGGGGATTGAACCCAGCCCCTTTGCCTCTAAGAACTCCAGCCAGCAACAGCAACCACTAGGCCAACGCGCGCCTGATGCCAAGGAAAGGAGAGGAATTTGTTTTGTGCCTTGTTCCTGAAAATCAAAGAAAAATAAAACAAAATAAAAGGCCTGGGGGGATCGAACCCAGGACCTTCAAACATCACACAAACACGTTAACCATTCCAGCTGGGAGAGCGCACCTGTTTAACTAATGACTGCAACACATAATATATTCAAACTGCTTAATTAAATGAAAAACAAGAAAAAATGGTTTGGTCCAGGAATCGAACCCAGACCCTTCAGCAATACACGCGCATACACAACCAACTGAGCCAGCCAACCAACGTTGATAAAATATACACAATATAAAATAAAATATTATAACAAATTTTAAAAAAAGAATTTGGCGCGTTGTGGATCATCTTCAACCTCAGGATTCGCAGGTTTTCCTGCGAATTTACCCAGGGATTTTCCTGCGATTTCTCCTGCGTTTTCGAACCTGCGAATTCCATACATCATCATACAAGCACAATTTCATCAAATTGATTACACCAACATGATCCAAACAGTTCATTGAGTTGATTTATGGTCTCAAAATTCATTTATGGTTGTTAAATTATGAAACCCTAATTCGATAGGTATGAACCCTAAAATGGTGTTTCACGAATTGGCCACTAAATCATCAATCCAATTTCCCAGAATTCATCCCTGCACTCATCTAAACACAAACCAATAGTCAAACTTGATTAATATTACATGAAAATGCAAGAACAAGAAAAAATCGAAAGTGAACAAAAACGATTCGGATTTCTTAATGTATCATGTTATGATGCAATGTAGTGAATGGTTTCGATTCAAGGATGTCCAGGGAAGCTTGCTATGTCTTTAAAATACCTTCAAACACCCTCTAGTGAAGAAACCGAAAATTGGATTTTTGATGAATTTTGAAAACTTGAACTTACTCTTTGGAGGCTGAATTTCGTGTGCAGAGAGTAGGGTTATGTTATGTACTTATAGTGTGATGAATTTAGGTCAGAAAACTTGATGTTTGTGTGAAAGATTTGATCAAAAAGGATTGAAAAAGATCAAGCTTTAAAATTCAAATATTTGAAAATTAAGCCTTTCTATTTCAAGTCAATCACCATGATTCTCTTACCAATTTGATTCCAATCACTTTTATGAATTTCTAGAAGCTCAATCTCTTTTAAATATTTGACTTTTCTATTTTATTTTAATTTAAAATGATTTTAAATGAATTAAATCAAAATAAATAAAATAAAATGATGAAAAAATCTGATTTTTAGAGACTTGGGTCGTGCATGAGGTTTTGGTATGGATTGGGTCATCATGTGGCAAGCCCATTTAGAAAAAATTGGTTTTAAACCTCCATTTTCTTCATAAACTTAACCAAAAATTTCCCAACTTTGCAAGGGCACACCACCTTCAATTTTAATGCTATGAGGGTGTTCTTGGACATTTTGGAAAGCTTGAAGAGTCCTCTAAGCAACCCCATTAGTTTCATGTCCATATCATTCACCATTCTCAAGTTATGCCCTTTTGAAGTTGTTGACTTTTTGTTGACTTTCAAACGGACCTATAATGTCTTAGCTCATACCTTCCAAATGAAGCATTTTTGGGCTTGGCTTGTGAGACACAAAGTTGTAGATAATTAAATTTCCTTAAAAATGAGCTTTGGATGGAGAATTGGTGATGAAGCATGTGAAAGTTATGGCTGGTCAAAGTTCAGTTGACTTTTCCTGAGGAAACCCTAATTTAGAAACTCCTGATTCTTGATGATCTGAAATCTCCTTGATGAATCATGATCAACCCTTGATCAAATGATGAATTTTACTTCATATACTTGATGTTGGCAAAAAATCATGAAGTTTGACTTTGGTTTGACCACAGTTGACCTCAGTTTGACTTTTTAACTACTTTAACTGATTTTGACTTATCTGATCATCTGACTGAGCAAACCTTTGAGAAAAGTCTTGAAACTTGTCATGGGGGCTCTTACACACATATAAGATATTATGAAGCTCATTTGAAGTCTTGGAAATCCATTTAGCCTGATTAAAGTCAAAACCCTAGTTTTGGATGCACTGCTTAGGAGGGTGCATTGTCTGAGGGAATTGTCAAATCTTCTGACTAATTGTGAACTTTGTGACCTTGTGAACCTCATGAGATGTCTTGTGAACCTCATGGGAGGTCTTGTGAGCATTGTGAACCTTGTGAACCTCATAAAGTATCTTGTAAACTTCATGAACCTCATGAAAGGTCTTGTAAGTATTGTGAATCTTGTGAACCTTGTGAACCTCATAAAGTGTCTTGTAAACTTCATGAACCTCATGAAAGGTCTTGTAAGTATTGTGAATCTTGTGAACCTTGTGAACCTCATAAAGTGTCTTGTAAACTTCATGAACCCCATGAAAGGTCTTGTGAACCTTGTGAACCTTCTTAGCACACAAAGTCTTGTATTGTGAGGGCAAATTTTGGGGTGCAACAGCTGCCCCTGTTCAATTTTATGAAACCTGAGGGGTTAGATTGGTATATGTGTCAGTCGTAACTTGGAAGGTTGAAGGGGATTGAACACAAAAGCCCAAAAATTTGCACTCACCGGTGCGTAGAGTGATTCTGATGACTAGTTGAGTATGCTTGAGTGGGCTTAAAGATGCCACTTGGAGAAAGGTTCTTCAGGTACATTTCTTGGAGGATAAATCAGTCCAAAATATGAAGGTATAATGATAGCTTTCAGGAAGATAAAAAACGTCCTGAGGTAGTGGTGATAGCTTTCAGGAAGATAAACAACGTCCCGAGGAAATGATATGCTTTCAGGAGGATAAACAACGTCCTGAGGTAATAATATGCTTTCAGGAGGATAAACAACGTCCTGAGGTAATGATATGCTTTCAGGAGGATAAACAACGTCCTGAGGTATAAGTATAACTTTTGGGAGGATAAACAACGGCCCAATAGTCATGATATGCTTTCAGGAGGATAAACAACGTCCTGAGGTGATGGTGTAACCTTTGGGAAGATAAACAACGGCCCAAGGCAATGATATGCTTTCAGGAGGATAAACAACGTCCTAAGGAAGTGGTAACCTTTGGGAAGATAAACAACGGCCCAAGGTAGTGGTGATAGCTTTCAGGAAGATAAACAACGTCCCGAGGTAGTGGTGATAGCTTTCAGGAAGATAAACAACGTCCCGAGGTAGTGGTATGCTTTCAGGAAGATAAACAACGTCCCGAGGTAGTGGTATGCTTTCAGGAAGATAAACAACGTCCCGAGGTAGTGGTATGCTTTCAGGAAGATAAACAACGTCCTGAGGAAATGATATGCTTTGAGGAAATGATATGCTTTCAGAAGGATAAACAACGTTCTGAGGTATTGAGATAACCTTTGGGAAGATAAACAATGGCCCAAGGTACTGATATGCTTTCAGTAGGTTAAACAACATCCTGAGGTATGATGATAGCTTTCTGAAGGATAAACAACGTTCTGAGGTATAAGTATAACTTTTGGGAGGATAAACAACGGCCCAATAGTCATGATATACTTTCAGGAGGATAAACAACGTCCTGAGGGAATGATAACCTTTGGGAAGATAAACAACGGCCCAAGGTAATGATATGCTTTCAGGAAGATAAACAACGTCCTGAGGTAGTGATATGATTTCAGGAGGATAAACAACGTCCTGAGGTAGTGATATGCTTTCAGAAGGATAAAAACGTCCTGAGGTAATGATATGCTTTCAAGAGGATAAACAACGTCCTGAGGAAGTGATGTAACCTTTGGGAAGATAAACAACGGCCCAACGTAATAATATGCTTTCAGGAGGATAAACGACGTCCTGAGGTAGTGAGGTAACCTTTGGGAAGATAAACAACGGCCCAAGGCAATAATATGCTTTCAGGAAGATAAACAACGTCCTGAGGAAATGATGTAACCTTTGGGAAGATAAACAACGGCCCAAAGTCTTGATATGATTTCAGGAAGATAAACAACGTCCCGAGGAAGTGATGATAGCTTTCAGGAAGATAAACAACGTCCCGAGGATATAATATGCTTTCAGGAGGATAAACAACGTCCTGAGGAAATGATATAACCTTTGGGAAGATAAACAACGGCCCAAGGCAATAATATGCTTTCAGAAGGATAATCTGAGGAAATGATGATAGCTTTCAGGAAGATAAACAACGTCCCGAGGAGATAATATGCTTTCAGGAGGATAAACAACATCCTGAGGAAATGATAACTTTTGGGAAGATAAACAACGGCCCAATAGTCACAAGTTGTTAATGAAGTCTGTCTGCTGGAGAATTAATCTGAAAAACAAGATTATAACATTCTGTATGATAATATTAGCTTATGCATTATGTATGCATGTATAATATGATGCACTTAAGTAATGTATTATGTATTTAGGTATATGTATGATATGATGTAAATGTTGTATGTATGCATTATGCAGCCTGAAGCGTCTTGGATATCTTCGTATAATAACTGCTGGCCAGGGAAAATAAATCCCGATTTGTTGCTGAAGAATATGAAGAACTTGTTCCCGTCTTGTTTGATATTACATAACCTCCCGTCTTCATTCGATAGTAGGGTATACATAACCTCCCATCTTCGTTTGATAGTAAGGTATACATAACCTCCCGTCTTCGTTCGTCATACTCCTATTGAAAGAATAAATTCCCGACTATCCGTCTGAGGATAAAAGAGATGGATATAAATTCCAGGGGAGATGTGACTCGAAGTATTTATGAAGATGGATTTGCCCTACTGGGGGACTTGTAGCTGTCTTGTGGGGATGAACCGGTGAAGCTTTGTTGAATTCCTTCCCTCGTCTGTCCTTAATAAATACTATTACTGCATTTTCATGCATTTCTGGTAAACATCAATCATATTCAAAAGCATACATACATTCAAACACAACCAATGGACGTTTCGCTTATGTAAATAGGGTAAAAGTAAATCTGGATTTAGAGAGAAAAGTAAAGCATAACTTGAAAACAAAATCGTTTCAACTTCGAGAGTGTATAACCAATTGGTTTTGGAGCTCCTGAAATTTTTAACTTTCCTGAATACCTTCCCAGAAATCCTCATAGCTGGATCTGAAGACATGATACTGACACCATCTGATACTACTGGCGTAGACAATTAATTTCCACAATGGCTTCTGCTAAGAATCCAATATCAAGGTAATACAATGAGAGGAACGTGTCTTCAAATAGTGATGGACCATATACGCTCCGGGTATTAGATTTGAAAAGAAGGCATTGCCCCTTGGTTGAGGATGAATTGTCCCAAAAGGGAAGTATCTGAATGTAGTTACCTCAGGAGAACTAAGCAGAATGCCCCATAATAATATGCCCTTGACATCATGAACTTTGCAGTGTTACCCTTGGTAATGAGAAGAGTTGCCCCTGGCTATTAAGCACTGTTGAATCTGGAACTGATTGCCCCGAATGATTTGAACAGTAACTTGGTATGCCCCCTTGATTAGGAAACAATGACCATGCCCCTGGCATTATGAATTCTGTAATGTTACCCTTGGCACTTCAGATAGATGAGGAGATCTGCCTCTGGCTGCTTAAACATAGTTGAATCTTGTCCTGATTGCCCCAAATGAGTTAGGCAGTATCATGGCCTTCCCCCTTTGATTGGGAGATAACGATTATGCCCCTTTGTATACATGGACTTTGATCCAGGAAGCAACTTTATTTATCGGAAGGACTTTGAACATTCATCCTGTAAGTTTCTCCGTTTATCAAACACTCAAGTATATGTAAACAAATATATTCAAAAATGCAATGCTTATGTCTGTCTTGAAATTTTGAAAAAGAGTTATTTTAGAAAAAACATTTTTTGTGAAAACTGTGATATTAACTCAAGTTTTATAATAAGCCCTAAAGGAGTCAGGATACCTTTTTGTAACAGTACGCTTTCAAACTAACCATGCTTCAGTTAGGACTTTTAAAGGGTTGTAACGTGGCCTGGTTCATGGTTTAAGAAACAAAAGATAAAGGCTCAAATTTATTTGTACCCAACCCATTCTCCATGATGTTCTTCAGTCCTATACTCAGTTAACTTATGCATTGAGGCTCAAATGAGTTTGGAATTGTAACACTGACATTTGTGATGGTTCAGAAACCCAAAATTTATTTGAACATTCAGTCATCTTTCTTTGTTGAGGATTCATAGTGACCTCTTTTTTTTTTTTTTTAACTTTATTATCCCTTCTTTTTGCCTGAACTGCTTATTTCAAGGTTACAGTCAGCGGGATGTCTTAATGTTTTACTAAGTCTCCTTCATAGGTTTTGACTTAGCAAGACTGTTCTTTTGCTGGATATTGACTGTCAGGTTTCACGATTACAGAGAACCATCATTAGTTGTGTACAACACAAATAATTGGCATATTTGAGTTAACCGAGTAACTACCATGCCCCGGGTTATGAATAAGGGTTTTAATTTGTACGAGAATAAAAACTCCTACTTCATAGGCTCAAAAGGGTTGACTAGGGATTAACTTCCTTATATCTCCATTGTTTAGGAATTGAAACAATGCCTGTACATCGTCAGCATAGTCTGTTCAAAAGCATACTGCCTAATATTATGGTATTGTTTTCGTCATCCTCCCTCTACAGGCTTATAGCTTTATCAGGAGTTAAATAACACAAGATAGAAATAAGAAGCATAATTCAAAATATAGTGGAACGAATGGATTAATTCAAGACAAACATATGCAATTCATTAATGAAAACAAAAGTTTAACATAATAGTAAGTGTTCAAACAAATAAAAGAAATTACAAATGAAAATTCAAATGTTGTCCCATCCAGTTGGCTGAATGTCCTCAACTGCAATCTGTGAACTTTGAGGAGCAGTATACTTCACCATGAAATCAAATTTACCACTTGGATGTCCCAAGGTGCCCCATATCTCAACAGGAATAGGTAGGCTTCCTTTCTTGCTACACTGGGCAACTTGTCTTGCAGCTTCGGTGTTTGATGGGTGATAGTAGAATTCAACTTGACCTTCTGGAGTAACCTCTAGGATTCCTTCGTCAATCAGGTCTTGGATATTTTTCTTCAATGTCCAACAACTATTAGTATCATGTCCAGGACAATTGGAGTGATACCCACACCTTGCCTTGGGATTATAGCGAGGAGAGGAAGGTTTAGGATTTTGAGGAGAATTTTTCAAGGAAATTAGTTTCATCTCCAACAAGCATTACAGAACTTGTGACATTGGAGTGCTGAATTTGATAAACTGTCTTCTACATCCCTTGTGTTGAGGTGGATTAACTTTACCATGTCTTTTTTCTTTAACTGAAGAACAATCAGTGGTAACCGGTTTCTTACCTTCTTTTATCCTCATCTTCCTTTCAACCAAATCAGCTTGTTTTAACGGAGGTTGATTGACAATTAGATTCCTGACTCCATTACTTTGAAGTTTTTGGACAAAGGTTCTCAGCTCTTCTTGCCCCTGAGCTAAACTTTGGATAAGAGCCACCTGGCCATTCATCTGGATCCTCATTCCTGTCATCTCAGCTTGTAGTTGTTTCAGCTGATCATCCTTGTTGTCCTCAAGATTCTTCTTCTTAGCCAGTAGTGTCTTCAATTCATCCTGTCCCTTGGACAAGTTCAGGATCAGCTCTTGGAACTGTGCATTTTGTGCCTGAAGATCTTTAACTGTTTGTTCAAGAGCCATTGCTGAAATAAACAGCGAGAAGATAAGAAATCTGTGCACAATAAACCTGTGATGCAATGATATGATATGTAAATGCATATGCAATATTTTCAAGGACCGCAGGATTTAAATTTGTTTAAACGAACAAGAAAGTAAATTTTTATTAGTAATAAATTTGTTTTGCCTCTTGGGCTTACAAAAAATGAAATGAAATAAATACAAGAGATGGGGTTTTAAGTCTCCCATGGACGCTTTCTCTTTGTGTTGAGGTATGAGTTGAGATTCCGTTCCTCGTGAAGTTGTTTTGTTAGTTCCAGGATTCTTTCTTGGCTTGCTTTGTAATGAGCCTCGAAAGTATCCCTTTGCTCCTTCAACTGGATCCAGGACCTCTGTAAGTCTTCCATGTCAGTAGGCATGTTTGGGTGAAGGATGGTATAAGAAGTATCTCCTTCAGCAACAGGTTCCATGGTAACTGGCAGGATAGCAGGATATGGCATCATGAGAGTCTGAGCACGAGATCGCACCCATCTGAGATAAGCTTCCATAGGAATAGTGTACTTAGGCTCCAGAGTCTTGCTGTCAACCTTCACAAACACCAGTATATACCCATTTTGGCACCCGTCCGTGTCATCTTTCCCCAGTAAAGTCACCTGAACACTCTTTGCAAACAATACCACCCGTATTACAGATACTTTCTGACACCCGTCCGTGTCATACTCCCAGCAGAAAGCCAAAGACATCCTCTTTGCACCCACATATACCTATATACACTTTCTTGGCACCCGTCCGTGTCATATCCCCAGCACAGTCATCTACACTTTGTATATCAGATACTTGTTCATATTACACTCTTCTCCTTTTGACATTCGTCCGTATCTTCTGTACACCGCTCATACTCATACAGATACTCGTCCGTATCTTATATATACCACTCAAATCCCCTCAGATTCAACACTGGTCCTTGTTCTTTGTTAACCAGTTGGTACCCGTCCGTACCATCATCTCAGAACATGCGTCAAGAGTTTGTTTCTACATGATACTCGTCCGTATCATAGTCTTAAGGATGCTCGTCCGCATCTTTAATCCATACACTGTGTCAAACACTTTTGTCTTCTTGAATATAGGTACTCGCCTGTGTCTACTATTCCCCAGAAGAATCCTCTCAGATTCAACACTCGTCCGTGTTCCTTGTTAACCAGTTGATACTCGTCCGTATCATCATCTCTGAACACGTGTCAGTTTGTTTCTACCCGATACTCGTCCGTATCGTAGTCGTAAGGATGATCGTCCGCATCTTTAATCTATACACATACATCTAAACACTTATACCTTTTGTTTCTTGGATATAAACACTCGTCCGTGTTTACTATTCCCCGGTAGATCGCCAACAAAACACATTTTCTTTTTTATCTGACACTCGTCATGTGTCATGATAAACCCTGAGAGCAGCCGTACCCTGCTAGGTGGTCGTCCTCCACCTCTTGATGGTCGTCCTCTATCATGCTCATCTGATGGCCGTCCCCATCGTTGATATTTAGCAGCCGTCCCCTGCTAGGTGGTCGTCCTCCACCTTAGATGACCGTCCCTCATCTTATACCCAACAGAGCAGCCGTCCCCTGCTAGGTGATCGTCCTTCACCTTTGATGGCCGTACTCCATCATCTGTTTATTTCATTTATTCTTTAACCCGATGGCCGTCCCCGTCGTGGTCCCTTTTCTTTTTAGCCCGATGGCCGTCCCCATCGTTGGTTACTTTATGAACTTGATGGCCGTCCCCGTCATGTTTCATTAACCCCCAGAGAATCTTACAGCTTTACTTGATGGCCGTCCCCATCATAATCTCTTATTTTTCCTAGCTAGTCGGCCGTCCCCGTCTTTGCTTTACCTTTTATCCCCAGCATGTCGGCCGTCCCCGTCATTGCTTTATTTTCCGCACTTTTCCCAGCATGTCGGCCGTCCCCGTCATTGCTCTTTACCCAGCAGTCGTCCTCTGCTCGACGGTCGTCCTCCGTCGCTCATACTTTACAATATACTTTATTTTCCTTTACAATCTATATCCCTTTTCTTCTTCATTTTGTGAGTGCAAATTTTGGACTGTCTTTGGTATTCAACCACAAGTTATCTTGTTTGCCTGTTAAGTCGTTGCTTACATCCTGCACAGCTAACTCATGCTTGAATAGGGGCAGCTGTAAACACCCCAAATTTTCCCTCACCCATTCACACCATGGCTAGTGATCATTTTCATATGCATAAACACAATCATATCACCTCATATCTCATTTTTGATTCACTGCATAGATTCAAAGTCATCTGCATCTAGGGTTTGTGATCTGAACCATCCAAGAGCTTCTTGAGCCACTCCAAAGGTCAACAATCACTTCAAAGGGGTCCATGTGTGTTCTTATATCATATTACATCCCCTCAAAGTCAAAAATGCAAAAGAATCACAAGAACTGGGATTGGTATGGAAGCAGAGCCAGGCTTGACTGCACAGTTGACCCAAAATTAGGGTTTTGGTTTCAGAGGCCATAACTCCAAATTTTTTGGTCATTCTTGTTTCCATTGGTCTCTATGTGGTATAGGGAGTATGCATATCAATTTTCATGAAGAAATTCCATGGGGAAGTCATCTGATCAAGGGTTGACTTTTCAGACAAGTCAGTGCAAAATCAGGGCATCTGAGGCCCCCAATGACCCAACCAAGGGGTGATCTTCATCATTTTGAGTGTATATGATCTTTATTTGATCATGGAAGAAGGTTGAAGTTCACAAAATTCAAGAATTTGAAGTTTTTGCAAAGTTGACTTTTTAGGGCATGGTTGACTTTTAAGGAATTTGTCAATTTAGGTCACTTTTCAAACCTTACTTTTTGATCCAAAAATGCTTCAAATGGAAAAACTTTGGTCATGAAAGTTGTAGAACACATTTTTCCCTTTTCAAAAAGTACAAGAACATGACCTAATTCATTTTGGATCAAAAGTTATGGTGTGACAAAGTTGGCAAAAATCACTAATTTTCAAGATATGCACCAATTGGAAAATTTGCAAAAATCATGAACCAAGGCAAATTGTAACTTCTAGTTCATATCAAACCAAGGCACAAACATCACATGTGACCTAAAAATCAGATTTGGACCAAGATTTCTCATGTTCATGGTTGGCAAGGCAAGGGATTTTCATGAAGTTTCAAAAGTAAACAACTTGCAAAATCATCATCACACTTTCCCCCACTTGTTACATTGGATGCTGAACCATGCTAGCCTCCCTCACACACCATGCTGCGCAAGCCCATGTACTTGTGCTAGCCTAGGGTTCAACCCATGCCTTCCTTACAACAAAGTGGACTTTTTGCAAAAGTGAACATCCCAATCACAGCAGGCCAAGTCACATCCTCTGACCATTTGGAATTGTTTATACTATCCATTTGCAAGCTAAACATAACATCAAGCCAGCCTGAAGCAAGCCCTAGACAACATTCACAAACTCACCCCATTTTGCATTTCTCTTCAAATCTCTCTGCACAACTCACAAACATTCAAACAAGTTTCACTAATCATCTCACCATGCTTCATTAAGCCTAAACCAACAAGACACAAGCCTGAATCCAGCAAGAACATTGCTTCTCCATTTTTCACCCTCAAAGCAAAAACTTTCGAATCTCATTCCACAGCACACAAACACTTGAACAAACTTCACAAACCTTCTCAAAACATCATACTGGTCATAAAGAACCCTTCACCATTGCCTGAAACAGCTTGAATCACCATCACCATTTTCAACTGAGCTTGAGCAGAAGCTGTGCAAACTCCCTAACCAGCTAACTTAAACTCCTTCTAAGCATTCAAGCATCATCAGGGGATCAAGTGGAGTGGATTGCATCAAGAGGGGAGGTCAGAAAGTAGCAAGAGTGAAAGCTTCGAAACTCAGGTAGCTCAAGAACTTTTTTTCCAGAAATCATTTTTTAAGTTCTTAATTTGTTCTTCATGATTCACTGATTGTTCTGATGTCTTTAGTTTTGAAAATGGTTGGAAAATGAGGATGTAATCGTGTTCTGAAACTCTGTGACCTAAAAAATGTTTGTTTCGATTCATGAGCTTGAGGGAATATAAATGTTGTTTGTGATGGGGTTTTGATTCAGTGGGTTATGGGAATCATTTCTGTATGTTTGGTTTTCATGTTGGTTGCGTTTTGAGGTTTTTAGGGATTTTCAGGTGGGGTTCCCACCGGAGAAGACGACCGGAGGTCTTCTCCGGCCACCTGAAAATCATTAGGGTTTAATCAGTGTAATTAATTCCATTTGAATTTCGTGCGTTGGATTAGTTGACCCCATTGACCTCCCGCGCGCATGAATGGCCCAGATCCATTTGTTTAGCCCTAATCCCTTTAATTAGTTTAATTAATCTTAATTAAATTAATTAACTCAGAAGCAATCCAGACCCTTCATTCACGCGCGTGGTCAACCATTTCAAACCCAGACTCAATCCTGGCCCTCCATCCAGCATACTTCTGTTTATTTCAATTTTTATTTCAATTTTTCTCATTTAATTTGTACAATTTATTTAAAATAGCAAAAATGTTTTAAAAATTATGAAACTTTTTGTCAAGAGTTTCATTAATTTTTAAAACACAAAAATATTTTTATTTTTATTTTTAGTATTAAAAAAAGTATTTTTAAATATTTAAAAGTTTATTTTTAATTGATTAATGGAAATTAATTTATTAAAAATACTTTTAGGTATTTAAAAATCACCAAAAAAATTCATGAAATGTTCTAAGACATTTAGAAACATTGTCCAACTCTCAAACCAAATTTCTTTTTTGATATTGATGCATTTTGAGAATTTTTCATTGAATTAAAATCATTTTTATGCATTAATTTGATCCAAAGTTCAAAAAATCATTTCTGCCTATCCATGAAGAGTTGGACATTGATTCTTTTTGCATTGCATTGTGTTTAGCATGTAGTTTGTGATATTAAATGGCCATGATTTGATCTTTCATTTTCCATTTGTTTGGTAATTTTCTTGTTTAAGAACCCCAAAACCCTAGAAAACTTGTAAAAATCATAACTTGAATTTGGTTAAGAGTTGGAACTTCTCCTTTGGGCATTGGGTTAGTATAGGATTAGGGGTCCTTTGAGTGCATTTTCATTTTTTTTTCTAAAGTTGTTTGCTTCTGATTTTGATTTTTGTATGTTGTGTGGTTCATAAACCTTAATTTGGGCTTCCATATGCATCCATCTTGCATTCTCTTGCATAACATGACTTGCCATGACATTTCAAGCATCCATTTGATTCATTTAACATCATAAGACATATTGAAAGCATGTTTGACCATTGCATCATGTATTTGCCATGTTGTATGTCATGTGCACTTCATAACTTTTCATGTATGTCCATGCTTCTCAACTTGCTTCATTTGCATTCATGAACTTGTATGATCATTCCCATGTGCTGCCTCATGTTTGTAGCATCTCATAACATCATTAGCATCATGTATTTGCTTCTGGTTTTGTTTCTCATCATGTCATCTCATCCCATTTTGCATTGCATTGCATTTCTTTTCTAACCTTTCAGGTGGTAAGTGATTTTGGGAAGTGAATTTGCCTTCACTTCTCATAACTCTTCTATTCATCTCTCTTGCATCCATGCTGCATTATTACATGTGTTTGAGATTGAGCTTGCTCATTCTTCTTCTTCCCACTTTCTTTCTTCAAGTGACTTGACTTCTTGAATGAAGCAAGTTGCTTTGCTTCTCTTGATCCTTTCATCTGCTTCCTGGTGGTTCCATTGAAGATTTCTTTCTTAAACCTCACAAACCTTAGGAACAACCAAGCATGACAATGATTAGGGTTTTGATTAGTTTCCCCTATTAGTTTCACCTTTGTGTCTCTTTTGAGTCTTCTCTTCTTATCTCATAATCAAGGACTAAACCCTAAAGGCTTTAAGGCTTTGTGATTAAGCTTATGCCTGCATCCTTCTCTTAGGATGGAGTGTATAACTTTAATCCTAAGTGTTAAACCCTTAATGTGTTTAACTCCTTTAATCAATCCACCTAATAATCATCAAGACATCACACTTGTAACTTGGGCCTTGCATTAGGGTTCTAATTCTTCCTTAATTGGTTAAGAAGGACTAACCCTAGTGTTAATGGACAAGTCCCCCTCAAGTTGTCTTACAAATCATAAAACCCATTTCATCATCATACCATTAAGTAAAATCCACTTAATAAAGGCTTTGTTTTGTCATGAGTTTAATCCCTAATCATGGATTAAGTTGAGGAGCTTTCCTCAGCTTAAACATTCTCATCTATTATCCTTCTATTAGGATGGTGTAATGAGTCTGTTTAATCCCTGATTACGGCTTAATCTCATTATTTAACACTAAACAAAAACAGCAAAAACATCTAATTAATCACAAGTAGGTTAATGATCTTAATCCTACACCAAAGGTGTTTAAGTGTGAGAAGCTGACTTCACACTTAAGGTATTCTCATTACCCCTAAACAGAGGGAAGATGTGATGAGTTTACTAAATCCATTGGTTTAGACTTAAGCTCATTAACTTATGACAAACTTCCAAAAGCAATAAAAGACTGAAAACACAAAAACAAACAATAATCGTCTCCTTCGGGATTCTTTTCTCATCTCATTCACTCATAAACGAGAACTTGCTTCTTCCGTCTAATGCAAGACAGTTTGCACCTGATCCAGACAGGTCATACACTTGAGCATAGACAAGTAAGCAGTTCACAAGTCAATTCATCTTTCAGTCTCTTTGGGTCGAACTACGGTGTTCTGACTTCCTCATTGCACGAGAGGATACGTAGGCATAACTTAACAGTTATCGAACAAAAGTCTCTGTATATTCCCCCTCCTTCCAGCTTCATTCTTCTAAGCCTCATGGTCATGAGCATTTCACTCCTTTCTTACACTAACACTTTCATACTTCATATCACTTATACACTATACACTGACACCTGTACATCTTTCCAGCTATTTTATACACAAATTGCACTGACACTACCCCTTTAAAACACAAATCTTTTAAGCGTGGATCCCGTCGAGTACGACGGACAATCTGGGTGCTAATACCTTCCCAGGTTGTAACCGACCCCCTTTCTCAGTCTCTCTGGTTCGCAACCGTCTTATCCATCTTTTTCTAGGCCTATGCAGCATTGCCTTTCCTCCGGGATAAAAATGCCTAGCTGGCGACTCTATTCATTCTCCAGTGAGTTCACGGCTGTGTGTTCTCACTGTCCCCCTCGCCGACCGTTCGCGTCTGTACCTTCATTTGACCCGGTGTCATTTGTCGGGAGCGACAGTGACAGCTTAAGGTTTGAAACTTTCGGTTGTAAGAAGTGGCGGTGATGGTGAAGCCAAGGGTTGAGGTGGTTGCGAACAACGGAAAACAGCGAGTCCGCGGTGATTTCCGCGTCAGTCAATGGTGAAGGATGTTGTTCGGTGGGGATTTTTATGAGTTCTGCGTTTCTGTGTTTGGAACAGGGTGTTTCAGTGGCGGATTCATTGTTTTGCGGACTGTGTTTGAATGGGTTGACATTACGAGAGGTTTGTTTATGATTTTTGGGAGAAGTTATTTTTGCAGGAGATTGGATTTTGGAGTGATGAACAAAAATGAAGGTGATGGAATTATGTGTTGTTGTCGATGAAGGTGGTTTCAAAATGATTTATTGTTGTTCTGTGAAAACAAAGATGGAAATGGTGGTTTGGTGGATGAAGAATGTATGTTTAGAAAAAAAATGGTTGCTGCGTTTATTGTGAGGAAAAGGAGATTAAAGGTTTGTAAGTTATCTGGATAATGAAGGTCAGGTTGAATTTGTTTTTTTTCCTGTGTTTTTTGAAGCTGGATTGTTACTGATTTTTGCAGGGTGGTGTTAAGGTTTCCAAGCTTGGTTATTGACTGTGAAAGGGGCTGGTTTTATAGAGAAATTGAGAGGGGTAAATGAGGAAGATTTAGGGAAAGAATTGGATAAGGATGAAGTTGAATTACAGGCTGTGTTTGTGAAATACGTTGGTAATTTTCTGTTGTAATGAAGTGTTGTGGGAAGGCTTGAATTGGGGTGGGGAGAATTGGTTAGTACAGGTAGTGGGAAAGCTGGGTGTTGTGGTGGAGTGGTACGAAAATCTTGAGGCTTGGGGCTGAGTTTATTTTATTGTATGTGGGGTCAAGTTTGTTGATAATAAGAAGGTGTGATAAGGTTTTACGGAGAGGTTATTTGCTGTGAAAAAGGATTCAAAGGCTCAAATTGGCTGGCATAAGAAATGCGATGAAAATCTGAGAAAATAAAAATACTAGTAATAACAATAACAATAAAACAATGACTAATAATAAAATAATAGGAATAGAAAATAATAGTCAATAATAATAATAATAATAGAAATAGAAAATAGTTCTAAGTAATAATAATAATAACAATAATATACTATTTAATAATAATAACTAATAAGAATAAAAATAAAATTAATAATAATGCTAATAATAAGAAATAAAAATAGGAAATAAAACAAAAAAGTGAATAATAAAAAATAATAATAATGCTAATAATAAGGAGTGAAAATAGGAAATAAAACAAAAAAAGGTGAATAATGACAACAATAATAATGATAAAAATGAAAAATAATAAAGAAAATAAAAGAATGATAATAGATTTTTGTATTTTTGAGTAAATATTTGAAATGTAATAAAATAGATATTTTAGAGAAAAATAAATAAACAAAAAAAATAATAAAAAATAAATAAAAGAGAAATTGATTTTTTTTATAGATTTTTTATAATAAAAAAAAAGTGAAAGAAATAGTTAATGGAAAATGGAAGTGAGAAATGAACAAATAACCTCCACACAATACCACACACGCAACCACCCACAAAACCAAACTGACTCGATTTTTCGCACAAAATAAAATGACATATTTTTGGATTTTTAATATGCGGTTAGACAAAAATAAAATGGTACATGTATTGGGATTTTTTTTAAAATATCTGGTTAGACAGTAAAATAAAATGGCACGTTTTGGGATTTTTTGGAATATATTGGTAAACAGAAAAATAAAGGTAGGACAAATTTGGGGTATGACAAGCTAGAACATTCAACCTGAACCTTCGTGAGCAAAACATCACCTTGAAATCAAAATTACCACTTGAGATATGGATCTCAACACATTGCCCAACCCCAAAGTGGTAAATGCATTTGATTCTGATAATCAAACACAAAGCTCCTGATCTTGTAAAGCCTAAAAACTTGATAATAAAGCAACCTTCCTGCTTGACCAAGATTAGGTCAAACTCAAATGAATCTCAATCATCCTAAACTTTGCAAAGGGACAACATCCATTTTCATCCAATAACCATGCATGATCAATTTTTACACAATTTGCATTTTAACTTAGCACAAACAAGAAATTCATGATTTGAAAATCATGGTCGGAAGCCAAATGATGATTCACAGCAACATCTCCACCAATTTACCAAATATCATGAGAATTCGAAAAGGTAGGACAAATTTGGGGTATGACAGATAACCAAATTGGCGTAGAGCTAAAGAAGGTTTGTAAGTAATGCGCCTCTTATGCCAAGGAGTGACACATTAGGGAACTCCCCACAACGGTCAATGATAGTAACATTCTCCATGGATCTAGAGCACCAATGAATGTCTGAATGAGAAAGTGACATGATCCTCTTGGACCACCTTAACCCTTGTTCATTCTTCATCACTGATCGAGGAAGCTGAGAAATAAACCACCTAGACAATAGAGGTATGCAGCACATCAGAGTTCCTCGTGCCTTTGTAGTACGGGTATGGAAAGAGTGTAAGATGTCTCTAAGTAATGTAGGCACTGGATTGCGAGTCAGAAATATGTTGATGGCGTGTACATCTATGAGCTGGTCTGGATTAGGGAACAACACTAGGCCATAGATTAATAAAGCCAAGATCTCCTCAAGGGCATCATAACTCATAGCCTTCAAGAATACCTTAGCTTTCTCTATCAATACCTTAGCAAGAATACCCTTAACTCCGCTTCTCGTTTCTAGGACAATGTCTGATTTCTTCAAATGTAAGGCTGCAACAATGACCTCAGGTTTAGGCTCTTTTTCTAAGCCTGTGAAAAGTCTTTGATCAAGGATAGGTATACCTAGTAGTTTAGAGAACTCCTCCATTGTAGGAACCAGCTGATAATCGGGGAATGTGAAACAATTATGTTTAGGGTCAAAGAACTGAAATAGGACACTCATCATGTCCCATCAAATCTTGAAGTAACCAAGTCAAGTAGGTGACCATGCTTCTTGATGAACTAGGATCTTTCAGAAACTTGAGAGACTAATTCCTTAAGCTTAGGAGGTATCCCTACAAAGTTGATCCGGATAGTATTCCGACGAGTAGAAGCCATGACCGGCAACAAAGAACAAAGATAAATCCTTTGGTCCTTGAAATGGTTAGTGAAAATGCTATGCTTATGATGTCATGATGTTATGCTCAATCACAAACATATGGCACACACAAACAAGTCACACCATAGCCATAGGTTTAGAGGCTTGCATGAAGTTTAAAGGTAAGTACCTTCCCCTGAAGTTAGTTGGTTCATCCTATCCTACAAAAGTAACCGGATTCTAAGGGATCTCAATATCACTGATCCTTCCCAAGGGTGGCTGTTCAGTAGGAAACTTACTTGCCAACCAAAACCGTCCAAGTTTAGGATCTCAATGAGTGTAGCATCGAGTATCAACCAACTTCAGTCTTCACCAAAGCCGGCTATCTCACTACTTTCTAAAGGCCAAGATGGGATGACTAGGGTTATAAAAGTAAGTTAGTGTATTGACAACATATGGCAGCCTCATATTATCCTCAACTTACTTAAGGAACATAAGCACCAACCAAGAAGTCACACTAACTATGGCCACCAGATCAACCATATCGGTATACGCCGTACAGTTTCCTTGGTCTATTGCCATTTACCTAAGGTACACTATATTCGGGTTAGGATCTTTCACACATAAAGCCCAACAAATAAGTATAAAGCAAACAAAATAAACAATTTTAAGTGATCTAATTCCTAAGGGTACCCCTCTTTAAACATCCCTAGTAGAGTCGCCAGTTCTGTAACACGGTGGGAGAACTGACTTTTAGTCATGTTGCGGATAGCAAGAGTCGCCACCGACTTTTATTTTATCCATAAGGAAAGGACATAAAAGAACAAGAAAGATCTATTTTAAAAGACTTGGGTTCGGGGGGTAGGTTATATAAAGGGAAGGTGTTAGCACCCTTTATATCCATGGTTATCCATGGGCTCTTAGTTACTTAGCTCACTTAAATTGTTTTTGGAAAATGTAGTGTGTGATTAGAAATTTTCTAAGTACTTTGTAATGATCCTCGTATGGATGTATACAAAGCCTTGTTTGAAAATATTTTAGAAAATGTGAGGTGTGAAAGTAATTTTACAGGTGTGAGCAAGTAACTACGAGGTACCTACCCTAGATTAGTCTTTCTTATTCTTTTATGTTCTTTCATAGGGTAAGACTATTCCTACTATTAAGGAGTAGGTAGTCATTACCTTGGATGTTAGTTAAAGGACATGTGCAGGGTTAATGTGTATAGGCAACTGTAGGGTGTCTTTAGCCATATGAGAGGGACAATCATCTTTTAACTTGGAGGGACAAGATCATTTTTTAGTCAACACCGCAGGCAACATCATAGGGACCTGGTCTTTTAACTGTTGGGGGGGACAAGATAATGTTTTGTTTGTTAGGATCTTGCTTAAGACACCCTACTTGACCTTTTGTATAAGGCAACTGAGAGGTAACCCTAAGAAGTGAAGACGGCGATCTTAGATCGACTTACGTGTGTGAGTGTTTTTTAATTATTTATCTTATTTATTTAATTATCTAAGTTCAATTATTAACAATTAATTTCCACTCCCTATTTACTAACCACACAGATTATCATAAAATAAAAGCAAAAATTAAAAGGCAAAAGAAAATAAATAATTCCTAAGCTATTACAAGGCTTATGGGCAAATACATAATAATCGGATAAAAATAAATAATAATAAATATAATAATAGCAAGAATAATAAAGCAATTAGTAATAATAATAAGGTTAGAGAAAAAATAAATAATAAACAAGATTAGAAATTTAATTAGAGGAATAATTTAGGGTTAATTAGAAATTATTAGGAAAATATAAATTGAATTAATTAATTATTACTAATGAAAAGAGAAAATATAGAAAATATTAAATTATTAAGTTAATAGGTTATTTATAAATTATATACAAAATTATTTAGAATTATTATTATAAAAAAATATATAAATAGTCAATTATATTTTATTTACAAATATATAAATTATAAACAAATTATTATAAAAAAAATTGATGAATTCATAAATAGATTATATATAAAAAATATTAATATATTTTTATTATAAATTATTTATAAAAGAAATAATTGATTAAAAATATTAGTGAGTTATTTAATTAATATAATAAATAATTATAGTATAATAATAATTAATTAAAATATTAAAAAAGTAAGAAAACAAAACACTAAAAAAAATGGGGTGGAGGGATCAGCCAAGGATCGAACCCACCCCAGTTACCTCATACGCTTCACAATTAACCATTGGGACAAGCGTGCGTCTAGTGATATTGAACAGCTTCTAATCATCATATTTTAATCTTGCTAAAATAAATGATTAACAAAATTAATTGGCCTCAGCCGGATTCGAACACAAGTCATGGACATCACATGCGCGCCTGGTAATCACTGGACCATCCAACTTTTACTGAAACAAAATAGGAAACAATTCTAAAAATATTAAATCAAATTTTTGAATTTCCAGATGGCGCCATCGTCTTCATCTTCTTCCTCCAGCCACACGATTTTTCCTGCGCAAACTCCTATGATATTACCTACGAAACCAAAATTGCAGAAAACCCTATTATTTTTTAATATCATCTAACAAGTAATATCAGGCCAAATTAATCGGGTCAATCAATCACCCATGACTTGTGTAATTCAACCATGTTCTTAAAAGACTTTTAAACGTCCTAAATCGTGAGGCCCCAATTTTGACCTAAAAACCCTAGCAATGGCGTATGGCTAAACCTGCATCAAAAACCAAATCAAAGGTACCAGAAACGATCCACACATGATTATAAACAATAAACAACAATCAAAATCACATTAGAATGCATATATGAGTGAAATCGAAATTTGAATTTTCAAGATAAAGTATGGATTCGGTTTATGAGTTTTTTGCGCGATTTTGATATTGGTGATAATGAGGAAACGTTCAGTGATGATCAAGGGATCTATAGCAACCTCAAACTGTCTGGAAGAGGCCTCTAGAGTGGAATCCGAATTTGAACTTTTTATCAAAAATTTGAAGTTGGAGAGTGGTGTTTGAATCCTCTTTTTCGTCTCCTCAGCATTGTGTTCACTTGTCTACTTATAATGGAGGTAATTTAGGTCAAAAGTTGATGGATTTTTGGGCTTTTTGGATACCTTGATGATGAAGAAAGATATGATTCAAAATATGAAAAAAAATCTAATATCTCCTTGCTATTTTGGTTGTGCACGAATTTGGAATCTCCCAATCAGCTTTAAATCATGTTTATGAGTTTCTATAACCAAAATCCCATCCAAATATTGGTTTCTTATATTTTATTTTGATTTAATTTGAATTTAAATAAATAAAATCCAAATAAATACTAAATAAATTATAAAAATCAGAAATACTTGGCATTGGGTCGTGTATTATGTCACCTTTGAGATTGGGTTGGAATTTGGTAGGCCCATTTGGAAATATTTGGATTTGAGACCTCATTTGCTTCATATACCCCTCAAACATTTCCCAACTTTGACAAGGCACAACTCCCTCAATTTTAAGGCTATGAAGGTGTTCTTGGACTTTTTATAAAGCTTAGAGAGTCCTCTAACAAACCTCTTTAGTCTCATGTCCATATCCTTTACCATTTTCAAATTATGCCCTTTGGAAAATGTTGACTTTTGAAATGACCTGTAATGTTTTGGCTCATACCTTTCAAATGAAGCATTTTTAGGCTTGGCTTATGATACACAAAGTTGTAGAGAATTCAATTTCATTCAAAATGAGCTTTGGATGGGAAATTTTTGATGAAGCATGTGAAAGTTATGGCTGGTCAAAGTTCAGTTGACTTTTCCTATGAAAACCCTAATTTAGAAACTCCTGATTCTTGATGATCTGAAATCTCTTTGATGAATCATGATCAACCCTTTATAAAATGATTAATTTTAATTTATAAACTTGATGTTGGCAAAAAATCATGAAGTTTGACTTTGATTTGACCATAGTTGACCTCAGTTTGACTTTTTAACCACTTTGACTGATTTTTGCATATCTGATCATCTGACTGAGCAAACCTTTTGGGAAAGCCTTGAAACTTGACATAGGGATTCTTGAAGACATATAGGATGTTATGAAGCTCACTTGAGGCCTTGAAAGTCCATTTAGCCTGATGAAATCCAAAACCCTAGTTTAGGGTGCATTGCTTAGGAGGAGGCTTTGTCTAAGGGAACTTCCAAGCTTTCTGACTAATTGTGAACCTTGTGAACCTCTTGGGATACCTTGTGAACCTTGTGAACCTCTTGGGACACCTTGGTACACAATTCCTTGACTAGGGGAGGGCAAATTTTGGGGTGCAAAACATTCACATGGAGAACTTGAACAATTTGACAAACATGACTTAGTTGTTGGACTTCCGAAGATCAAATTTATCAAAGATAGATTATGTGATGCTTGCCAAAAAGGGAAACAGACCAAATCAACTTTCAAATACAAGAATGTGGTGTCCATAACAAGGCCACTACAATTGTTACACATGGATCTTTTTGGTCCATCAAGAACAAAGAGCTTTGGAGGTAATGTTTATGCATTAGTTATTGTTGATGACTTCTCTAGATATACATGGACTTTCTTCTTAGTGCAGAAAAGTGAAGCTTTCAACGCATTCAAGAAGTTTGCAAAACAAATTCAGAATGAGAAGTCAATTTCAATTGTCTCCATTAGAAGCGACCATGGTGGAGAATTCTAAAATGCCTCATTTGAATAATTTTGTGAAGAACATGGAATCTCACGCAACTTCTCTGCACCAAGAACCCTACAACAAAATAGTGTCGTAGAAAGGAAGAATAGGTCTTTGGTAGAACTAGCAAGGACAATGCTAAGTGATTCAAATCTTCCTAAATATTTTTGGGCGGATGCGGTGAGCCCGACTTGTTTTGTAAGTAATCGTGTCAATATTAGACCTATTCTCAAGAAGACTCCCTATGAACTCTTCAAAGGGAGGAAACCAAATATATCATCCTTTCACATCTTTGGATGCAAATGCTTTATCTTGAACAACGACAAATATAATCTTGGTAAGTTCGAAGAAAAGTTGGATGAAGGTATAATTCTTGGCTATTCTCTTTCAAGTAAGGCTTTTAGAATCTATAATAAAATAACCTTGACTATAAAATAATCTATGCATGTATCTTTTGATGAATCTAACCACTCAAAGGAGGATAATATTATTGTTGATAATGATGATGATGTAGTAGTAGAAACCTCACAAGAGAATACTCTCAATGATGTTGCAAGTGATCAACCAAAACAACAAGATTATTCACAACAATTGAAGAAAAAAGGATCTATCTAGAGAATGGAGCACTCATAGAGATCATCCGATCGATAAAGTTATTGGTGGCATTAGTCAAGGTGAAGCAACAAGGTTAAATCTCAAGGATGCTTGTCTAAACATGGCGTTTATGTCTTAAATTGAACCAACAAAAATTGATGAAGCCTTAGGCGATGATCAATGGAGCTATGAAAGAGGAACTAAACTAATTTGAAAGAAATCAAGTTTGGAGTCTTGTCCCTAGGCCAAGCAATAAGCACGTCATAGGAACGAGATGGGTCTTCAAAAACAAACTTGATGAAAATGGAATAATAGTTCGAAATAAAGCAGGATTAGTCGCACAAGGATACAACCAAGAAGAAGTAATAGAATTTGAAGAAACATTCTCTCCAGTTGCAAGGTTATAAGAGATTATACTTTTATTAGCTTATGCGTGTTCTATGAATTTTCAGCTTTTTCAAATGGACGTCAAGAGTGGATTCATAAATGAAGAAGTATATGTCAAGCAACTCCTGGATTGAAGATTATAAGAATCCCCATCATGTCTTCAAATTAAAGAAAGCTCTCTATGGATTAAAGCAAGCACCAAGAGCATGGTATGATCGCCTCAGCAATTTCTTATGTGACAAAGGCTTTGAAAAAGGAAAAGTTGACAAAACCTTGTTCATCAAGAAAATTAAAGAAGATACTCTTTGGGTGCAAGTATATGTTTATTACATAATCTTCATATCAACCAACACAGAGTTATGTCAAGAATTCTCATCCATGATGCAAGGAGAATTTGAAATGTCTATGATGGGAAAAATGAATTATTTTCTAGGACTGCAAATCAAGGAACTCAAAGATTGCATCTTTATCAATCAATCCAAATATTGAAAAGAATTATTGAAGAGATTTGATATGGATAATTGCAAGACATTGTCAACACCTATGGGATCCGGTACATATATAGATCAAGATGAATCTAGTGTCTCGGTTAAAATCGCAAAATATAGAGGTATGATTGGTTCCTTACTATATGTTGACGGCAAGTCGTCCTGACATAATGTCAAGTGTGTGTCTATATGCTCTCTTTCAAGCAAACCCAAAGGAATCTCATCCCATGGAAGTCATGAAGATCATGAAGTATCTCAAAGGAACAATAAATGTCGCTTTATGGTATCCTAAAGGTAGTATTTACAATTTAATTGGATACTCTGACGCGGATTATGCATAATGTAAAACAGATAGGAAAAGCACAAGTGAAATGTGTCACATATTGGGGAATGCATTAGTCTCGTGGGCATGCAATAAGAAATCATGTATAGCACTCAGTATGGCCGAAGTAGAATACATAGCAACAGGTAGTTGTTGTTCACAAATACTTTGGCTCAAACAACAACTTCGTGACTACGGACTTGATATGGGATGTATTCCTCTATGTTGTGACAATACCAATGCTATCAACATTACAAATAATCTGGTGATGCATTCAAGTACCAAGCATATCGACATACGACATCATTTTCTACGAGATCATGTACTTCAAGGAGATGTCGACGTAACCTTCATGGATACTCACAATCAGCTTGCAGATATTTTCACAAAGCCTTTGGCAAAGGAACCTTTCTTCAAAATTCGGAGAGAACTCAGAATTTTGGATGAAAACGATGTCTAATTATAAGAGATCATCAACCATGGTACATGTTATATTTTCTCAACTCAAAATATTCTAATATAACATCTTTTTTATATTTCAAATGTTAAATATGTGTGAAAAATGTTATGTGGTTATATCTATGTTTGCATAATTGGTTTTTTCAATTTTTGCATTTTATAATGTCTGCAATCGATTGCACTCTTGCAACAACCGATTGATACCTGTCAATTTTTGGTATTTTTCATTTCTGTTTTTAGTGCAAACGGTTGCACCTCAATGCAAATCGATTGCACCTGTTGTGAAATTGTTTTTTCTTTGTTTTATAGATGGTTCATGGTTCTTTTACCCTACCAACTACCTTACCAACTATTCCTTTGATCAATCAATGTCTTTGACCATCATTACTCATATCTTACACCTTTTACCAACTTTATTTACCTTCCCTAACAAATATTAATCTTCCAACATTGATTTCACTTATTCCAATGTTGACCACACATCTTTCAACATTGAATACATCAATTTAAATCATGACGACACATATTCCCACAAGATTCTCTTATTACAAAATCACTATAAAACAACATTACATCTCACACAACTCTCATCATCTCTCCAAAACCCTAAAGTATACAAATTTCCTCTCCCTCAAAACCCTAAAACAAAGAACTATCATCATTTCTCCATGGCTTCTCGTCCAAAAAGAAAAGATTTTGCTCAAGACAAAGGCAAAGCTCCAGCATCATCATCTTCAGAGACTCCACTCGTCTTTCAACACCTCTTAGAAGACGAACAAGAGAATATACAACATATTTTCAGAAAAAGATTGTTCAAACTTCCAAATACAGTATTCTCTCCTCCTTTCCTAAAGAATGTTTTATCTTCCAAAATTCTTTAACTGATTATGGCTTGTTATCATTAATATCTTCATCCGGGCCATACTATATGGACTTAGTAGGACTATTTTTAGCCACTTACACATGGAAGAAGGAAAATTTGTCACGTCTGTTAGAGGCAAAATTATTTGTATCAACCCAAAAATTCTTGGAAGAATTCTAAATATTCCAGGTTCTTGAGGCACTCTCTATGATGAAGAAGACAAAGTATGGAATGACTATAGCAAAAGAAACTTCTACTATAGTATCAGGAGAATGACACCAGCAGAATTCCATGCCAAACGTGTAAGATCTATGGGCGGCTTGAAACTTTCTCGACCCACATGGTTTGTCGGTATTTTCAATATTAATGATAGACTATTTCATTATATTATGGTGTACATTATGTTTCCAAGGGCTGGAAACCATTTCATGGTGACTAACCTAGAAATGCAGATTTTATATGCTCTAAAGAATGGGATCATCGTGAACTGGGCTTGGCTAATAATGGTTCACATGTTATCATTCAACGCAAAATCGAAAATTTTATCATATGCATGGTTCATTACCCGAATTTTGGAAGATTTTCAGGTAGATTTCGAAGGCTTTGAGATGTGTCACATGAACCCAAACTCCAACAAAATCTCCATCAAGAATTTGGATTCAAGGATGGGTGGGAAATATAACCCAGACATAAAGACTATTGTCTACCTTGGTGAGGATGCGGCTGGAAATGAAGGAAATGAGCAAGAAAATGAAGAAAATGATGATGTTCCTCCTCAACCTACTCCAAGTGGCCCTAGAAACCAAGACCTTATGGATTTCATGACTCAATAATTTTCAAATCTCAACACTACCATCAATGACTGGTACAATGAAATTGATACGTCGACCAACACTAGGATCACAAATTTCCAAGATGGATTTAATCAACATTGTTCATATATCTACCATCATCTTTACATTCCACATTTTGATCCATCTAACTCGGCTGAACCACCACCACGTCAACCACCCCTCCGACAACATTTCCCTAACTCATATTTTGAACCCAACATGGACCTATCTTGAAGTTGTTTACTTGTTTCCTTGTTTATGTACTTTTATATTTCTGCATTTTACTTAAATTTTTCCATTATCGTACTTTTTAAAATTCAGCACTTGGTAAGTTTTTAAGTATTTTACTTTGAATGTTAAATCTATGATAAGTTATTATGGTACTTAGTTAATTGACTCTTATCTATATATTATTGTTTTACCCATCTTTCCCTTCTTTTTGATAATGTCAAAAGGGGGAGAAGGATGTTACTCTTTCTTTGCTTGTTTTTCCTTGATCTTTAAGGTACAAATACAAGATTACTCCAAACCTCAATTCAAAATTATATTTTTTTTCAAGACTTCTCACATTGAGGGGGAGATCCATATCTCAGGGGGTAACTTGTTAGAAAGAAACATCGCAACAAAAGAGAATGCTTTGTCATCATCTAAAAGGGGGAGAATATGGAATCAAGATTCTCAATATCAACTTATGTTTTTATGAAGACAAACCACTTGACAAGAAGGCAAAGATGTTCATTCATTTTAAAAGCATCATGTTAAAAAGAATAATCGGGACTGTCGTGGCCGACTTAAAATTTAGAGACACCATCACATTTTTAGGTAAAAAATAGTGATAAACCTAAATTCCTAGGGTATAGACCTTCGGTTTGAAAGTAGGTTAAATGAGAGGAAGGTGTTAGGCACCCATCACTTCTATTGTAATCAATAGGATCCTTCCTAAGATTTTAAGGGTTGTTTGTTTGTATAAATAAATAAAATAATAGAAAAAACCCAAATAAAACCCTAATTGCACTCACTATGGTTTGCATAACCCTATGCCTACGTACCTTCAATTTGAAGGATCAGAGTGTCGTAGTTCAATTCCCCTACCCCTATCCCTAATCCTAATGTTTCTAACTACCCTTTACTAAATTATTAAAACCCTTATTTTAAAATCCCATTTTTAATTATTCATAAAAACCTGATTTTTATTATAAAATTCCCCACATTTGAAACCCCTAAATATCACTTAAGTAGAACCCCAAAATATTTATATAAAAAATCCCCAAAATAACCTGATTTGAAACCCCGTGATTAAATCCTTTAAAAACATATTTAAAAACCCCAAAAGATAGTTTGAACCCCAAAAATATAATTAAATTCCTACTATTTTAATTATCCAAAAAAATAATTTAAGTAAACCCTAAATAACTTATCCTAATAATATTTTTATAATAAAAACCATAAAAAAATACAATTATGAAATAATTTCCAAAAATATTTTTTATAAACCCCAAGAATGTTTTATGAAAATAATCAACAAAACATTTATTATACAAAAACCAATAATTATATAAACTCAAATATCCCCCAAAATAATAATTTTACTATTTATTCTCAATCCCCATAAACCCTTAATAATTAAAAAAACCTAAACCTTAAATAGTTTTCTAATTTAATAATTAAACTAAGGATTTAGTTTAAGTGATTTAATGAATTAATTTTGATCCCAGGGGTGTATTTACAAAAAACAATTTATACCGATGAATCATATTAAAAGCTTCTTATTTATTTGGAATTGCTTATTAAAATAACAATGGGTCTAAAATTTTGAACAAAGACTCAATTTATATTTAAGAATGATTTTTTTTTTAGTTTTTATTATGGTGATGATACCTAGTCTTGGCTGTCTAAAAACTTAGTAAACATCAATCGTAAAAATAAAGTAAAATATATACAAGTCAAAATAATTATATACATAAACCCAAATATTTAAGACCAAAATGCACAATAATGAATTCAGAACGCAAATTGCAGATCAAACATAACCAATGGTTTGGATACACCAACCTGGAATGCCGTGACCGATTTAAGCTGCTTCCACTCTCTTCTTTTCTTTACGTTCTCCCACTCAAACAATTGATTTCCTCTCCTTTTCTCTTTGACCCGTTATCTCTCCTTTTGTCTTTGACCCGCTACTTTCCTTTTGCCTTTGATAGAATAATTGCTGGTAGGAGTTTTGGGGTTTAGTTGTTGTTGTTCTTCAATGTGAAGAACAATAACTTTTAGGATTTTCTTTTGTGAATAGGAGGTGCCAATTAGTATGGAAAAGGATCATATTTATACTAGTAACTAGGTTAACTAAATAGGAATGTAATTAAATGACATCAAATTAAAAATCAAATCATATTTTTTTAAGGATGAATATTACAAGAAAAAAGTTCAGATTTATTGCTTGGTCACCAAGATATAAAAAAGTGCTAAAAATAATAAAGCAAAATTAAAACTTTTATTTTTAGATTTTTTTTCAGTAAAATTGGATGAAAATCATGATTTTAATGAAAAAAATTATATTTTAAAAATACCTAAAATAGAAAAACGAAAATTAATAATAAGAAATGAAAAATACAACTTTTGTGATTTTTAAATAATAAAAAGTTAGAAATAAAAGAAAAAAAATTCTAAAGTAAAGAAGGTGGGATTCGAACTCATGACCTCCCACTTTTAACTCCTTATACCCCTCTTACTACCAATTGTTCCATTTTATTTTTCCGAAGTAAAGTGGCATTAGAAAACATATGGAAGGTGATCAAAATTTAGAATACGATAGTTGCCCTTATTTAATCGGCTTCGAATCAGAATGATGATGTCGACGAGCCTTCATCCTTCTGAAGAGGAGACGATTAAATATAAAAGGATCCCTAATTTTTTATCATGGAACCAATAGGTTTAGAGCAAATAAAATCATGTTTCTCTATTAATATCCTAATATCCTTGTGTATAATATCCCTGATTATAAAAGTCGGATAGGGCTCTTGCGAACCTGATTTTGTTTAGATAAAACCCCGATGGAACCCCTTATAGAACCTTGTGAAACTCCTTGGTGGAACCCATGTCGACAATTCCTGACATAATTTCTAGGTAAAACTCCGATGGAACCCCTTGATGATAATTCCTAACTTAATTGCTTGATAAAACCCCGATGGAACCCCTGACGATAACTTCTAATTGATTATCTTGATAAAACCTCGATAGAACCCTTTGACGTCAATCCTTGACTAAATACAACCCCGATTAAACCCCTTATCAATCCTTGATAGAACCCTTTCAACCCCTTTGGGTTAATATTGCTTATGATTCCTATGATCCCCCACTCATGTTGCTGGAATAGGATAAGACTTTAGTGATACCATGATCATTATGGATACCAAATCCATGGATAGAACCCATTAACTCCCGATTAGAACCCCATATAGCAATTCCAATTTGAACTGTTTTGATAAATCCTGATAAACCCCCAATATTCACTGAATTGTCTAATGAAGATCTCGATGGAACCCCTAGATGTCAACTTTTGACTAAATAACCCTGATGGAGCCCATTAACAACCCCTTATAGAACCTTTTTGAATAGACATATAGTAAAACACCTTTTGATGAAAACTTCCTGGTATAAAATTCTGATATAACTCCTTGGATGAAAAATTTGGTTAAACCCCTTTGATAAAAAATCGATAGAATCCCCTTGACAAAATTCTGATAAAACCCCTTTTGGATAAATATCCCTTGGTAAAACCCCTTTGACAAAAATCTGGTAGAACCCTCTTTGAGAAAATTTCGATAGACCCCATTAGATGAAAATCCCTTTTATAAAATCCTTAAAATTCTTTGAGAATCCATGATATACCATTGCTAAAACCCCTAATGGAACCCCTTTGTTAAATCCCTTGATAAAACCCCTTTGGTAAATCCCTGATGAAATCATGTTTTGATAAGTCCCGAATCAAACTCTTAAAAAATATTGATGCAATCCTCTAGATAAATCCCTTAATGAAATCCCTTTTGATTGAAACCCATTGATAAACTTCATTTGATAAAGTTCCTATATAAAATCCCTAGAGGAAATATTTGATGAAAATCCCTTAATAAAATGTTGGTAGAACCGTTTGACGGAACCCCTTGGAGGAGAATCCTGTTGAACCCCTTGATATAATTTTGATGAAATCCCATTTGTGAAAATCCCTCAATAGAACCCTTTTTGTAGAACCCCGTGAATCCCCTAAGTATAACCCCTTTGGACGAACATCCGGTAAAACCCCATATAACCTCTCAGGTAATAAATCTAATAAAAAAATTTCTTGAACCCTTGATATAACTTCTAATATAACCCGCCTTTGAGTAATATTATAGTAGAACTCTTTTTTATGAAAAATTTCTTAGTATAAACCCCTTAGTAAACTTCTTTTGATATATCCCTTTGATAAATTATGTTGATGGAACACATTGCAATCCCTTGAGGAAATTCCAATATAACCCTTGTTGGTGAAATCTCTTAAAATTCTTTGACAAAACTCGACAAACCCTGAATAAGTCTTTGATTAAACCCCTGATGAAAACTCTTTTGGTAAATACCTTGTTGAATATCTTACAAAATCCTTTTGACATATTTCGTTGGTCAAATCCGGTGTAACCCCTACATAACATCCTTAGATGATAATCCCTTGATATAATTCGAATAGAAAACTCCCAGATAACATCCTATTAGATACTATCCTTGCAAATAGAACCTTCGATAATCCCAATTGAACCTCTTTAGGTAAACTTTTGGTAAACCCTGATAACATCCCTTGTAACATCCTAATGGTTGATTAAAACCTTTGTAACCTTGTATTGAAATGATTTTCAAACTCATATGCATACATGTTCATGTTTATGAATGTGTGTATGTGTGTGATGCATTTTTATGTATAATGCATTGTATTGGGCTAACGCCTCTTTTATGCTATGTAATGTATATTCCTTTATATATTTTTGTAACATCCTTACTTCCTTAACCTTCTGACTCCTTGATAATGCTTTTTGATATCCTTAACCTTCATGATGTGATAATCAAGAATTTCTCAGTCCCTGATTTTCTATAATCCTTGATCCCTGAGAATATTTAAAGAAACTCTTGTGATGGTCATTGTCGTGACTGCTATTTTATAAGTCGTGTTCTTGATTTATGTGATCCCTTTAACAATTTCGAAATCAAAGTAAAATCCATTTTATCTTTTCTTTTTTATCTCTTAGTTTTAACCCAATGTTTCAATGCCTTATTTCACAATTACTTAACATTTTGAAATCAAGCAGAAAGTTATTTAAGGAGCAAAGAGCAATATTTTAAAAATGCGAACTTTTATTGATAATAGGCCCGAGAAATGGACAAGAGTACATGAAGAAGGTAATTCCCATAAGGAGAGATTACCACAAAATTTAAAAAGGTAAAATGGCAATAAAATGAGAATTTATAAACATCCCTATTAAATTAAACACTAGTTTTAATCCCTGAGTCTTCAAGATCCTTATACTTTGCTTCTGAATATGATAGCTGGAATGATCACCCCCTTCTGAATTCCTCTTATGGGTGAGTTGAGTGCTTTCAGTCATATTCCTTTTGGATATCCCTAATTTTTGCCTGAACCACTCTTTTAGAATGTTAGTCAACTGGGATGATATACCCCTTTTTGCATAAATTTCCCTTTCGGGTTTTTCGACTTATCGGGTTTATTTTTTTATAAGTCTCTAATTTTTTTCTGGATTACTCTTTAGAGTTTTCAATCCACCGAGACGCCCTAATTTTTGCCTAAGTCGCCCTTTAGGGTTTTTGACTTAGCGGGATTTTATCCTCTTTTTCTAGGCATAGTATTTTTTGACTGAATCGGAATTTATTGGTCGTGGTAAATTTGTTCCATCCATGGTAGTTAATATTAGTGCTCCACCAGAGAAGACACTCTTCACGACATATGGCTCTTCATAGTTTGGGGTCCATTTTCCTCGTGGATCATCATGGATGGGTAATATCCTTCTTAACACCAAGTCTCCCTCTTTAAATAGGCGTGAACGAACTTTCTTGTCAAATGCTCCCTTGATTCTCCTTTGATATAATTGAATGTGACATACAGCAGCCTTGCGTTTCTCTTCTATGAGGTTCAGCTGGTCATATCTGGTTTGGACCCACTCTGCCTCATCTAGTTTTACTTCCATTATAACCCTTAATGACGAAATCTCTACTTCAATCGGAAGTATTGCTTTCATACCATATACCAACGAGAAAGGGGTGGCTCAAGTTAATGTGTGAACTGAGGTTCTATAACCATGTAATGAGAACGAGAGCATCTAATTCCAACCCTTGTAAGTCATCACCATTTTCTGGATTTTTTTCTTTATATCAATAAATTAGTGTGTGTCGTACCTCGGAAAATACGATCCTCGCGAATGCGGTCGCGGATGGGCTGACATGAGAGTCGCCACCTAATTTTAATTTATTCCCAAAGAGGGAAAGGGAAAATATAGATAAAACCCGAGAAGAAAGGGATAAAGACAAGGTCTTAGGAACCATTAGCTGGGTTTGGAAGTCGGTTATGCATGGGGAAGGTATTAGCACCCCCTACATCCATCGTACTCGATGGGAACCATCTAAGTTGTCACGCGAGAAAGGATGTATATGCCTAATGAATTACTTGCTAAAGGGGAAAAGAGTTGATATTGAAGTTTGATTGATCCTTGGTGCTCGGCAGGGATTAAGATTCGTGTGCCTACGTATTCCCTCGTGCAATGGGAAAGTCAAAGCTTCGTAGTTCGGCCCGCTATGGTTGGTTGTTGATTTTATTACCCTTCTTTCAAAAAGGGATTTAGGAGTCGAATTGCACTAAAGACTATGGGTAGAGGTGATTATTCTGAACCAACAAGCCAAGCGTCTTGCGACAGAAATAATCGGAGCGAGTAACGAAAGCTCGTAATCCTCCTTTCTACCACTTAAGGCTCGTGGCGTACAATTATTCTCATATTATTAATGTGTTTAATTACCTAAGACCACTTAGCGTTGGATCAAGGGTTTAGATCTAAAAGAACCATCTCGGTTAAAGGGTAGGTCGATTGCGAGGCATAAAGCGATCGCGAAGGGTGAATGAAAATGGAGTGTAAAGGTTGATTGGTTACGTGGGATCGATTCCGAGTCCTAAGAGAGGCGCCTAGTAAACAATACCAAAACCTAAAGGAAGTGCAAGTGTGCGATTGAAACCACTTAACGTTGGACCAAGGGTTCACGGAAGTAGCGAAAACGAGTAAATAAATGACATACATCGGAATCGGGGGAGGGGTACAAGTAAGTTACACAGGATTGCACGAAATAAAAGGGTTCATTGTATTTGCCCTAAAGGAAGCGTGTGTGAACTGTCCTAAATTATGCGAAGGCGTTGGGCCTTGAAAATAAACCGAAAGTGTCAAAATGTAGCTTTTAACTATCTTAGAATCAATTCAACGTTTAGAATCATTCTATAAGAAGTAGAGCATCCCTTTATGTTATAATCAAACAATTATTTAAATAAAAGAGAGAAATGTGATAAAAAAGGTTGGTCTCATATTGATCTAAATGACGTCGATTTATCGAAATCGAACATTTAAACAGTTTATTATATCATCGACCATAAAAATAAAGTAAATTGAAAATAATAGAGAAAATAAATGAATGGCCTCATATTTAGTTTAGATAACGTCGATTTATTCGAAATCGAATATCTAAACATTTATTCATCGGCCGAATAAAAATAAATCAGAAAAATGGGAAATAATAAGGAAAATAAAAGAGTGGCCTCAAATTAGGGGATAACATCGATTTATTAGAAATCGAATATCACCATTTATCATGAGCCAAAAATAATCAAGAAATAACAATGGGCCTAAAATTAATTAGAAACCATAAAAATAATGGAAAATGGGTCTCATATCGATTTGGACAACGTCGGTAAATCGAATGTCACAAATTGGATAATAATATCATAGACCATAAATATGTGAATAAAATCGATAAATTGATAAATAATGGAAAAAAAGAAAAGTTGGCATCATGTAGGTTTAGATAACGTTGATTAAAAAATTGAAAATTGATAAACCATTAATTATATCATTGGCCCGAAAATAAAGTGATAATTAAAATAAACTCTAAATAAGAATGAATTTGAAGTTTATTACAACATTTCAGCAATAATAAAAAACAAAATAGATACAATTAAAAAAAACAAATTAAGAAAGTAAAAACAAAAGAGTAAGCCTTGTGTCTTCTGTGTGTGCAACAGAAATACATGGTGTGAATCTAGTAAAACACACGGGTCTAGCCCAATAGAAATACATAATAGAATAAAAAAACAGAAAGGAAAGTGAAGGAAAGAATCAGGGTGGTGTCTGGATTTGTGGTGTGTGCATAGTGAATCAGTGAGATTCAAAAGGCCCAATAACCAACAATCACATAGGGTTTCTGTAGATGTTTAGAATTGGCAGAATTTTTAACCAACAAGAAATATTGAATTCAGTTCAGAATGTCCTATCAGATGTTGGGACATTATCAAACAGAGTATAAGAACTTATTTTAGGATGTCACACCAGATGTTGGGACATTGTGTAAATGACTTAAGTTCAGTTTTTCAGGATGTCCCAACAGATGTTGAGACATCTCAAACCTGCTACCAGAATTAATTATTAACTAACTGATCTGAGATATTTAAGGAGAGTTATCTGGAATTAATTATGGATGGATAAAAACAGAACAAGGCGCATCTGTAGGGAGTTTTATTATGAGGATTCAGTTTAAACAGAAGAACTAAATCACCTAGAATCTAGGAAGTAACAAACCCTAATTCTAGGTGGAAGCTGCTGTGTTTTAGGACTGGATTAACCTACAGAAAGCCCAAATTACAAACACCTATTTAATCAACAGAAACTCACAGAATTGAGTACGAATTTCAGAAGAAAAAATAGGGTGTTGTGTCTTTAATAGCAGGTTGTTTTTAATTGTACCACTTTATGAGCTTTTAAGCAAAAGTGCATTTGTGACTTGATTGAAACTGTGAAGTAAGATCAAGCTATTTTGTTTGAAGTATGACTTCAATTTTATTAAACTTGTAAACAAAATCACTGTGTGATTGAGGGGGAGTGAGTAGGGTACTCATATCTAAGTTGTGTCTTAGGTAGAAATTGCATTGGGTAGTTATTAAGTGATAGATTAAACAGGGTGGTTTAAGTCTAGAATTAATATTACTTATAGTGGATTTCCTCCTGGCTTGGTAGCCTCCAGATGTAAGTGTGGTTATACACTGAACTAGGTTAACAAACTTCTGTGTTGTTTACTTTTCTTGCTATTTAAGTTTTGGTTAAATCTGTCAAGTGTTGGGACATCTCTTAGGACATCTCATACCTGATCACAGAATTTCAATTGGCATCAGAGCAGGCACCCTGCCTGTTTATACTGGGTGAGATCTAGGGAATACAAATTCTGGAAACATGGACAGAGATATAGGATCAGTAAATAGACCACCTATACTGGATGGTTCTAATTATGACTACTGGAAGCCAAGAATGATTACATTCTTAAGATCACTTGACAACAGGGCCTGGAGAGCAGTCAACATTGGATGGGATCATCCTATCCAAGACACCAAAGATGGATCAAAAGTGTTGAAACCTGAAGAAGAATGGAGTAAGGAGGAAGAAGATTCAGCACTAGGAAACTCCAAGGCCTTAAATGCTCTATTCAATGGCATTGATAGGAACATCTTTAGACTTGTGCATCACTATGAGCTAGCCAAAGATGTGTGGGATACTCTCAAAACAACTCATGAAGGAACATCAAAGGTAAAGATGTCAAGACTTCAACTTCTCACCACCAAGTTTGAAAACTTGAGAATGAAGGAAGATGAGACAGTTCATGAATTCTACATGAACATCTTAGAAGTAGCTAATACTTCTGGAGCTTTGGGAGAAAAGATGACTGATGAAAAGCTTGTAAGAAAGATCCTCAGATCTTTGCCAAAAAGATTTGACATGAAAGTCACAGCAATAGAAGAAGCTCAAGACATATGCACTATGAAAGTTGAAGAACTCATTGGTTCCCTTCAAACATTTGAGATGGGAATGAATGACACAAATGTTAAGAAGAACAAAAGCATAGCCTTGGTGACAAATACTGATGAAGAAGAAGATGATGAATCAGATATTGGTAAAAGCTTATCAGACAACATTGCAATGCTTGGAAGACAATTCAAAAATATTCTCAGAGGAATGGAAGGCAAATCCAAACCCAATGGAAGATACACAAACTCTTCTGAGAACAAGAGGCCTTATGATACTAACAGAAGGTAAAATTATGATGAAAAGACCAGTCAAGAAAAAGGAGTCAAATGCCATGGATGTGAAGGATATGGACACATCAGGAATGAATGTCCTACCTACTTAAAAAGGCAAAAGAAAGGACTCTCTGTGACCTGGTATGATGAAGACTCAGGAGGTGATTCAGAAGAAGAATCAGCTAAGCATATCACTGCTTTAGCTGGACTATGTGAATCTGAAAGTGATTCCAGTGATGGGGAGCTTACTGTTGAAGAACTTGAGCAAGCCTACAAAGATCTATACAAAAGAAGTACTGAAATATGCAGTGAGGTCATAAAGCTAAAGAAGCAGAATGAGACACTAGAAGATGAAAAAGCAAGTGATCAAGAGATCATTGACACCTTGAAAAGTGAAGTAAGTCTTCTCAACTCCAAGTTGGAACACATGTCCAAATCTGTTAGAATGTTGAACAGCAGTTCAAGTACACTGGATGTTATTCTCAACAACAATAAGCATTCAGGGGATAAAAGTGGACTGGGATTTAACAGAGTACATAAAGATGAAGCTAGCTCTAGCAAAACTACTTCAAAATCCATACAGTCAAACAAGATGTCCCAACAGATGCTTCAACATCAGGAAAAGAACACAAAGTCAAACATAATGTTCCAACAGATGTCTCAACATTCTGAAAAGAACAAAATGAAGAAGAAGTATCAAAGATGGAGATGTCATCATTGTGGAAGATTTGGACATATCAAACCTCATTGTTATAAGCTGCATGGATATCCAAATCAGATGTATCAGCAACCTTCTAAGCAGAAAATAGAAGTTACCAAGAAAGTGCTGCATAAACATCAAAGAAATCAGCAACCTCCTAAGCAGAAGACAGAAGTCATCAAGAAGGTATGGAGACCAAAAGCTAGCACTCAGGCTGATCAAAGCTACATACACAAAAACAAGATCAACAATCAATCTAGGAGATCTACTGATGAACAACACACAGGGCAGAGGCATCAAAAGAAATCTCAACTCAAATGGTCAAAGAAAAGTGCTGCATATATAGCACATACATCACTAAGAGTATCAGCTAAAGAAGACTGGTACTTTGACAGTGGATGTTCAAGACACATGACTGGATTGAAGAATCTGCTAGTAAACTTAAAGTCACATTCATCCAGGTATGTAACCTTTGGAGATGGAGCTAAAGGAGAAATCAAGGGAGTTGAGACCTTGGACTGTCAAGATGTTCTAAGACTAGATGATGTGCTGCTAGTTAAAGGTTTAACTGCTAACCTGATCAACATAAGTCAATTATGTGATCAAGGGTACAGTGTAAACTTTACCAAAACTGAATGCATAGTGACTAACAAAGAACAAGAGGTTGTCATGAAAGGAGCCAGATCTAAAGACAACTGTTACATGTGGGAATCTCAAGATTTCAGCCTTACTTCAACTTGCTCCTTAGCTAAAGAAGAAGAAGTGAAACTATGGCACCAAAGACTAGGTCATCTTCATTTCAGAGGCATAAAGAAGATAATATTTATGGATGCTGTAAGAGGTATTCCTAAACTGAAGATTGATGATGGCAAAATATGTGGTGAATGTCAAATAGGCAAGCAAACCAAGATGTCCCATCCAAAGCTCCAACATCTGACAACTTCCAAAGTTTTGGAACTATTGCATATGGATCTTATGGGACCTATGCAGGTTGAAAGTCTTGGTGGCAAGAGGTATGCCTATGTGGTGGTTGATGACTTTTCAAGGTATACATGGATAAATTTTATCAAAGAAAAGTCTAATGTATTTGATGTATTCAAAGACTTATGCCAAAGAATACAAAGGGAAAAAGCCAGCTGTGTGATCAGAATAAGAAGTGATCATGGAAAAGAGTTTGAGAACCAAAAATTCTTAGATTTCTGCTCTTCAGAAGGAATCAATCATGAATATTCTTCACCAATCACTCCTCAACAGAATGGGATTGTTGAGAGGAAGAATAGAACTATTCAAGAATCAGCAAGAGCTATGATCCATGCTAAAAAGTTACCTTTGTACTTCTGGGCTGAAGCTATGAACACAGCTTGTTACATCCATAACAGAGTTACCCTAAGGAAAGGAACTTTGTCTACAATCTATGAAGTCTGGAAGGGCAGAAAACCCACAGTTAAGTACTTCCATGTGTTTGGAAGTAACTGCTATATTCTGGCAGATAGGGAGCAAAGGAGAAAAATGGATCCTAAAAGTGATGAAGGGATTTTTCTTGGATACTCTATAAACAGCAGAGCATATAGAGTATTTAATTCTAGAACCAAGGTTATCATGGAGTCTATAAATGTGATAATTGATGATGCTCCTACAGATGTCCCAGAAGATGTTGGAACATCTTCTGATATCAAGATTGAAGCTGAAGAAAAGAGTGATCATTATGACTTCACTCAAACTGATGCAAGGAAAGAACAATCCAACAAACCTCCCTCCATCAGAATACAGAAGGATCATCCCAAAGATTTGATAATTGGTGATCCCAACAGAGGTGTGAGCACTAGATCAAGAGAAGTGATTTCAGGTTCCTGTTTTGTTTCTAAAATAGAACCTAAAAACATCAAGGAAGCTCTTACTGATGAATACTGGATATGTGCTATGCAAGAGGAATTAGGTCAATTCACAAGGAATGAAGTGTGGAATCTTGTTCCTAGACCTGATGACATAAATGTGATTGGAACAAAATGGGTGTATAAGAACAAGTCAAATGAACAAGGAATTGTTACAAAGAACAAAGCTAGACTTGTAGCTCAAGGATACACACAAATTGAAGGAGTAGACTTTGATGAAACCTTTGCACCAGTAGCAAGGCTTGAATCAATCAGACTACTTTTGGGAATTGCTTGTATCTTAAAGTTCAAGCTATTTCAAATGGATGTAAAAAGTGCCTTTCTAAATGGTTATCTTAATGAAGAGGTATATGTAGAACAGCCTAAAGGATTTGTTGATCCAAGCTGTCCAAATCATGTATACAAACTAAAGAAGGCTCTTTATGGTCTGAAGCAAGCTCCAAGAGCATGGTATGAAAGGCTGACTACTTTTCTTATCAAGCAAGGGTACATGAAAGGTGGAATTGACAAAACCTTGTTTGTTAAAGATGAAGAAGGAAATGTCATGATTGCTCAAATCTATGTAGATGACATTGTCTTTGGTGGGATGTCTGATAGGATGGTCAAACATTTTGTCAACCAGATGGAATCTGAATTTGAAATGAGCTTAGTAGGAGAATTAACCTACTTTCTTGGACTGCAAATAAAACAAATGGAAGATTCCATGTTCATTTCCCAAAGCAAGTATGCCAAGAACATAGTCAAGAAATTTGGAATGGACAGTGCTACTCATAAGAGAACTCCTGCCCCCACACATTTAAAGCTGACTAAAGATGAAAAGGGTGAGAATGTAGATCAAAGCATGTACAGAAGTATGATTGGAAGCTTGTTATATCTGACTGCTAGCAGACCAGACATAGCATTTGCAGTAGGTGTTTGTGCAAGATATCAAGCTGATCCAAAAGTCAGTCATCTTAATCAAGTCAAAAGAATTCTGAAATATGTTAATGGTACTCGTGACTATGGCATAATGTATTTTCATGGATGCAAACCAATTCTCACTGGCTTCTGTGATGCTGATTGGGCTGGAAGTGCTGATGACAGAAAAAGCACTTCAGGAGGATGCTTCTTTCTAGGAAACAATTTGATTTCTTGGTTCAGTAAGAAACAAAATTGTGTATCCTTATCTACAGCTGAAGCTGAATATATAGCAGCTGGAAGCAGTTGTTCTCAGTTGGTTTGGATGAAGCAAATGCTCACTGAGTACAATGTCCCACAAGATGTCATGACATTGTACTGTGACAACTTAAGTGCAATTAACATATCAAAGAATCCTATCCAACATAGCAGGACCAAGCATATTGATATCAGACATCATTTCATCAGAGATCTTGTAGAAGAAAAAGTGATTTCATTGGAACATGTAGCTACAAATCTGCAGTTGGCTGATATCTTTACCAAAGCATTGGATGCTACACAATTTAAGAACTTAAGGGGCAAATTGGGAATCTGTTTATGTGAGATTTAGCAGCTAAGGAAATGTGCCAACATGTCATATGACATTGTGTAGCATAAGTACCAGATGGCAACACCAGTCTGGTCAAGAACCTTGGGTATTCCATTCCTAATCATTTTCAATGTAACGGCTACTTACATAATAACAGCTTATAATCAGCTATCCATATTCTCATCATACTATCAAAAGCGAATTGCATTACCTAGCTGTTCTTCAGAAATCATCAACCCTAAAACTCTTCATCAATCTTCTTTGACAATGTCTCAAAACCCTAACATTCCTGAAGAAATTCTCAACAAAGAAGATGTGGTTCATGCAACCCCTATTTCTGTGGTACCCATGGAGTCAACCCCATTGGACGAAATCAGAGGAAGTGTTCCTCATGCTAAAAAGCCAAGAACTCCAAAAAGAGCAAAAGATCAAGTCTGCAGTAAATCCAAAGGCATTCCTTCTCCAGCAAATATGCCTCCAAAATCTTCTGAATATGTGGATGCTTCCATAAAGGAGATAGTAAACAAGATTCTTTTTGAACAAAGAGTGGTTAGTGGCATATCTATCCCTCTGAACACCATGCCAGCTCCTCAAGAAGATCAACAAACTCAAGCTGCAAAGGACACTCCTGCTCAACAGGATGTCCCAATAGATGTTGAAACATCTGAGGATGAGCAAAATGCCTCATCTGATGCTGCTGTAGAAGAATCTGAGGACCAGAAAAAGGCCTCAAATGAAAATGATGAAGAAGAATCTGAGGATCAGACCAAAGCCTCAACTGAAGAATATATCTCTGATGATCAACCAGCTGAAGAGGAGACTGCTCAATCTCCTCCTGTGGTGAACCTAGAGCAGGATTCTGATACAAAGATCATTTCCTCTGTAAGACCTAGCATAGCCAAAAGACTCAGGACTAGGAAAGAAAAGATGCAAGCAGGACATGCAATTCCTGAGAAGAAGCAAGCTACCCCAAAGAAAGACAAAGCTAAAGCTGTCTTTGGTCCTACCAAACAATGGAGCAAGGTGCAACCACAGAAGAGGAAAGCTGTCACTCCTCCAGACTCAGATGTTGAAGCAGATGTCCCAACATCTCCTCCAAAGAAGAAAATAGCACCCTCTAGGGCATCAACTGCTATTCCAGAAGCTCCTTTGGACAACATCTCATTTCATCATGTTTCAAGTGTTAACAGGTGGAAGTTTGTGTATCAAAGAAGGGTAGCACTTGAAAGAGAGCTGAGCAGTAATGCACTTGAGTGCACTGAATTAATTGACCTCATATCTGCTGCTGGCCTCTTCAAAACAGTCTCCAATCTCTCTCCCTGCTATGAACTACTGGTCAAAGAATTCATAGTCAATCTTCAGGAAGATTGTGCAAATGGTAAGTCTGCTGAATTTAGAAAAGTCTTTGTTAGAGGCAGGTGTGTAGAGTTCTCTCCTCAGATCATCAACCAATACCTTGGAAGAGAATTTGATGGACCAAATGAGCTAGGGAAGACTGATAACCAAATCTGCAAGGTTATCACTGCAAACCATGTCAAGGCTTGGCCAGTTAAAGGAAAGCTCTCAGTGAGCATGCTGACAAGAAAATATGCCATGCTGAACAGGATTGGTACAGCAAACTGGGTGCCTACCAATCACACATCTTCAATATCCACTGGCTTGGGCAGGTTTATTTATGCTGTGGGCACTCAGACTAAGCTGGACTATGGAGCCTACATCTTTGATCAGACCTTGAAGCATGCTAGCTCATCTGCCACAAAGCTGCCAATAGCTTTTCCTTCCTTGCTATGTGGCATAATGCTAAGTCAGTACCCTGGGATCCTCTCTGAGAAGGACACAGTCTGCAAAAGAGAAAGCCCTCTGGCCTTTCACTACAAACTGTTCCTGAGTCATCATGCAGCAGATGTTGAAGCACCCTATGGGACATCTGCAGGTCCTTCAAATGCAAAGACTCCAATCTCCAAGGCTACATTGATTGCTGAACTGAAGAGCACCTGTAAAGAACTTGAAGCTAGGAAGCAGAAGCTTGAGGAAATTATCCAAAGGCTGGAGAGTGAAGGTGATCAGAAAGCTGCTTCATATGAAGAAACTGAATGTGATGAATCTGAGTGATCATTGTATGTGAGGAAAAATGTATGACAGCTGCATTGTAATTTAGAATCAATGACTTTGGCCCCAAATTTGTGTCTAACAAGGGGGAGAACAACAACAACAACAACAATGTGTATGCTGTTTAATTATGAATGAAAAATCTGTTTGTTTGTTTCTGAACTGAATCAGTGTGTTTTGATAAATATTTCTGTTGCAACAAGACTGGATACATGTATGTTTGAGGGGGAGTAATCTCAAATATGATTCAACAGAAAAGTAATGTTATACTCTGATAACAGAACTTCTGCTGCACTCTGATAACCAGAAAAGATGTTAGCCAAAAATTAGCCAAAGGGGGAGTTTGTAGATGTTTAGAATTGGCAGAATTTTTGACCAACAAGAAATATTGAATTCAGTTCAGAATGTCCTATCAGATGTTGGGACATTATCAAACAGAGTATAAGAACTTATTTTAGGATGTCACACCAGATGTTGGGACATTGTGTAAATGACTTAAGTTCAGTTTTTCAGGATGTCCCAACAGATGTTGAGACATCTCAAACCTACTACTAGAATTAATTATTAACTAACTAATCTGAGATATTTAAGGAGAGTTATCTGGAATTAATTATGGATGGATAAAAACAGAACAAGGCGCATCTGTAGGGAGTTTTATTATGAGGATTCAGTTTAAACAGAAGAACTAAATCACCTAGAATCTAGGAAGTAACAAACCCTAATTCTAGGTGGAAGCTGTTGTGTTTTAGGACTGGATTAACCTACAGAAAGCCCAACTTACAAACACCTATTTAATCAACAAAAACTCACAGAATTGAGTACGAATTTCAGAAGAAAAAATAGGGTGTTGTGTCTTTAATAGCAGGTTGTTTTTAATTGTACCACTTTATGAGCTTTTAAGCAAAAGTGCATTTGTGACTTGATTGAAACTGTGAAGTAAGATCAAGCTGTTTTGTTTGAAGTATGACTTCAATTTTATTAAACTTGTAAACAAAATCACTGTGTGATTGAGGGGGAGTGAGTAGGGTACTCATATCTAAGTTGTGTCTTAGGTAGAAATTGCATTGGGTAGTTATTAAGTGATAGATTAAACAGGGTGGTTTAAGTCTAGAATTAATATTACTTATAGTGGATTTCCTCCTGGCTTGGTAGCCTCCAGATGTAAGTGTGGTTATACACTGAACTGGGTTAACAAACTTCTGTGTTGTTTACTTTTCTTGCTATTTAAGTTTTGGTTAAATCTGTCAAGTGTTGGGACATCTCTTAGGACATCTCATACCTGATCACAGAATTTCAGTTTCAAAACAAATAAAAAAACTTGGTTATATTTTCTTATCAAAACACGGTTTAGCAAAAAAGAGGAAAGAAAAACAACCACCTTAAGATGCTATTCCAAACGATCGATCGTTATAATCTATCAAAATGCAAATCTAAAAAAAAACAAAACAAAGAACGCCGACTCTGTATCTCTCTCACTCACGACTTTGCTTCAACGTTGCAGCCATTGTTTCTTGCTGTGTCACCCATTATTTCCAATATATTTCATTTGCCGTTTTCACAAATTTATTTCTTTGTCGGACAAATTTGAAGTCTGTTAATATCTAATTATCTTATACCTTGAAAGATTGAACGCGAGCCAGTTCATTTTACTCGGTCTAAGCCAATTCGATAGGGGCATCTGTCATACCCCAAATTTGTCCTACCCGCGCCATTTTACTGTCTCATCATTTTTCCGGAAACCCAAAATATGTATTACTTTATTATTTTGTCTGATATTAAAAGAAAATTCCAAAAATGCATTTTGTTCCTTTTCTAAAAAAAATTTCTTTTTTAGTTTTATAATTTATTCATTTCATTATCAAAAATACAAAAATAAATATTTTCATTTCTAATCTACTTTCATTTTATCTCTTAAAAATAAACCATTATATACATAAAATTGCAAAAAAATCTCATTATCTATTTTTTGTTATCATCCCATTTTTTTAGATACACATTAAAACTAGTTTCTACTATTATTATTATCATTAATTTTATATTTTTTTATTATCATTGTTATTATATTTTCCCATTATTATTCACTTTTTTTTATATTATTATTTCTGTTATTATTATTATACCTTCATTTCTATATACTTTTCATTATTATTATTATTATTATTAATTATTCTTTATTATTATTATTGCTGTATTGTTTATTAATATTACTATAATTATTATATAACTTATTATTATTACAATTATTATTATTGATGTTTTGTACTATAAGCATTCTTTTTAATATCCTCAGTCAAGAAATTGCCAACAAAAAGCCCAGGACCCCACCACATAATACAGCTTGCAGCACTACCAAAAAACAAACGTATCAAAAACATATTACCACTACCTCCACAATTTCCGTAAGGCAACCACACAAGGAATCCCACTAAATCAGGACCACTCTCAATCATTTTTTTCTTCTTAACTGCAAATTCCTCTCCTCGACCTCCATCCTAGACACTCTTCCTCATCAACTTTCTTCTTATCACAAAACCAGAGAAAAAAAAGTAGAAATTTGAGATAGAGAATGAAACACCACCTTCCGCCCTCATTTCCGTAAATACACACTCAAACCATCCTCACTAACCTTCAAATCCCTTCCATCTTCAAACAACTACAAATAACAACCATTTTTATCACCTCCATTAAAACCATTACCAACCTTGAAAAGAAACACAGAAACCTTCATTCATTAATGACCTTTGTTCACCAATAATCCTTCAAAAAGCACACAAAAAAAACAAACCTCATACCTTCACCTTCATTGACCAACAACAACACCATCAGCAAAAACCCAAAACAGACCCAAATCACCTCACAAACACATAACACAAACCTGAGAATAAACTTTCAAAACTCAGAAAATCCGCAAACCTCTTCAAACCGTGAATAACACTAGCTGCAAAACCATTTTGAAATCTTTACCACCGCCGTTAACCCTTCCATCTTCAACCACCACCATCGTCACCTTCATTCGAAACAGTTCTTTCCGTCAACCTCAGCCTCCGCTCAAAAACCAAAAGCCGCCGACAACCCCCGTGAACCAAATCTGAACCGAGAGAAGTTTTAAATCGCGTCGAGAGCTTACCGAGGGAAACACAGTGAGAACGATCCAAAGAGCCGCCGCGAGATCGAAACGGAGCAGCAAGAAAGTTTGTGAGAGGGACGCAATCGAAAACCTCCGGTGGGATTCCATTTTCGGAGTCGCTTTTGAAATCGAAAAAGGTGGATTTGGGATTTATTTTCTAATGTGTATTCTTTGTTTCTGATGCTTTGGTTGCTATAAAATTTAACTACAACCCCATTCATTTTTATTTCTTTATTTTTATATATTGTATGTGCATCCTTATTTTTTTTTTTTTTTTTTTAAAACTTATCATGAAATCCAACCTGTGCAAACCGCGATTGGCGGAGAAAGTTGGACATGTGATGACGGTACTGTGCATTTTTTTCTCTAAAAGGTTGTTGCTTTTTTTTCCTTTTGACTATGAATGTTTTAGATGTTCGAAAAAAAGTTTCATCTATTTCTTTATTTAATTGAGTTTCTTTAAGAAATTATTAAATTTATTTTTGTTCTTATAATTTTATTGGTTTATGATATATACTGGTTCTTGTAAATTGATTTGAATGAGTTAACATTGTAACAGATTTTCCTTTCACTTTTTTTTTATATATTATTTTTATTATTTTCCATAATTCTTTTTGGTTTAGTCCAGTGAGTTACGGATTTGCTAAACACACCGTCAAAACATGTCGAAACCCCATTTCTCTTATTTATTTACTTATTTTTTTGCTTTTCTCTAAAAATAATAATTATGTTAGTTTTTTTTTTAGAATTTCCTCATTCTATTTTGCCCGCTTTTGACTTATTAAGGGGCCAATGATATAATAAAAGGCCGATTTTTCGCCCGATTTTAATCGGTGATATTCGGTCAATATGAGGCCCTCCTTGTAATTAATTCCTTATTATTTTATTATTTCGACAAACAAACATATAATTTAATTTATTTTATTTTATTTATTCTTGATATTATTTAATTTATTTATTTATATTCATTATTCCATTTATTTTTGCAATTTAATTTATTCATTTATTATAGCATTTAAAAAATTACGTTTCGACTCCTTATAGAATGATTCCGATTTTGAATCGATTCTAAGGTAGTTCACGAACTAAATTTCGACGCGTCCCAAAAAGGTCCAACGCCTTCGAATAGTTATTTTCGATTAAAAGGTTCAACGCCTTCGAATAGTTGTGTCCCGATTAAAAGGTCGAACGCCTTCGAACCGTTCAAAACACTGCACACACGCTTTCTCTTGGGCTAATTACAACGAGACCTCTTTATTTCTCGCAATCCCCTGTATTTATTTTGTACCCCTCTCCCATTATTTTGTACGTATTTTATTTTCAGTATTTTATTTAATTCTGAATCCTTGGTCCAACGCCAAGCGATTTCACTTGCACACCTGCACTTTATTTTCCAGTTATTATTTCGTTTTTAGGATCCACCTATCCTTGCGAGCCGAGCGCATTGTGCCTCGCTGACAAACTACAAAATAAACCTCCACTTGCATTTACCCTCTAACCTCAAAAAACCAAAATATTTCGATTAGATCCAAGCCCTTGATCCAACATCAAGTGGTCTTAGGAAATAAAACATTCTAATAAAACGAGAAGAACTGTACGCCACGAGCCTTAAGCGGTAGAAAGGAGGATAACGAGCTTTCGTTACTCGCTCCGATTATTTCGACGCAGAACGCTCGTCTTGTTGGGCGAGATAAACTATCCATAGTCTTTAGTACATTTCAACTCCTAAACCCTTTCATCGACGAAAGGTAATAAAATCAACAACCATTACCCTTAGTAGGCCGAACTACGAGGCTCTGACTTTCCCATTGCACGCGGGAGTACGTAGGCACGAGGATCTCCATCCTTGCCGAGCACCTAGGTTCAATCTAACTTATAATTTAACTCATTTCCCTCTAGCAAGCAATTCGTTTAAGCATAGACATCCTTTCGCACGTGATAACTTAGATGGTTCCCATCGAGTACGATGGATGTAGGGGGTGCTAATACCTTCCCCCTGCATAACCGACTCCCGAACCCAGGCAATGGTTCCGTTGACCTTTGTCCTCATCCTTTTCCTCCCGGGTTGTATCTATATCTTCCCTTTCCCTCTTCGGGAATAAATAGAATTAGGTGGCGACTCTTCAGTCCGTCCGGCGCGCGGCTCCGTCCTTTTCGGATCGCGTGAGGTCGTATTTTTAGGGGTACGACAGCTGGTGACTCTGCTGGGGACTGGTTCACCCCTATGCGAGTCAAGCCTAGTCTAGGTTCCCTCGCTTGTTTGGATGTTTGCTTTTATGCCTTGCTTGTTTAATTTTATCGCTTTCTTTATCGCATTCCATATTATATATCTTGTGGCTCCTTGGTACTATGATTTGAATCGATACTTTGCAAAGAAACTTGAGGGAAAAAGCTCTATACCCGGGCTTTTGAGTACAAACATAAGTTAGCGAGGTTGTGTAGTATGGGCTCCCGAGAGAACCACTCTCGTGGGTTGTCGATACGAAATAGAATTAGGTGGCGACTCTTCAGTCCTTCCGGCGCGCGGCTCCGTCCTTTTTGGATCGCATGAGGTCGTATTTTTCGGGGTACGACAATTTGCGAATACATTTTTTTCCGCATTGATTTCGTCTCTATGAAACTCCCTATTTTTGTAACCGTTTTGATTTGCTCGTTGTTGTGTTTTCACGGTAAGTCTCAGATGTCTGTGTTTCTAGTTTTGAGTTGGTTCGAACCTCACCATGTCTCTCTGCGTCTCAAATTTTGTTTTCAAGGTTTGTGGGTTTGTGTTGAAAGCATATGCCGCGATTGATAGGTTATGGAGTTGGTTATGATTTGGGTGGTGATGTGAATGAGTTTACGGTTATCTTTTTAGGTGAATTTTAAGGTCCGTGTTTGGGTTTAAGGATGGTGGTGAGTTTGAGTGAGTGTTCTGCTTGTGTGTTTGTAAAACTTGCAAAAGGTTTATGGTGAAAAAGGTTTATGAAAAGGTTTTTTATTTGTGGTATGAAGGGTTGTGAAAGGTGTTTCTATTATGGAGAAGGTTTGTGATTGTTTGAGAGATTTGAAGATTGTCCGTCGAAATCAATATGGAGAGTGAATATGATTCTGTTTTATAGAGGAATTATGAAGGGAATTGAGGGAAACTCATAGAGAAGGACGTTTATGACGTTTATGGTGACATGGGCCTCATTCAGGATCTTCAGTAGGGCTTCTTGGTGAGCATTTGAATAAAGCAACAAAGATAGCATGGAGATCTTTGAAGGTGTTTGACTGAGTTGATCTATCACCCTGTAATTACCTTTCCTTATAAGCCTTATAAATTCTTTTGTGTCTTCCTGGGACACATTCTTCTTTGAAGATCCCTCGCCCCCTTTTGTAGTCTCTTTCCCTTTTGACCCTTCAGGAACATTCTTCTTAGATATCTCAGGTATGTATATTCTCCCGCTACGACTCATCCCTCCAATACATGTTATATTAGTGACGGTAGGTGTATTATTATGTTTCCCTCTTCCGAGAGTAGTATTGCCATAATCTAAGGTACAACTTTCGAACTGTGAGGCATTGAGATCGACTCTGGCGCAACTTTCCCTGCAGGTATCTGAATGGGTACTTGTACCGGCTTTGAGACCGGAATCTGGATTGGCACTTGCATCTCCCTTCTTTGATAGGGGATCTGAATTGGTGCTGGAACCTTCTTTCTTTGATATGGGATGTCAAAAGGTTCTATGGCCGCCACCTCCTCTGCTTTCTTGAATATTCGATTTGTACTACCCCTTTATCCATTAGCTATTGAAGTATCTTCCTCATCTTCTCACATTTATCAAGGTTGACTATGCAATCGATGTAATTGGTGTGCAGCTTTTCAAACGTTTTGTATCCAATAAGTGTTTCCCTTATCTTTTTCAAAGGAGTCTTTATTTGATCCACTTTTTTAAACAAGATATTATCTTCAATCCCTTCGATCATTTGTTCCTTCAGGAGTAAAGTTGATGACCTTCTGATCTAGAAGCTCTTGCACCTTGAACTTAAGAGCCAAACAATTTTCAGTAGTATGCCTCGGTGATCCAGTATGGTAGTCACATCTGACATTAGGATTATATGCCCGAGAGAGATTACCAGTTGGAGGTGGTAATGGCTTGATCTCTACCACTCTTTTTTGAATTAAGAATGGTAAGATCTCAGTGTACGTCGAAGGAAGAGGATCAAAATCTTTCCAAGGCCTCTTCTGCTCCCTTATAGGATACTGTAATACATTGTCATGCCCGCATATTTACTTTTATTATTCAAATATTTGCTTCAGTTTATTCAATTGAGGTTTTATTCAGGTTTACCAGGTCGTATGGGTGTAGTAAAATCGTTGGAGGTCCAATTTGTGATTATTATTCATTTATTTTTAGACCAATTTTTGTATCTTAGATTAAATTATAATTCCATTTTTTTCTTATTATTTATTTTTATTATATATATATATATATATATATATATATATATATATATATATATATATATATATATATATATATATATATATATATTACTATATTATGACTACTATTTTTATCATACCATTGTAATTGTTATTATGTGCATTTTTATAATTAAGTCCAATAAAGAAAAGCCCATGTCTTTATAGAAAATTTCAGCAAAGTCCATCCACACTTCCAATTAAATTAAGAGAAAAAAATGATAAGAAAAAGAAGTTCAAGAACGCAGGAGAGCACGTGATTTTGTTTCAACATTGCCAAAGCGGCTCACCACAACACACACCTGCAAACGCAATCCGCAAATCCCTCATAACGGAACGTGATACACAATTCATGCAGAAGCATCATCAAAAATATGACTCAGCAGCAAACTGAAAATAGACCAATATAACCTTTAAGATTCCTAATTTCATCCTCATTTTCTTTATAACAGACCCTTTCCTACAATCCTTTCTAACTTTCTTCTTCAAAGCTTAACACAAATTCATTCTAAAATTCATTTCCATAACACCATACTTTCTACCATAACCAACCAGCAAACAACACAAAACACCACCATTCCTCCATTAACAAAAACCAGAAATAAACCTTAAACCCCTTTAACACCAAAGCCATAAATCCAACACTGAAATCATGAACAAATCTCGGACCAAAACCGCTATGAACACAACCAAACGCGAGAGATCTTGAGCTTTCCGCGAGATAAATTTAAGCGAACCAAAACCGTGCAAGGCCGTGACGAGATCGAGCAAACGGAACCGCCGATTGAGAGATACCGCGAAATCAAACCAGGACCGCCGGTCTGCCACCGCCGTGTGAATCGTTGTTGGATCTCCTTGTTTTTTTGAATCGCGTGTTACAGGGGTGGGGTTTTATTTCTTTAGTTTTTTTCCTGATATATTGAGTGATTATTGTAACACCCTAAATTTTCCCTCTGGCTTTTCTTCTTTGGCTCCTTTTCGTTTTGCATTCATACACATTTTCCATTAGGTCATATCATTTGCATAGGCTCTTGAGACATGGGATCTTTGTTTTCTGAGGATTAGGGTTTCACACCTCATTTGCAGATTATCAGAAGAATTCAAGTCTTTGGTTATGCGTCCATTCGTGACGTCACTTTCTTATGTTAGGGTTTATTTCCCTAATTCAGTGGTATTCAAGGGTTTCATTTCAAGCATGTTTATTCAGCCACAATCCAATCCAGATGGGTGTTTGACCTAATCTTGGTCAAACTACCAGAATGTTCCTTCAGTTGCAAGTTATTCGCTTCAGTGGCGTATTTCTCAGCCAGTGTGCGTTCAAAGTCAAGTTGTGTGGTGTGCTGAATTCATGAGATTATCAAGTTGTGATTCATAAGAAGTTTTGGGCCAGATTGTCTCTTCAATAGTTCATTAGTGGTGCATTCGTGGATTTATTATCCCAGTGATCGATTCAGATATTTTTGGAGTGATCCAGGAGTTTATATTGTCAGAGGAGGATTAATTTGGAGAGTTGTTCATTTCAGTTGCAAGTTATCTGGTGATGGTTGTGTTCATACTTTTGTGGAAAAACTTGAGTTTTGATTTTGGATTCATTTGTTCCTTAAATCGAATTTTCATCATCCATTTGTTCACCACTTATAATATCCATTTTTATTTCTAGCCAACATATGTTTCTCACATCCCCTTTTCACTTGTAAATACGTTTCGACCAATTAACCATTTTTATTCGAACTACAATTCATTTTTCGATTATCCGTATCTAATCTCAAGTCCATATCCATTCTAAGACCATGTCCATATTTCAAACCTTTCTTTTGTTCATTTCAAAGCCCATATTTCATTTAATTCTTTTTTCTATTTAATTTAATTTTTCTCCATTTTAAAAATCCATTAATCCACATGATATGGTTACAAAAATTCAAGTACCAAAAACTCTTTCCCATTTCTTAAAATTTAATTTTGTCATACCATTTTTTTTGTTATCAAAATATCAGGAAAAAAAACAGAGAAAGTTATAGCCAAATATTCACATATTCCAAATCAAATCCAAAAAAATAATGTCCATGTTAAGAAAAATCAAAACACATATCATTCAATTCTTACTAAGCCCATCAACTTTTTCTCTTTTATATTTGTTTTACAATACTGTAAAAAGGGAGTACACAAAAGTCCCAACTAGCACACATGGTCCCACCCTATTTTGATGACAATTTCACAACAATTTTTACTCCATCTCACGAATTCCGTGCGCTCAGAACCAACGCATAAACTCTCCGCAAACGATTCACGCACAGGTCACACCCTCAACAAACACAGCAACAATTTCCTCATCATTCTCACATCACAGAAACTCATTTCAATTTCCAAATCTGAACCAACAAACCTCCATTCCATTCAACAATTCCATAACTCACTCTTCATTTTTCTGCTAAAACAAAACCACCATACCTCACCTCTCCTCTTCAACCACGATTCTTCCATACACACAACAACACCACACAACATAATTACTCTTAGCCACCGTTTCTTCAACCGCATCGCATCACCAACCAAGCAAATCCTCATCCTCTCTCAACTTCATCATTAACACTGAAAACACTTTCCTCATCTTCATCCTTGCTCACTCTAAATTTCCACTCAGCAAAACACCAACACACACATTCCGTATAGCCTCACCAATTCACGAATACACAGCACCTTTCAACTTCTTTTTATAATCCACCACTACAACTCTCAAACCCTTTCAAACTTAACCACAAATCTGGATCCAAAATAGAAATAGAAAAAAGAGATGAAGAGATTGAAACAATGACGGAGGACAGATTGAAATCCAAACGAAAAATTTGAACAAACCTCAATAAGTCTTTACTCTCCATCTTATGAGTTTCAACATCAACATAACAACATCATAGAATCAGAAATCAGAGAGTTGAGATCAAAGAGGAACCGGATTTGAGAAATTCGAAGAGGATCCGAAAATGAGATGGAACAGAGCGGAGTCAAAGGCGGATGAGATCGATGAAGAACCAAAGTCGCGATGTGATTTCAGAGAGCATAAGAAGCTTCCGGGATAAAGTCTAGAATGATTGAATCGAGGAGAGGCCGAGATCGAACAAATTGGATCCGCGAGTGGAGGTTTGAGGTGAAGGATCGTCGCGTGAAGACCTTCCATTCGCGAGTTTTCGCGAACCGCCACCGCTGAGGTGCACCGTACCAAGTTAAAGAAGAACGTCGTCCTGCCCTGTGGATACGGACGAATTCTCCCCCTTTTGTTTATTTTTTATTTTGTTTTTTTAATTTCTTCTCACTTTTTTTCTTTCTTTTGTTTTGGTAATTGGTCATGGCTGATTGGGTTGGAACTAAAGTCCATTGATCTTCTTTTCTTCACCATAAAACCAGCAATGCACCCCCTTCTGCTAGTGTTATTGGGCTTAAATCTTGGCCCATCTGTTTTTTGGCTGACTGCACCACTGATCCAGCAATGGCACCCTCTCATCTTTTGTTTTTTTTTTAACATTTTCTTTATATTTTTGTTTGTTATTTAGTTTTATTAATATTTATGAAGAATTAGATTTAGTGTTAAATTAGGTTTTTATTTTAATCTAAATTCTTCTAACTTTGTTTATATCCTCCCAATTTAGCTTTAATTTTAATTTTAATTGATTTAGTTAATTAAATAGAATTGCGTTCAATCTTGGTTCTAGTTTGCGCTTGATATTTTGTAGGTGCATTGTTCAATTTCGGTGATGGAGGATGTTGCTTGACGATGACTTTGTGACTAATTATTTTCGTGATCTTGTGTGGACTAATGAGACCTTTGGATACCATTTGAACTTAGACTTTAGTTTTGCGCGGACTGATTCTCGGTTTTAATTCTGGATGTTTGATGCTTGCGCTTGACTGTTGAATCCACTTTGGATTTGATACTTCTTCTTGATATTTCTTCTTGCACATTGAAGAGGCAACGGACCTTCTCCGTTAGGTACCACTGAGGCCCGATTTTACTTGTTGCATGTTGTTGCATCTAGAAGTCCTACTGGTGTAGGCTCTGTTTGTGCATTGTTCGTTTACTTCATATTGCATTCTCTTCTCCTCTCCTTATTTCTTATTCATTTTATTTCTTCTTCCTCATCTTTTTCTATTCTTTCTTAACTTGAGGTGCGCTTAGGCCACCATGGTTCTTCTTCTTTCTCCTTCTTCTTTTCTCCTTCTTTAGGATAGAATTCAAACCTCACTAACCTAGGATTTCCTTTGCATGATAACATTTAGATTTTTTTTAGTCTCCCTCTAGTTCTTTTACCTTTAAGATCTTTGGTTCTTTTCTCTCCTCATCTCAAACAAAACTCTAAAAAAAATCTTATTAAGGATTGAAGTGGTCTCCTGTGCAATAGCCTTATTCCATGAAACACTTGTAGGTTTCCCATCTTGGGATAGTACAAGCTTGTCTTGTGATGCACAAGTCTGATCAGGATACCATTTTCATCAAGAAAATCATAAAAAAAACACTTCTTCATTGAAAAATACAAAAAACACTTAATAAATTCAATGAGTTAGTAAGCCTAAGCCCTAATCTCTGGAATCAAGTTTTGGGGATCTTCTCCTTACTTGAGTGTGCTTGTTCTATTATTCCATCTTGGAATGTAGTGGCAAGTACACATTCCATGGAAAAGAGCTTGAGTTCACTTCCTTGTGACACACTCATAAAAGGCTTCTTAAAAAACACAAACAAACAATAAGCGTCTCTCCTTCGGGAATTCTTTTATCATCTCCTGCGCTCCGTACGCGAACTTGCTCATACTTGTCATTTTGCAAGATGGTTACGCACTCGTCGTCCGAGCCTGCAACACCTGAGCATTGACATAGGCAGTTCAAGCCTTAATTCACAAGCAATATTTTCCACCCATAGTTAGGGGAACTACGGCGACTCTGATCCTCATTGTCCAGATGAGGTACGTAGGCAGCGGGGTAGGGCCCGTTCGAGCACAATCTTTATTTCCCTACATTTTTCCTTTTCATTTATTTTTCAGTTCCCTTTTCGTTTCTTTTATCTAGTTCAGTTTGTTTTCTTTGCAGCAGCTTTCATTTCTTCACCCTTTGAAACAGTTTTCTTTGCAAGCGTGGATCCCGTCGGGTACGGCGGATGATCTGGGTGCTAATACCTTCCCAGGTTGTAACCGACTCCCGAACTCAGCTTCTTTGGTTCGCAGGACCTTTGTCCTTCCTTTTCTTTTCTTCTGGTTTGTGCAGCATTACCATTCCCGTTCCTTCGGGATAAAAATGCATGGCTGGCGACTCTACCTCTTTCCGCGCCACTTTCGCTTTTGTACCAGGATGGAAATCCGGGGAGCGACAGCTGGCGACTCTGCTGGGGACTTCCTAACCAGAATATCTGGTTCCCTTGAGAGTCTCTCCTAGCACTTGTGTGTTTCTGTTTCATTGGGTGTTGTTTGTTTGGTGTTGTGTGTATATTTTGCTGATATATTATTTACAGTTTTATTTAAAGCTTTATTTACATTTTTCAGTATTTATTTTCATGCATCATATATTATACTGGACTGTCTGGACTGGATTTTCTGTTTGGTGGGCATGGGTGATAATGTTACTGTGAGATGAGCTCATTACCAAGGCTCGAGTGCACCTTAGGACTTAGAGTGGTTCCACTTTGGCCTCATGAGATCTTGTCATGGGGGTAGTAGTGAGTTCCACGCCCAGATTTACGACTGTCTTGGAAATGTCTTGATTTGGGGATCTTCCTCTCTCATTTCATAACCTTGACAGTTATGTGCAGCTGGGGACTGATCATTGAGAACCTTGTGGAAACATCCCTCTTTAGTGGTGACAGTGGCAGACCACATTCTGCGGCAAACCCATTCGCACCCGAGGGCCCACCTGGAACTCACATAGGATGACCTTGTTTTCCCGGACTCAGCTGAGGCCTCACTGCGTAGTACATAATGCCAAACCAATTCCCTGATCTGGTCATGAGCCATTTCTCGGAAATGGTGAACGTATTATTGCTATTCGGCTTTGAGAGTCCGTGATGTTTGACCCGGAGCACACCCGTGATATTGGGAGGGGTTTACAGGTTTGCAGGAACCCTTGACCTCAACATACCTTCATTACCAGTGCAGTCTTATTGTTTTGATCCGGTCACTATGATTCTGAAGTTCTTGATCCTTTGGTTCTCGATTACTATTTTGGGTTATTATACAAAGATCTTGTGGCTACAGACACTCGATTCTTGGCTCAGTATTCCAGATTCCAGGCAGTTTCCGGGATGTTGATCCCATGTCTTTGCATCTTTTGCATCATCATATTGCATTTGCATCTGCATTGCATTTCTTTCTTCCAGAGAGCTCATCCTTCCTCTTTTGTCCATGACCAGCCAGCTGATTTCCCGGTACTCAGTTTGAACAAGTGGTAACAGTTAGAAGACGACAGAGTGTGTGAAGCTAGACTGAGCAGTGTTAAGAGGTAAAAGGTCAGTTTGGAAGCCGTCAGTAGCTATGTCTGAGAGCAACCGTCAGAATGTTGAGTTTTCACCTGGTTTCACTTCGATGACCAATCCTTTGTATGGTATTTCTCTTGATGAGGATCTTCCACAAGTGAACAACCTTACTCAAGCTCAGCCTGCACAGACCTCGATCGTGAATCAGAGTGTACCTGAACCATTTGTTGTCTGAGGTGGGACTTCATCTTCTTCTGATTCTACAGATTATCAGAGTTTTGCTTTCCCTATGCCGAATTTCCAAGGGGCAATCCCTCTTGTGAAAACCAAGGATCCACAAGCTATTGATCCTGCTGAAAGGTTTCGTGTGTTGGATGAGCAACTCAAAGCCTTAGCGGATTCTGATGCCTTTGGTTTTGATGCTCTACACCTGTGTTTGGTGCCTGGTCTTGTCATTCCTCCAGATTTCAAAACTCCGAAGTTTGAGAAATACACTGGTGTCAGTTTCCCGAAGCGTCATTTGGTGATGTTTTGCAGAAAAATGACTTCTTACGCCCGCAACGATAAGCTGATGATTCGCTGTTTTCAGGACAGTTTAAGCGGGGCATCCTTAAGTTGGTATATGGATTTGGAAAGCAGTCGTATCTGATCTTGGAATGATTTATCCAGAGCTTTCGTAAAGCAATACCAGTACAATGTGGACATGGCGCCCTATCGCATGCACCTGCAAAGCCTATCTCAGAGGGTTTATGAATCTTTCAGAGAGTATGCACAACGGTGGAGAGAGTTGGCAGCCCAAGTGCAACCACCACCTTCAGACAGAGAATTATTTGACATGTTCGTGGGCACCTTGCAAGGTCCATATCTAGAAAGAATGAGTAGCATTGGGACATCAAGCTTCTCTGATTTGATAATAGTTGGAGTGCGCGTTGAAAGTTTACTCAAAAGTGGAAAGATCCAAGACTTTTTGAACACCCCAGCTAGTGAAGATGAATCTATTGGTAGCTCCCAAGGGGAAGAAGGGTATGACGTCAGTGCATCCATGGCAAATATCGAATATTCTAGGCCATCATCTTCTCATAGATTATCTTTTCCTAGGTCTGGTTACTCTTACGGACAACATGCGATGCTCAGAGCACCGTATCAGAAACCTTGGACTCCTCCTCGTCCAAATCTGCAAGCTCAGGGTCGAAGACCTCAGAATCAACTTCAGAGCCAACCTAGGCCTCGCAACAATCTGGAAAGAAGGAATGCTCCTCTTCATCCAGTTCCCATGGCATACAGTGAACTCTTGCCACATCTAGTTCATAACTTTTTGGTGGTTCCTAAGCCTCTCAAGCCGTTGCCAGAGCCGTACCCTTCAGAGTACAATCCTCATGAGCAGTGTGGGTATCACGGTGGGCAATGGGGCATTCTACTGAAGATTGCAATGCTTTTCAGGCCAAAGTACAACAGTTGATCGACAAGGGGCACATATCCTTTCCAGAAGGAAGCTTGGTTGTGCACGTCAACCTCTCGCCTGATTGAGTTCAAGGATTTCAAAGGAGCGTCTCCTGATTTCAGTGGTCCATACAAGAAGATGTCATCAGAGTTGGAGATCATTGTATCCTTTTTATCATTTGCATTGTAGTTTCTTTCCTGTTAGCAGCTACTTGTCTTTTAAGCATTGTTATTTTGAATGGTAATGTTAATGAAGTGATCATGTGATTTTTTATTCAATTAGGCCGCATTCGCTTGTTTTTTCTTTACTTGCATTGAAAAAGAAAAAAAATTGCATCCATATACATCCCATTTATTTCACTGTTGTTTAGCAGGTTTGAGGGAGGATGATGACAACTGAATACCCATAATTGTTGAAGGTATGCTTTCAAAGTAGAACCTGTTGACGATGTACAGACATTGTTCCAATTCCCAAAACACCGGAGATATAAGGGAGATAAACCTTCGTTAACCCCTTTGAGCCTTGAAGTAGGAGTTTCTTTTCTAAACGAAAATACCCTCACATTTAACCCGGGGCAGGGTAGTCATCAGTTAATTTGACCAAGCGTTCAAATTTCCAAAGGAGTGTGCATCAGAGGATCCCTTACCTTTATTCATCACACCTTAAGAGGTCAAGGGACGTAAAACCACAATGGTTACCCCTCCACAACAAAGGAATGAGGCAGTCATTACCCTGTCAAGCAAGTCAGACAAACCAGTGTCGCACGATTTGTTCAACAAAAATCAAAGCAAAAAAAAAGAGAAATAAAGCCTACTAAGTCGGAAAAAAAAGGTGAAAACAAATGACTTAGGAAAAAGTTAGGGCATCCCGTTGGACTTCAAAATCGAAAAAAAAAGGGGAGAATCAGTCCAGGCAAAAATTAGGGAGTAAAAAAAATCAGAAAGAAAAAAAGTTCCATAAGAACAAAATCGTGTGAATACAGACATAAAGACAAAGGGGTGACTGTTACTCCAAAAACCTCATTGGTGCTTAAACCGTCAACTTCATTGGTTCCTCAACTATCACAAAACCCTTGTGAGAGGTGAGCTCTCAGGCCAAATTAGCTAAATATAGGACCGGAGAACATCAAGGAGAATGGGTGGGCACAGATAAATTTTGAGCCATAAAACTTCTTTCTAAAACCGTGAACTAGGCCACGTCATAACCCTTGAAAGTACTAATTGAATCAGGTTCAATTCTGAAAGCATGCTACGACAAGGTTGCGTAAACTGACTCTTAACTATTTGCTAACTGTTGCACCCCAAAATTTGCCCTCACAAAATAAGACTTTGTGTGCTAAGAGGTTCACAAGGTTCACAAGACCTCTTATGAGGTTCACAAGGTTCACAAGGTTCACAAGACATCTTATGAGGTTCACAAGATTCACAAGACCTCTCATGAGGTTCACAAGGTTCACAAGGTTCACAAAGCTCACACATAGTCAGAAAGTTTGACAAGTCTCTCAGACAATGCCTCCTCCTAAGCAGGGCATCCAAAACTAGGGTTTTGACTTTAATTAGGCTAAATGAACTTCCAAGACTTCAAGTGAACTTCATAACATCTTATATGTGTTTAATAATCCCCATGACAAATTTCAGAACTTTTCTCAAAGGTTTGCTCAGTCAGATGATCAGATAAGTCAAAATCAGTCAAAGCAGTTAAAAAGTCAAACTGAGGTCAACTATGGTCAAAACAAAGTCAAACTTCATGATTTTTTTGCCAACATCAATTATATGAAGTAAAATTCATCATTTGATCAAGGGTTGATCATGATTCATCAAGGAGATTTCAGATCATCAAGAATCAGGGGTTTCTAAATTAGGGTTTCCTCAGGAAAAGTCAACTGAACTTTGACCAGCCATAACTTTCACATGCTTCATCAAATTTTTCCCATCCAAAGCTCATTTTGAAGGAAATTGAATTCTCTACAACTTTGTGTCTCACAATCCAAGCCCAAAAATGCTTCATTTGGAAGGTATGAGCTAAGACATTATAGGTCCTTTTGAAAGTCAACAAAAAGTCAACAACTTCAAAAGGGCATAACTTGAGAATGGTAAATGATATGGACATGAAACCAATGGGGTTAGTTAGAGGACTCTTCAAGATTTCCAAAATGTCCAAGAACACCCTCATATCATTAAAATTGAAGGATATGTGTCCTTGCAAAGTTGGGAAATATTTGGGTGGTTTATGAAGAAAATAGGGTCTTAAAACCAAATTTTTCTAAATGGGCTGAACTTTTTGTGACCCAAAGTGTTCCATGACATCATGCACGAAATTTATTTGATATTTTCATAATTTTATTTTATTTATTTTATTTATTATGATTTTTTACATTAAAAATCATTTTAAATTTAAATAAAATATCAAATATGAAAATTTAAAATATATTTTGGTTCTAGAAGGTCATTAACATGAATTGGATTGAATTGATACACAATTGATGATGATTGGCTTGAAATAGAAAGGTCTTATTCAAAAATATATGAAATTTAAGTTCTAATCTTTTTCAATCTCCAAAAATCAAAAAGTCCATACAATGATCCAATCTTTTGACCTAGTTTCACTCTACTATAAGTATACAAGCTATCACAATGCAAAAGGGACGAATTCACAACCTCAAGAGTAAGTTTGCACATTCAAAAAAATTCACCAAAACTCAAATTCGGATTCCATCATTCAGACCCTTTCAAGGCATTCTAAAGGTCTTAACATGTTCCTTGATGATCACTGAATACATTGCAATGCTTATCATCATCCATAGCTTCATAAATCACCCAAACCTAATCCATGTTCATCTTAAAATTGAAATTTTCGATTTCATTCACACAAGCATTCTAACATGATTTTGGTTATTGATTCTTGTTTGTAATTGTATGTGGATGGTTTCTGGCATATTTGATTTCATTTTTGGTGCAGGAACAAGTAATTGCCATTGTTAGGGTTTCGGCCAAGCTTTTAGGGTTCCATGATAAACCTAAAATAAATAAATTTTAAGGATATAGAATGATCATGTGAACTCTGGGGATCATAATACACCAATCAATTTTGAAATTTTTTACTGTTTTGGTGATGTTTCAATTTCGTAGGTTTCTATATTGAAAAATTCGCAGGAAAAAACACAGGTCTGGAGGAGGAAGAAGGCCCCTGGCCCGAATTCCAGAATTCAAATGTTTGTTGTTTTTTTATTATTTATGTTTGGTTTGTATTCCACAGCGTGCGTGTTGGCCTGATGGTTGGAAGCTTGTCCTTATGAGGGTTAGGTCCTTGGTTCGAATCCTGGATGCAACAACTTTTTTCTTATTTTTTCCATTTAATCACAAGACTTAATATATAATTGATTGTGGTGATTATACAATCAGTTGCGCCCTCCCGGCTGGATGGTAAGTGTGCTTGCGTGTTGTGAGAAGGTCCTGGGTTCGAATCCCCCCCCAGGACTTTTGTGCTATTTCTTTTTGTTTTGTCATGGTTTTTTCCAGGTTAACAATAAAACCCCATGGAGTGCATTGCTAACACCTGCGCGCGGGTAGCCCAGTGGCTGGTGTATTGGTTTTGAGGTTGTGAAAGCTCAGGGGGCTGGGTTCGAATCCCAGCCCAGGTAAGTTTTTTCATTCTTTTTCTTCTTGTTTCTTTTTAATTAGTTTATATTATAATTAGATAAATTCAAAAATGATAAATATAAAATATTTGTACTATTTTCTTTTCTATAATTAAAATTCATCTTTTCAAAAATAAAACTTTATTAGTAAAAGTTATTTAAAATTTATCTTATTGTATATTATTAATAATTTTGTATAATTAATTTATATTAGATAGTTAATCCTAATTTATTTTTCTAAAAAACATATAAACCCTAATTTTCTAAAACCCTAAAATATTTTTTAAAACCTAATTATTTTTATAAACCCTAATTGTAAATATTAATTCTATTTGTTAATTATAACTTTTTTTTTAATTTATTTATTTATAAACTTTAATTATGTGTATTTTTTTTATAATTTGTTTATAATTATTCTTTAATATAATTCTTGTATGCCAATAATTTTAGATTATGCTTAAAATAATTAAAACTCTTAATTTAATTTTGTAAATATAATTTATTTTCATAATATGTTTATAATTAACCTTATTTTTATAACATGTATATAATTTAAAACTTTATAATAATTTGTATATAATATGAATTGTTTATGTTTTCTTTTTAATCTTAAAAAATAATTGTTTATAAAAAAATTGAACTTTTAATTATTATGCTAATATTCTTGTTTATTTTATTATTAATTCTATTTATTTTCATATGGTATTTATTTTATTATTGCTAACCCCATTTATATATATATTGTGATTATTGTTACTAACCCAATTATTTATTATTACTTATTTTGCTTATTTATTTAATTTTTTTTAATTATTATTATTATGTAATTGTCTCCTTTATGTAATATTTTAGTAGTAATGTTTAATATTTATTTTTAAATGCTATGGTTAGTAAAATAGGGAGTGAAACGTATTTGTATTTAAAATTGATTTAGATCATTAACTTAAAAGATAAATATTTAAACTTGTACACTCACACACGTAAGTCGATCCTGGATCGCCATCTCACTTCTTAAGGGTTACCTCTCATGTTGCCTAAACAAAAGGTCAAGTGGGGTGTATAAAGCAAAGTCCCTCATTTCACATCATCTAGTCCCTAAACAGATAAAAAGATCAAGTCTCTTCGAATGTTGCCTTCGTAATGATCTTGTCCCTTTCGAATAAAGATGATAAGTCCCTTCGAATTGCTTATACACCCCACAGTTGCCTAAATAACAGATGTCCCTTATTTGTCCCATACATCCAAGGTAATGACTACCTATTCCTTAATAATAGGGATAGTCTTACCATTTAAAGGATTCAAGAACAGAAAAGATTTAAGCTTAGGGTAGGTTCCTCTTAGATGCTTGCTCACTCTTCAAAACATTTCAAACACTTCATACATTTCAAACAATTTTCAAAACAAAGGTTTTATATACATCCGTACATGGATCATTATAAAATACTTAAGAAAATTTCTATTCACACACTTCACATTTCAAAAACATTTTAAAGTGAGCTAAGTAACTAAGAGCCCATGGATAACCATGGATGTAAAGGGTGCTAACACCTTCCCTTTACATAACCTACCCCCCGGACCCAAAAAAATCTTTTAAAAGGTCTTTCCTGTTCTTTTATGCCTTTCCTTTGGATAAAATAAAAGTTGGTGGCGACTCTTGCTATCCGCAACATAACTAAAGTCAGTTCTCCCACCATGTTACAGAACTGGCGACTCTGCTGGGGACTTAATAAAAGAGGGGTACCCTTAGGAATTAGATCACTTTAAACTTGTTTGCTTTGTTTGCTTTACTTTACTTGTTGGATGCTCTTATGTGTGAAAGATCCTAACCCGGATCTAGTGTACCTTAGGTAAATGGCAATAGACCAAGGAAACTGTACGGCGTATACCGATATGGTTGATCTGGTGGCCATAGTTAGTGTGACTTCTTGGTTGGTGCTTATGTTCCTTAAGTAAAGTTGAGGATAATATGAGGCTGCCATATGTTGTCAATACACTAACTGACTTTTAGAACCTTAGTCATCCCATCTTGGCCTTTAGAAAGTAGTGAGATAACCGGCTTTTGTGAAGACTGAAGTTGGTTGATACTCGATACTACACTCATTGAGATCTTAAACTTGGAGGGTTTTGGTTGGCAAGTAAGTTGCCTAATGAACAACCACCCTTGTGAAGGATCAATGATATTGAGATCCCTTAGAACCTGGTTACTTTATAGGACAGGATGAACCATCTAAACTTCAGGGGAGGGTACTTACCTTTGAACCTCATGCAAGCCTTTAAAACCTAGGGCTATGGTGTGACTTGTTTGTGTGTGCCACATGTTTGTGATTGAGCATAACATCATAGCATCATCATGCATCATAAGCATAGCATTTTCACTAACCATTTCAAGGACCAAAGGATTTATCTTTGTTCTTTGTTGCAGGTCATGGCTTCTGCTCGTAGAAACACTATCAGGATCAACTTTGTAGGCATACCTCCTAAGCTTAAGGAGTTGGTTTCTCAAGTGTCTGAAAACTCCCAGTTCATCAAGAGACATGGTCACCTACTGGATTTAGTCACTTCAGGGTTCAATGAAGACATGATGAGTGTTCTGTTTCAGTTCTTTGATCCTAAGCACCATTGCTTCACATTCCCCGACTACCAGCTGGTTCCTACAATGGAAGAGTTCTCTAAACTTATGGGTATACCTGTACTTGATCAGAAACCATTCACAGGCTTGGAAAAAGAGCCTAAACATGAGGTTATTGTTGCAGCTCTACATCTGAAGAAGTCTGACATTGTGCTAGAAACGAGAAGCGGGGTTAAGGGTATTCTTGCTAAGGTGTTGATAGAGAAAGCTCAAGTGTTCTTGAAGGCTATGAGCTATGATGTTTTTGAGGAGATCTTAGCTTTGTTGATTTATGGCTTAGTGTTGTTCCCCAATCCTGATCAGTTCATAGATGTTCATGCCATCAATATATTCCTGAGTCACAATCCAGTGCCTACATTACTTGGGGACATCCTGCACTCTCTCCATACTCGTACTACAAAGGCAAGAGGAACTCTGATGTGCTGCATACCTTTGCTTTCAGGTGGTTTATTTCTCACCTTCCTCGCTTAGTAATGAAGAATGAGCAAGGGTTCAGGTGGTCCAAAAGGATCATGTCACTCTCGCATTCAGATATTCATTGGTGCTCCAGATCTATGGAGAATGTCACTATCATTGACCGTTGTGGGGAGTTTCCTAATGTGCCACTTCTAGGCATAAGAGGAGGCATTACTTACAACCCTTCCTTAGCTTTACGACAATTTGGTTACGCTCGGAGTGATGGTCCACATGACATGTTGATTTAGGGTATTGTGTTTGACTACGACAACGATCTGCAAGGTTACCGTCAAAGGTTCATACGAGCATGGGGAAAAGTGAACAAGGTTGACAGCAAGACTCTGGAACCTAAGTACACTATTCCTATGGAAGCTTATCTCAGATGGGTGCGATCTCGTGCTCAGACTCTCATGATGCCATATCCTGCTATCCTGCCAGTTACCATGGAACCCGTTGTTGAAGGAGATACTTCCTATATCATTCTTCATCCAAACATGCCCACTGACATGGAAGACTTACAGAGGTCCTGGATCCGGTTGAAGGATCAAAGGGATACTTTTGAGACTCATTACAAAGCAAGTCTAGAAAGAATCCTGGAGCTAACAAAGCAACTTCACGAGGAGCGGAATCTCAACTCATACCTCAACACAAAGAGGAAACGTCCATGGGAGACTTAAAACCCCATCTTTTGTATTTATTTCATTTTATTTTGTAAGCCCAAAAGGCAAACAAATTTATTACTAATAAAAGTTTACTTTCTTGTTTGTTTAAGCAAATTTAAATCCTGCGGTCCTTGAAAACATTGCATATGCATTTACATACCATATCATTGCATCACAGGTTTCTTATGTACAGGTATCTTATCTTCTCGCTGTTTATTTCAGCAGAAATGGCTCTTGAACAGACTATCAAAGATCTCCAGGCTCAGAATGCGCAATTCCAAGAGTTGATTCTGAACCTGTCCAAGGGACAAGATGAGTTGAAGATATTGCTGGCTAAGAAGAAAGATCCTGAAGATAACAAGGATAATCAGTTGAAACAACTGCAAGCTGAGATGACAAAAATGAGGACCCAGATGAATGACCAGGTGGCTCTTATTCAAAGTTTAGCTCAGGGGCAAGAAGAGCTAGGAACCTTTGTCCACAAACTTCAAAGTAATGGAGTCAGGAATATGATTGTCAGTCAACCTCCATTAAAACAAGCTGATTTGGTTGAAAGGAAGATGAGGATAAAAGAAGGTAAGAGACAGGTTGCCACTGACTTTTCTTCAGTTGAAGAAGAAGGACCTGATAAGGTTAATCCACCTCAACACAAGGAATGTAGAAGGCAGTTTATCAAGTTCAGCACTCCAATGTCACAAGTTCTGCAATGCTTGTTGGAGATGAAGCTAATTTCCTTGAAAAATCCTCCTCAAAATCCTAAAACTTCCTCTCCTCACTATAATCCCAAGGCAAGGTGTGAGTATCACTCCGACAGTCCCGGACATGATACTAATAACTGTTGGGCATTGAAGAAAAAGATTTAAGACCTGATTGACGAAGGAATCCTAGAGGTTACTCCAGAAGGTCAAGTTGAATTCTACTATCATCCATCAAACACCAAAACTGCAAGACAAGTTGCCTAGGGTAGCAGGAAAGGAAGCCTACCTATTCCTGTTGAGATATGGGGCACCTTGGGACATCCAAGTGGTAAATTTGATTTCATGGTGAAGTATACTGCTCCTCAAAGTTCACAGATTGCAATTGAAGACATTCAGCCAACTGGACGGGACAACATTTGAATTGTCATTTGTAATTTCTTTTATTTGTTTAAACACTTACTATTATGTTAAACTTTTGTTTTCATTAATGCATTGCATATGTTTGTCTTGAATTAATCCATTTGTTTCACTATATTTTGAGTTATGCTTCATATTTCTATTTTGTGATATTTAACTCCTGATAAAGCTATAAGCCTATAGAGGGAGGATGACGAAAACAATACCATAATATTAGGCAGTATGCTTTTGAACAGACTATGCTGACGATGTACAGGCATTGTTTCAATTCCTAAACAGTGGAGATATAAGGAAGTTAATCCCTAGTTAACCCTTTTGAGCCTATGAAGTAGGAGTTTTTATTCTCGCAAATTAAAACCCTTATTCATAACCTGGGGCAGGGTAGTTACTCGGTTAACTCAAATATGCCAATTATTTGTGTTGTACACAACTAATGATGGTTCTCTGTAATCATTAAACCTGACAGTCAATATCCAGCAAAAGAAAAGCTCACTAAGTCAAAACCTATGAAGGAGACTTAGAAAGACATTAAGACATCCCGCTGACTGTAACCTTGAAATAAATAGTCCAGGCGAAAAGAAGATATAACAAAGTCAAAAGAAAAAAGGAGGTCACTATAGATCCTCAACAAGGAAAGATGTCTGAATGTTCAAATAAATTTTTGGTTGCTGAACCATCACAAATGTCAGTGTTACAATACAAAACTTCTTTGGAACTTCAATGCATAAGTTAATTGAGCATGGGACTGAAGAACATCATGGAGATTGGGTTGGGTACAAATAAAATTTGAGCCTTTATCCTTTATTTCTTAAACCGTGAACCAGGCCACGTTACAACCCTTTAAAAGTCCTAACTGAAGCATGGTTAGTTCGAAAGCGTACTGCTACAAAAAGGTATCCTGACTCCTTTAAGGCTTATTATAAAACTTGAGTTAATATCACAGTTTTCACAAAAATTGTTTTTCTAAAAAAAAAAAAATCTTTTTCAAAACTTCAAGACAAACATAAGCATTGCATTTTTGAATATATTTGTTTGCATATACCTGAGTGTTTGATAAACAGAGAAACTTACAGGATGAATGTTCAATAAATCAAAGTCCTTCCGATAAACAAAGTTGCTTCCTGGATCAAAGTCCGTGTATACAAAGGGGCATAGTCATTATCTCCCAATCAAGGGGGCAGGCCATGATACTGCCTAACTCATTCGGGGCAATCAGGTCCAGATTCAACAGTGCTTAATAGCTAGGGGCAGCTTTCCTCATGTATCTAAATTACCAAGGGTAACATTACAAAGTTCATAATGCCAGGGGCATAGTCACTGTTTCCCAATCAAGAGGCATACCAACTTACTATTCAATTCATTCGGGGCAATCAGGTCCAGATTCAACAATGCTTAATAGCCAGGGGCAGCTCTCCTCATATATTTGAATTTCATGATGTCAGGGGCATATTATTGTGAGGCATTCTGCTTATTTCTCTTGAGGTAACTACATTCAGATACTTCCATTATGGGACAATTCATTCTCAACCAAGGGACAATGCTTTCTTTTCAAATCTAGTATCTGGAGCGTATGGTCCATCACAATTTGAAGACACATTCCTCTCATTGTATTACTTTGATATTGGATTCTCAGAAGAAGTCATTGTGGAAATTAATTGTCTACACCAATAGTATCAGATGGTGTCAGTATCATGTCTTCAGATCCAGCTATGAGGATTTCTGGGAAGGTATTCAGGAAAGTTAAGATCTCAGGAGCTTTAAACCCAATTGGTTACACACTCTCGAAGTTGAAACGATTCTGTTTTCAAGTTCAGCTTTACTTTTCCCTCTGAATCCAGATTTACTTTTACCCTATTTACATAAGCGAAACGTCCATTGGTTGTGTTTGATGTTTACCAGAAATGCATAAATGCTTAATATGATTGATGTTTACCAGAAATGCATGAAAATACAGTAATAGTATTTACTAAGGACGAGGGAAGGATTTCAACGAAGCTTCGCCGGTTCATTCCCACAAGACAAATTCCCCGGTAGGGCAAATCCATCTTCATAAGTACTTCGAGTCACATCTCCCCTGGAATTTATATCCATCTCTTTTATCCTCATACGGATAGTCGGGAATTTATTTTTCCAATAGGAGTACGACGAACGAAGACGGGGGGTTATGTATACCTTACTATCGAACGAAGACGGGAGGTTATGTATACCTTACTATCAAACGAAGACGGGAGGTTATGAGTACTACATTATCAAACGAGACGGGAACAAGTTCCTCATATTCTTCAGCAACAAATCGGGATTTATTTTCCCTGGCCAGCAGTTGTTATACAAAGATATCCAGACGCTCCAGGCTGCATGATACATACATACATCATTTACATCATACCATAACATACATATACATAAATATATAATACACTACTTAAGTGCATCATATTATACATGCATACATAATGCATGAGCTAATATTATCATACAGAATGTTATAATCTTGTTTTTCAGATTAATTCTCCAGCAGACCAACTTCATCAACAACTTGTGACCTTGGGCCGTTATTTATCTTCCCAAAGGTTACTTCATACCTCAGGACGTTGTTTATCCTCCTGAAAGCTATCATGACCTTGGGCCGTTGTTTATCTTCCCAAAGGTTACTTCATACCTCAGGACGTTGTTTATCCTCCTGAAAGCTATCATGACATTGGGCCGTTGTTTATCCTCCCAAAAGTTATACTTATACCTCAGGACGTTGTTTATCCTCCTGAAAGCTTCATGCCTCAGGACGTTGTTTATCCTCCTGAAAGCTATCATGACATTGGGCCGTTGTTTATCCTCCCAAAAGTTATACTTATACCTCAGGACGTTGTTTATCCTCCTGAAAGCTTCTTATACCTCAGGACGTTGTTTATCCTCCTGAAAGCTATCATGACCTTGGGCCGTTGTTTATCTTCCCAAAGGTTACTTCATACCTCAGGACGTTGTTTATCCTCCTGAAAACTATCATGACCTTGGGCCGTTGTTTATCTTCCCAAAGGTTACTTCATACCTCAGGACGTTGTTTATCCTCCGGAAAGCTATCATGACATTGGTTCGTTGTTTATCCTCCCAAAAATTATACTTATACCTCAGGACGTTGTTTATCCTCCTGAAAGCTTCTTATACCTCAGGACGTTGTTTATCCTCCTGAAAGCTATCATGACCTTGGGCCGTTGTTTATCTTCCCAAAGGTTACTTCATACCTCAGGACGTTGTTTATCCTCCTGAAAGCTATCATGACCTTGGGCCGTTGTTTATATTCCCAAAGGTTACTTCATACCTCAGGACGTTGTTTATCCTCCTGAAAGCTTCTTATACCTCAGGACGTTGTTTATCCTCCTGAAAGCTATCATGACCTTGGGCCGTTGTTTATCTTCCCAAAGGTTACTTCATACCTCAGGACGTTGTTTATCCTCCTGAAAGCTATCATGACCTTGGGCCGTTGTTTATCTTCCCAAAGGTTACTTCATACCTCAGGACGTTGTTTATCCTCCTAAAAGCTATCATGACATTGGGCCATTGTTTATCCTCCCAAAAGTTATACTTATACCTCAGGACGTTGTTTATCCTCCTGAAAGCTTCTTATACCTCAGGACGTTGTTTATCCTCCTGAAAGCTATCATGACCTTGGGCCGTTGTTTATCTTCCCAAAGGTTACTTATACCTCAGGACGTTGTTTATCCTCCTGAAAGCTATCATGACTTTGGGCCGTTGTTTATCTTCCCAAAAAGTTATACTTATACCTCGGGACGTTGTTTATCCTCCTGAAAGCTATCATGACTTTGGGTCGTTGTTTATCTTCCCAAAAGTTATACCATTACATTGGGTCGTTGTTCATCTTCCCAAGTACCCTATCATGACTTTGGGCCGTTGTTTATCTTCCCAAAACTTATACTTATACCTCGGGACGTTGTTTATCCTCCTGAAAGCTATCATGATTTTGGGCCGTTGTTTATCTTCCCAAAAGTTATACCATTACATTGGGCCGTTGTTCATCTTCCCAAGTACCCTATCATGACTTTGGGCCGTTGTTTATCTTCCCAAAAGTTATACTTATACCTCAGGACGTTGTTTATCCTCCTGAAAGCTATCATGACTTTGGGCCGTTGTTTATCTTCCCAAAAGTTATACTTATACCTCAGGACGTTGTTTATCCTCCTGAAAGCTATCATGACTTTGGGCCGTTGTTTATCTTCCCAAAGGTTATCTCATTATCTTGGGACGTCGTTTATCTTCCCGAGGGCTATCTTGAGACGTTGTTTATCTTCTCAAAAGGCCTTATTGTTACCTTGGGTCGTTGTTTATCTTCCCAAAGGTAATGTCGGGACGTTGTTTATCCTCCTGAAAAATCTCATTACATTGGGACGTCGTTTATCTTCCCAAAAGCTATCTTGAGACGTCGTTTATCTTCTCAAAAGCCATATCATGACTTTGGGCCGTTGTTTATCTTCCCAAAAGTTATACTTATACCTCAGGACGTTGTTTATCCTCCTGAAAGCTATCATGACTTTGGGCCGTTGTTTATCTTCCCAAAAGTTATACTTATACCTCAGTGTTGCACCCCAAAATTTGCCCTCACAATACAAGACTTTGTGTGCTTTCATGAAGTTCATGAAGTCTACAAGATACTTTATGAGGTTCACAAGATTCACAATACTTACAAGACCTTTCATGAGGTTCATGAAGTCTACAAGACACTTTATGAGGTTCACAAGGTTCACAAGGTTCACAATACTTACAAGACCTTTCATGAGGTTCATGAAGTCTACAAGAAACTTTATGAGGTTCACAAGGTTCACAAGACCTCCCATGAGGTTCACAAGGTTCACAAGACATTTTATGATGGTTCACAAGGTTCACAAAGTTCACAAATAGTCAGAAGATTTGACAATTCCCTCAGACAATGCACCTCCTAAGCAGTGCATCCAAAACTAGGGTTTTGACTTTAATCAGGCTAAATGAACTTCCAAGACTTCAAGTGAGCTTCATAACATCTTATATGTGTGTAAGAACCCCCATGACAAGTTTCAAGACTTTTCTCAAAGGTTTGCTCAGTCAGATGATCAGATAAGTCAAAATCAATCAAAGTAGTTAAAAAGTCAAACTGAGGTCAACTGTGGTCAAACCATAGTCAAACTTCATGATTTTTTGCCAACATCAAGTATATGAAGTAAAATTCATCATTTGATCAAGGTTTGATCATGATTCATCAAGGAGGTTTCAGATCATCAAGAATCAGAGGTTTCTAAATTAGGGTTTCCTCAGTAAAAGTCAACTGAACTTTGACCAGCCATAACTTTCACATGCTTCATCACCAAGTTTCCATCTAAAGCTCATTTTTAAGGAAATTGGATTCTCTACAACTTTGTGTCTCTTAAGCCAAGCCCAAAAATGCTTCATTTGGAAGGTATGAGCTAAGACATTATAGGTCCTTTTGAAAGTCAACAAAAAGTCAACAACTTCAAAAGGGCATAACTTGAGAATGGTAAATGATATGGACATGAAACCAGTGGGGTTGGTTAGAAGACTCTTCAAGCTTTCCAAAATGTCCAAGAATACCCTCATAGCATTAAAATTGAAGGATTTGTGCCCTTGCAAAGTTGAGAAAGTTTTGGTTGGTTTATGAAGAAAATGGAGGTTTAAAACCAATTTTTTCTAAATGGGCTTGCCATATGATGATCCAATCCATGCCAACACTTCATAAACGACCCAAAGCAACAAATTTCTGATTTTTTATTATTTATTTATTATTTATTTTGATTTTATCCATTAAAAATCAAATTAAATTTAAATAAAATATGAAAACCCAATATTTGAAGGTGATTCTTTTTCTAGAAAGTTTTAATAATCATTCAAAGCTGATTGATACCATCCAATTTCGTGCTAGCTTGTTTTGGCAATGTTAGATAAGATATTTTTCAATATTTGGAAAGAGATATCTTCATGATCAAGTAACTATCATCAAGCCCATAAATCCACAAACTCTTGACCTAATTTACATCACTATATGTACACAAACTCATCACAAGGCAGAGAAGGAATTTTGGCAGCCTCCATACATATTCTTCAACTTCAAAAAATCAAGAAAAAAGTGACATACGGTTTTGGAGTTAGAGAGGATCTTAAGACATTCTAAAGGTTGCATTAGCTTCTCTGATCATCACTGATCATGTTGCTATAATCATATGCATCTCAATCCCCATGAATTGCACAAACAGAATCGTTCTTCTCCTTTATTTTTTTGATTTTCGATTTCATAAATTTAACCATTATAAATTATGTTTGATTACTGATTCATGTTTGTTTTGAAGTGTAGAAACTTTCGGGACAAACCAATTGAAGTTTCATGGCCTAAATCATCAGATGCCATTGTTAGGGTTTAGGGTGGCCATTTAGGGTTTCACTATTAAACCAATATAAATAAGTTCTAAAGACATGGATGAATTGTATAGGTCATAAGAAACTTATTGGCATTATTAATTTGGTGAAATTGAACTGTTTGAATGGTGTTTGATGTTCGCAGGTTGTATTGGTAGGAATAATCGCAGGAAAAGTTGTAGATAAATTCGCAGGAAAACCTGCGAATCCAAGGTTGAAGATGAAGATCTTCGCGCGCTTCAGATTTTTGAATTTTGATTTGTATATTTATTGTGTTGTTTGTATATTATTTCACAGGATGATAAGTGGCCTGGTGGTTGGTACGCGCATGAAAGAAGCTAAGGACGTGGGTTCGAACCTGTCCTCAGTTATTTTTTGATTAAAATTCCATTTATTCTTCAGGTTTAAAATATAAAAATCATTCTCCATCCATATTCACAAATGCGCGCATAGCCTGGTGGTGTTGGTGTTGGTCCAAGAGAGAGAGCCTAGGGTGTGGGTTCGATCCCAGCCCTAGGTAAGTTCTTTTTTCCCATTATTTTTCACTTGTTTTATTTTATTTATCTTATATTTGATTAATTAAGTTAATAAAAAATGTTTAAATTAAATTAGTCATATTATTTTTCTTATATAATTCAAAAACTTATAGTTTTTTTTTAAAAAGATTCAAATTTTATTAATAAAAGTTATTTATATTTATTTAATATTTGTATGTATTTTTGTATAAACAATTTAATTATATTTAGATTTATAAATAGAATCCTAATATTTTCATAAACCCTAAAATATTTTTAAAACCTAATTATTTTTATGAACCCTAATTGTAAATACTATTTATTTATTTATTTATTTATTTGTCATAAATCTTTGTCTATATTCTAATTAAGAAATAACTCTAATATATTTTCTAAATAGTCAAACCCTAATTTTCTTATTCAATTTAATTATGACTTTTAATTTATTTGTCAATTTTAATTATGTATTTTTCTATGTGTAAATAATTCTAGGCTATGTTAAATTAATTAAAAATTGATAATTTAATTTTTGTGAATATAATTATATGGTTATTCAATTATAATTAATCCTATTTTCATAATATATATATATTCTATAATTTGTTCATAATTTAATTCTTGCATGTAAATAATTTTTTAATATATGTTTAAAAAATAATTAAAACTTGTTAATTTAATATAATTTATTTTCATAATATGTTTATAATTAACTTAATTTTTATAGCATTTAAGACGTTATGATAATTAATTGTTTATATTTTCTTCTTAATCTTAAATAATAATTGTTCATAAAAATTTGATCTTTTAATTATTATGCTAATATTCTTATTTATTTTATCATTAATGCTATTTATTTTCATATTTATTTTATTATTACTAACCCCATTTATATATATTGTGATTTATTATTATTATTATTACTTACCCCATTAAATTTGATATTATTTTTATTATTATTATTTTCACTAACCCAATTATAATTATTTATTTATTTTGCTTATTATATTTAAATTGCTTTATTATTATTATTGTAATTGCTCCTTGGTGTAATATTTAATAGTAATGTTTAAATTATTTATTTTATGCTATGGTTAGTAAATAGGGAGTGTAACATGTATGTTTATTTAAAATTAATTTAGATCACTTAATTTAAAGATAAAATATTAAATTGTACACTCACACACGTAAGTCGATCTTGGATCGCCATCTCACTTCCTTAAGGATACCTCTCATTGTTGCCTAATCAAAAGGTCAAGTAGGGTGTATAAAGCAAGGTCCCTCAATTTCACATCATCTAGTCCCTAAACAGATAAAAGATCAAGTCCCTTCGAATGTTGCCTTCATAATGATCTTGTCCCTTTCGAATAAAGATGATAGTCCCTTCGAATTGCTTATACACCCCACAGTTGCCTACATTAAACAGATGACCCTTACTTGTCCCTCACATCCAAGGTAATGACTACCTATTCCTTAATAATAGGGATAGTCTTACCATTTAAAGGATTCAAGAACAGAAAAGACTTAAAACTTAGAGTAGGTTCCTCTTAGATACTTGCTCACTCTTCAAAACAATTTCACACACTTCACACTTTCAAACAAATATTCCAAACAAAGGTTTTTTACGCATCCGTACATGGATCATTATCAAACTCTTATGAAAATTTCTATTCACACACTTCACATTTCAAAAACAATTCAAAGTGAGCTAAGTAACTAAGAGCCCATGGATAACCATGGATGTAGAAGGTGCTAACACCTTCCCTTTACATAACCTACCCCCCGGACCCAAAAATCTTTTAAAAGGTCTTTCCTGTTCTTTTATGCCTTTCCTTTGGATAAAATAAAAGTCGGTGGCGACTCTTGCTATCCGCAACATAACTAAAGTCAGTTCTCCCACCGTGTTACAGAACTGGCGACTCTGCTGGGGATTTAATAAAAGAGGGGTACCCTTAGGAATTAGATCACTTTAAATTTGTTTGCTTTGATTGCTTTACTTTACTTGTTGGGTGCTCTTATGTGTGAAAGATCCTAACCCGGATCTAGTGTACCTTAGGTAAATGGCAATAGACTAAGGAAACTGTATGGCATATACCGATATGGTTGATCTGGTGGCCATAGTTAGTGTGACTTCTTGGTTGGTGCTTATGTTCCTTAAGTCAAGTTGAGGATAATATGAGGCTGCCATATGTTGTCAATACACTAACTAACTTTTAGAACCCTAGTCATCCCATCTTGGCCTTTAGAAAGTAGTGAGATAACCGGCTTTGGTGAAGACTGAAGTTGGTTGATACTCGATGCTACGCTCATTGAGATCCTAAATTTGGAGGGTTTTGGTTGGAAAGTAAGTTGCCTACTGAACAACCACCCTTGGGAAGGATCAATGATATTGAGGTCCCTTAGAACCTGGTTACTTTATAGGACAGGATGAACCAACTAACTTCAGGGGAGGGTACTTACCTTTAAACCTCATGCAAGCCTTCAAACCTAGGGTTATTGTGTGATTTGTTTGTGTGTGCCATATGTTTGTGATCGAGCATAACATCATGACATCATCATGCATCATAAGCATAGCATTTTCACTAACCATTTCAAGGACCAAAGGATTTATCTTTGTTCTTTGTTGCAGATCATGGCTTCTGTTCGTAGGAATACTATCCGAATCAACTTTGTAGGAATACCTCTTAAGCTTAAAGAGTTGGTCTCTCAAGTTTCTGAAAACTCCCAGTTCATCAAGAGACATGGTCACCTACTGGATCTAGTCACTTCAGGGTTCAATGAAGACATGATGAGTGTTCTGTTTCAGTTCCTTGATCCTAAACATCACTGCTTCACATTCCCTGACTATCAGCTGGTTCCTACAATAGAGGAGTTCTCTAAACTTCTGGGTATACCTGTCCTTGATCAGAAACCCTTCACAGGCTTAGAGAAAGAGCCTAAACCTGAAGTCATTGCTGCAGCCCTACATTTGAAGAAATCAAACATTGTCTTGGAAACAAGGAGTGGAGTTAAGGGCATTCTTGCTAAGGTATTGATGGAGAAAGCTCAAGTGCTCCTGAAGGCTATGAGTTATGATGCTTTTGAGGAGATCTTAGCCCTATTAATTTATGGCTTAGTGTTGTTCCCCAATCCAGACCAGTTCATAGATGTTCATGCCATCAACATATTTCTGAGTCACCATCCAGTACCTACATTGCTTGGAGACATTCTGCACTTTCTTCATACTCGTACTACAAAGGCACGAGGAACTCTGATGTGCTGCATACCTTTGCTATCTAGGTGGTTTATTTCTCACCTTCCTCGCTCAGTGATGAAGAATGAACAAGGGTTCAGGTGGTCTAAAAGGATTATGTCGCTCTCTCATTCAGATATCCATTGGTGCTCCAGATCTATGGAGAATGTCACTATCATTGACCGTTGTGGGGAGTTTCCTAATGTGCCACTTCTAGGCATAAGAGGAGGCATTACTTACAACCCTTCCTTAGCCTTACGACAGTTTGGTTACGCTCGGAGTGATGGTCCTCATGACATGTTGATTCAGGGTATTGTGTTTGACTACGACAACGATCTGCAAGGTTACCGTCAAAGGTTCATACGAGCATGGGGTAAAGTGAACAAGGTTGACAGCAAGACTCTGGAACCAAAGTACACTATTCCTATGAAAGCTTATCTCAGATGGGTGCGATCTCGTGCTCAGACTCTTATGATGCCATATCCTGCCATCCTGCCAGTTACTATGGAGCCTGTTGCTGAAGGGGATATTTCTTATACCATCCTTCACCCAGACATGCCCACTGACATGGAAGACTTACAGAGGTCTTGGATCCAGTTGAAGGAGCAAAGGGATACTTTCGAGGCTCATTACAAAGCAAGTCAAGAAAGAATCCTGGAGCTAACAAAGCAACTTAACGAGGAGCAGAATCTCAACTCATACCTCAACACAAAGAGGAAACGTCCATGGGAGACTTAAAACCCCATATTTTGTATTTATTTCATGTCATTCTTATTGTAAGCCCAAGGGGCAAACAAATTTATTACTAATAAAAGTTTACTTTCTTGGTTGTTTAAGCAAATTTAAATCCCGCGGTCCTTGAAAACATTGCATACGCATTTACATACCATATCATTGCATCACAGGTTTCTTGTGCACAGGTTTCTTATCTTCTCGCTGTTTATTTCAGCAATGGCTCTTGAACAGACTGTCAAAGATCTCCAGGCTCAGAATGCACAATTCCAAGAGTTGATTCTGAACTTGTCCAAGGGACAAGATGAGTTGAAGACACTGTTGGCTAAGAAGAAGAGTCCTGAGGACAACAAGGATGATCATCTGAAACAACTGCAAGCTGAGATGACAAAAATGAGGACCCAGATGAATGATCAGGTGGCTCTTATTCAAAGTTTAGCTCAGGGGCAAGAAGAGCTAAGAACCTTTGTCCACAAACTTCAAAGTAATGGAGTCAGGAATCTAATTGTCAGTCAACCTCTATTAAAACAAGCTGATTTGGTTGAAAGGAAGATGAGGATAAAAGAAGGTAAGAGACAGGTTGCCATTGATTGTTCTTCAGTTGAAGAAGAAAGACCTGATAAGGTTAATACACATCAACACAAGGAATGTAGAAGGCAGTTTATCAAGTTCAGCACTCCAATGTCACAAGTTCTGCAATGCTTGTTGGAGATGAAGCTAATTTCCTTGAAAAATCCTCCTCAAAATCCTAATACTGCCTCTCCTCACTATAATTCCAAGGCAAGGTGTGAGTATCACTCCGACAGTCCTGGACATGATACTAATAGTTGTTGGACATTGAAGAAAAAGATTCAAGACCTGATTGACGAAGGAATCCTAGAGGTTACGCCAGAAGGCCAAATTGAATTCTGCTATCGTCCATCAAACACCGAAGCTGCAAGACAAGTTGCCCAAGGAAGCAAGAAAGAAAGCCTACCTATTCCTGTTGAGATACGGGGCACCTTGGGACATCCAAGTGGCAAATTTGATTTCATGGTGAAGTATACTGCTCCTCAAAGTTCACAGATTGCAATTGAAGACATTCAGCCAACTGGATGGGACAACATATGAATTTTCATTTGTAATTCTTTTATTTGTTTAAACACTTACTATTATGTTAAACTTTTGTTTTCATTAATGCATTGCATATGTTTGTCTTGAATTAATCCATTCGTTTCACTATATTTTGAACTATGTGTAAACACCCCAAATTTGCCCTCACCCATTCACACCATGGCTTGTGATCTCCTCATATGCATAATCCAATCATACTATCTCATACCACATTTTTGATTCATTTCATTGGTTCAAAGTCATCTGCACCTAGGGTTTGTGATCTGAGCAATCCAAAAGCTTCTTGAGCCACTCCAAAGGTCATCAATCACTTCAAAGGGGTCCATGTATGTTCAAGCATCATATTATATCCTCTCAAAGTCAAGAATGTCAAAGAATCACAAGAACTGAAAATGGCATGGAAGCAGAGCCAGGTTTGACTGCACAGATGACCTAGAATTAGGGTTTTGGTTTCAGAGGCCATAACTCCAAAATTTTTGGTCATTCTTGTTTCTATTGGTCTCTATATGGTATAGGGAGTATGCATATCAATTTTCATGAAGAAATTCCATGGGGAAGTCATCTGATCAAGAGTTGACTTTTCAAGCAAGTCAGTGCAAAATCAGGGCATCTGAGGCCCCCAATGACCCAACCAAGGGGTGTTCTTCATCATTTTGATTGTATATGATCTTTATTTGATCATAGAAGAAGTTGGAAGTTCACAAAATTGAAGAATTTCAAGTCATTTGCAAAGTTGACTTTTTGGGGAAGTTTGACTTTTAATGAAATTGCCATTTTGGGAAACTTTTTCAACCCTTGCTTTTTGATTCAAAAATGCTTCAAATGGAAAAACTTTGGTCATGAAAGTTGTAGAATGGATCATTCCATTTTCAAAAAATACAAGAACATGACCTAATTCATTTTGGATCAAAAGTTATGGCTTGTCAAAGTTGGCAAAAATCACAAAATTTGAAGTTTTCCACCAAAGAGGCAAAGTTGCAAATTCACTTTTCAAGGCAAATTGAGTTATCAAATGGACTTCTAAACTTCACAACATGATCATACAAGACCTAAAAGTCAGATTGCACCAAAGAATCATTCATTTTTATGGCTTATGGAGCAAGAAATTCCAAAGGAAGCAAAAGCAAGGCAAGTTGCAAAAACTCACTCAAGTGTGAATCCACTTGCTTGCTGACTTCACAAACCATCCTAGGGTTCTCCCCACATCATGCTGCGCAGGACACACCTTTTGTCCTTGGCTAGCAAGTAGCCCATGCTTCTCTTACACAACTTTGACATTTTGGCAACTTGAGCCATACCTATCACAAAAGCACACATCACTTCATCTGACCTATCACAATAGTTTATGCAAACAAAAGGCAAGCCAAAGCATACAAAAACACAAGCCTGAAACACTCTCCAACACAGCATTCTCATTTCCCACCCCATTTGCAAAACTCTTCGAAACTGATTGCACAAGCCTCAAACACACAAACCAACTTCACAAATCAACTTAACACACTTTCCTGATCACAAAGCACCCATCACCATTGCCTTAAACTCCCAAAATCACAAATACGATTTCCACCCCACCTTGAACAGAACTTCTGCCATCTCTCAAACCACCCATTATAAACTCCAAACAAGCATTGAAAGCTTCTCAGGGGGTCCAGTGGAGTTGATTGCAAGCAGGAAACCAGCCAGAAAGTACCAGAAGCCAAAGCTTCAGTTCAGGTAGCCATCTCAAACTTTTTTTCCAGAAACTCCATTTTAAGTTCTTAAAAGCTTCTATGCACTCCCCTGATCATGAATATGTGTTTACTTTTGAAAATGGTTGAGAAACCAGGATGTATGAATGCTCTGAAACTTTTTGCCCTAGAAATGTTTTGCTTCGATTTGGCTGATTGATGAATGAAAAATGGTTTTTGTTTGGGGGTTTTGGTTTAGTTTCGAATGGGGATGATTTCTGGGCTTTTAGTTTTCATTTTCATGAAGTTTTAAGGATTTTGGCAACTTTCAGGTGAGGGTCTTGCCGGAGAAGACGACCGGAAGTCTTCTCCGACCACCTGAAAGTAATTAGGGCTAATCCCTGTAATTAATTGCAGTTTGAATCTGGAGCGTAGGATAGGTTGACTTGGTCAATTCCCGCGTGTGTTCAATGGCCCAGATCATCCACTTAACCCTAATCTCAATTAATTAATTTAATTAATTCATTTTAGTCAGTTTGAATCTCAGCCCTAGGATCATGCGCGAAGTCTTTCCCTCCTTCCTGAGTTTAAACCCTGGCCATTGGATGCGCTGACTTTCATTTAAATCCAATTTTATTTGCATTTTAATTCATTTAATTTGTGCATTTTATTTAAAATAGCAAAACAATTTTAAAAATTCTGAAATTTTTTGCACAAAATTTTATTAATTTTCAGAGACCAAAAATATTTTTATTTTTATTTTTTGCATTTAAAAATATTTTTAAATCATTTAAAAGTTTATTTTTAATTAATTAATGAGAATTAATTAATTAAAAATACTTTTAGGCATTTAAAAATCACCAAAAAATTCATGAAACCTTTAAAATCATTTAGAAACATTGTCCAACCCTCAAACCAAATTTCATTTTTGATCTTAATGCATTTTGACAATTTTTCATGGAATTAATTCTATTTCAATGCATTATTTTGATCCAATGTTCAAAAATTCATTTCTGCCTAGTCTTTGAGAGTTGGACTTTGATTCTTTTTGCATTGTGTCTTGCATATCATGTAGTTTGTAGGATTAAATTGGCATGAATTGATCTTGCATTTTCCATTTGTTTGACATTTTTCTTGGCAAGGTACCCTAAAACCCTAAAAATCTTAGGAAATTCATAACCCTCATTAGGTTAAGAGTTAGAGCCCCTCCTTTGGGCAGTGAGTTTGTATAGGTTTAGGGTTCCCTTGAATGCATTTTCAATTTTTTATCATGATGTTTGCTTCTGGTTTTGGTTTTTGTTTTGTGCATTGATCATAAACCCTAATTTGGGCTTCCTTTTGCACCCATCTTGCATTTGCTTGCATACCATGACTTGCCATAGCATTTTATGCATCCATTTGATTCATTAGACATCTTAAGACATATTAGAAGCATGTTTGATCATTGCATCTTTCATTTTCCATGTTGTATGTCATTTGCATTTCATAACTTTTCATGTATGTTCATGGTTCTAAGCATGCTTCATTTGCATCCATATGTTTGTATGATCATCCTCATGCCTTGATTCATGTTTGCATTCATCTCATAACATCATTATCATCACACATATGCTTCTGGTTTTGATTTGCATCATGCCATTTCATTTCATTTTGCATTGCATTGCATTCCTTTCACTAACTTTTCAGGTGGTAAGTCACTTTGAGAAGTGAATTTGCCTTCACTTCTCACAACTTCTTTTCATATATCTTATGCATCCTTGCTGAATTTTGTTTTGTGTTTGAGATTGAGCTTGCTCTTTCTTCTTCATCTTACTTTCTTTCCTCAAGTGACTTGTCTTCTTAAATGAAGCAAGTTACTTTGCTTCTCTTTGCTCCTTTCATCTGCTTCCTGGTGGTTCCTCTGAAGATCTTTCTTGTAAACCTCACAAACCTTAGGAACAACCAAGCATGACAATAATTAGGGTTTTGATTAGTATCCCCATTTAGATTTTACCTTTGTGTCTCTTTTGAGTCTTCTCTTGTCACCTCATAATCAGGGACTAAACCCTAAAGGCTTTAAGGCTTTGTGATTAAGCTTATGCCTGCATCCTTCTATTAGGATGGAGTGTATAACTTTAATCCTAAGTGTTAAACCCTTAATGTGTTTAAATCCTTTAATCAATTCACTTAATAATCATCAAGACATCAAGCTTGCAACTTGGGCCTTGCATTAGGGTTCTAATTCTTCCTTAATTGGTTAAGAAGGACTAACCCTAGTGTTAATGGACAAGTCCCCCTCAAGTTGTCTTACAAACCAAAAAACTCACTTCTTCATCTTATCATTAACTAAAATCCATCTAATAAAGGCTTTGTTTTGTCATGAAGTTAATCCCTAATCATGGATTAAGTTGAGGAGCTTTCCTCAGCTTAAACATTCTCATCTATTATCCTTCTATTAGGATGGTGTAATGAGTCTGTTTAATCCCTGATTATGGCTTAATCTCATTACTCAACACTAAACAAAAACAACAAAAACATCTAATTAATCACAAGTAGGTTAATGATCTTAATCCTACATCAAAGGTATTTAAGTGTGAGAAGCTGACTTCACACTTAAGGTATTCTCATTACCCCTAATCAGAGGGAAGATGTGATGAGTTTACTAACCCATTGGTTTAGGTTTAAGCTCATTAACTTATGACAAACCTTCAAAAGCAATAAAAGACTGAAAACTCGAAAACAAACAATAATCGTCTCCTCCGGGATTCTTTTCTCATCTCATTCACTCACAAACGGGAACTTGTTTCTTCCGTCTAATGCAAGACAGTTTGCATCTGTGCCAGACAGATCATACACTTGAGCATAGGCAAGTAAGCAGTTCACAAGTCAATTCATCTTTCAGTCTCTTTGGGTCGAACTATGGTGTTCTGACTTCCTCATTGCACGAGAGGATACGTAGGCATAACTTAACAGTTATCGAACAAAAGTCTCTGTATATTCCCCCTCCTTCCAGCATCATTCTTTTAGCCTCATTATCATGAGCATTTCACTCTGTTCTTACACTGACACTGTATATATTACACTTTGCACTTCTTTTACACTGACACCTGTACACCTTTTCCAGCTCTCTTTATACACAGATTGCACTGACACTACCCCTTTAAAACACAAATCTTTTAAGCGTGGATCCCGTTGAGTACGACGGATAATCTGGGTGCTAATCCATTCCCAGGTTGTAACCAACCCCCTTTCTCAGTCTCTCTGGTTCGCAACCGTCTTATCCATATCTTTCTAGGTTTATGCAGCATTACCTTTCCTCCGGGATAAAAATGCCTAGCTGGCGACTCTTTTCATTCCCTGTGAGTTCACTCCTGTGTGTTCTCATAGCCTCCTTTCGCCGACCGTTCGCGTCTGTACCTCATTTGAGCCCAGTCTCATCTTTTGGGAGCGACAGCTTGGCGACTCTGCTGGGGAGCCTTATACTGTAACCAGGGCTTCTGGGTTCTTTTTGTGGGTTCCTCCTAGCGCTTGTTTGATTTGTGTTTATTGGGGGTGTTGTGTGCTATTTGTGTTTGTATATTTGTATTTATTTTTGCTTTATGTACAATTGTTTTATTGCTTTCTTTATAGCTTTATATGTACATCATACTGTCATACTGTTTTGGCTGGATCTGGTTTTGTTGCTTTGGTGGGTGGGGTCCTATTGAGAGTTGAGGTCCTATACCTGGGACCTGAGTGACACCTAGGCTAGAGTGGTTCATGTTCTTTCCCATTCCATTTCGGTATGGTGCGGGAATATGAAACACGGTTCAGATATGGGTTTCTTCTTGAGAACTCTGTGCTACAGATTTCCTGTAGTGCTAGGGCTATCTGGGAAGCCTGCTAAGTTTGGATGACCTTTTTATGACCTTCAGAAACTGAGGTGAATTAGAGGAGGATCTTTTATGGTTATTGTAAACACTGTACCTCCGGGTTAGAAGTGTTTACACTTCTCATAAGTGATCCAAGTCTGAGGATCCTTGTTTTAGAACACCACCTGTAAGGGGGTTGGGCTGTTTACAGGTTTGCAGGTACCCTTGACCTCAGCATACCCTATTACTTTGTTTTGATTAAGAGTACTCCATCTTGGAACAGTTCTTGTGATTTTTAACCCTGGACATGTGACTCTTTATTTGAGTCCCCCACCTTGGTTACTAGACTTATGAACCTCCATCTGGATTTCTTGAACCATACATGGACTTATATCAAAACAGCAATCAGATCTAGCTTGATCACAAACCCTTGCATATCATTTGCATACATCATCATTTCATCATTTAACATTTGCTTATTTGTTTTTTCAGGGTATCCATACCATATTTTGTCTTGGTTTTGACCCCTTCATCTGCATAGACCTATCTGCTTCAGCTGTCCTCATCAGCTACCTGCTTCAGCTACTGTTATCACCAGCATCTGCCTGTCAGTGGCCCATCTTCAGTATTATTCTCCATCATCAGCATCTGTCTCAGCTTTTCTTCATCAACATGGCACCCAAGAAGAGCAATGTCTCCTACCATTTCTTTGAGCCCGAGTTAGCTGGCATCAGGAAGATCCAGGCCCTGATTACTCCAGACCATATACCACTATTCAGAGAACATTATGGAGGCATCCTTGATGTGGTTATGGATTTGGACCCTTCCCAGAGGAGTTTGATTCATACTTGCCTACAGTTCTATGACCCCCCTCTGAGGTGCTTCACCTTCCAGGATTTTCAGTTGGGGCCTTTATTAGAGGAGTATTCATCATTGGTTGGTGTACCTGTCAGGGGTGGAGTCCCCTTCAACCCTGAGATGGCTTTTCCTAGTAATGAAGAGTTGGCAAGAGCATTGTATTTGGAACCCTCTCTGATTGGACAAAACATGACTACCAAGGCTGGAATCTCTGGTCTACACTTGGATTTCTTGACTTCTCAGGCCATCCTGAAGGCCTCCTTGGGAGAATGGAAGGCAGTCTGTGCATTATTGGCCCTTAGCATATATGGGGTCATATTATTTGCAGATGAGCCTAAGTTTATTAGCAAGAATGCAATCCATCTTTTCATCCTGAGGAACCCAGTGCCCACCTTACTGGGAGATTTCTACTACTCTGTTCACCAAAGGAATGAAAAGCAAAGAGGAAGATTGGTGAGGTGCTGTGCTCCCCTGTTCCATACCTTCCTGCTCAAGCACTTGCCCAAGACTGATGCATTCTTGAATCCTCACCAGCCAAAGAATTGGGCCAGAAGACTCATTGCTTTGACCTCAGCTGACATCAGGTGGTGCACTCAGAGCACCAAGGGTAGGGACATCATTACTAGTTGTGGGCAGTTCCCCAATGTACCCCTGATAGGAGTGAAGGGTTGCATCAACTACAACCCTCTGCTATTCAAAAGACAATTGGGCTATGCATTGGTCCACCCTCCCAGAATGCAAGACTTGGCTGAGACCCTTTATTGTGAGATTAAGCCTAATCTAGCCATTGTAAGACAAGCATCCTGGGCTTGGGACAATGTCCAGACCAAGGGAATGGCTATTCTAGGGAGATGCAACAATGTGGCCTCAGCTCAGTACTATGAGTGGTCTCATGCCAGGGCTCAAATTTCTGGGATGCCCTTCACCATTGAGGATGCACCTGGGCCATCCACAGCACCACCTCCAGCTACTGTCAACCTGGAAGAGTTTGAGAAGCTAAAAGAGAGGAATGAGAATTTGACTCAGGCTCTACAGAAGACCCTCTGGGAGAGGAGTGATGGTCGTTTGGACATCGAAAGGTTAGAGAAGCTAAAGGTGGAGCATCTAGCCAGGATTGAGAAGTCAGAAGATTACATTAAGAAGTCAAGGGCTGGAGAGCAGATCTTGAAGAATGCCTGCAAGGAGGCTCAATTCCAAAAGGCCAGGGCTGATTTATATCTGAAAGAGAGTCAAGCTAGGTGGTTCAGGATCACCGAAGCTCGTACTCAGGAGGATAAAAAGACTCAGGACAAGATTGAGCAGTTGGAAGCTAATGCAAAGGAGCAACATGAAGCCCTGCTAGAAGCCCAGAGAGAGATCTCAGAGTTGAAGATTAGAGCTGGTGCGAAGAGGTCAAAGTACCAGAGTCGACACAAGAAGCTAACTGCAGCTGTTGCTACCAGGAATCTTCTCATCAGGAACCTCATAGAGCATCCAGCTGATCCTGTGACTGAAGCACTTCTAAGGGAAGTTCAGGAGGATGAGTTTGGTCTTGGTGTATGACTTTTGCTTGTTGTTGCTTTCATTTCATTGTACTTTTCCTTTTTGTGTTGTATTTTGACCCCTCAGAGGGCATGCATTGTAAAAAAACAAACTATGTATCATTTACTTTTTGTAATGTATGTGTTGGTTTGTTTTATCTGAGTCCTTCAAGCTACATCAAAAGCATCTTCCTTAGGGGTCTGGAAAGGTCAAAACCAAGTGCCAAGCCGGATACCTTGGAAACGAATAAGCATACTGCATTGCATACTAACCTTTTGTTTTATTTTGCAGGTTTTTATTTTGTTTGTTACTAACTCTGTTGTGATTCAGGAACTATTGCTCGACGTCGGGTGTTCCCACTCAACCGTCCACACAGATATCCTACCCGCAATAACCTTCCGGGTATACAGATGGACCAGGTACAGCAAGACCTTACAGAGGTCAGGAACCAAATGGCCAATGAGAGACTGGAAATGAGGAATCAGATGACACAATTTATGGAGGTGATGAATGGCTTAGCTCAGAGCCAAGAGAGATTAAGAGCTTTGGTAGAGAGGCAGACTCAGGAAGACCCCCATCTGGGGACTGGTGAAACAAGCAACAATGAGAGGGTTCAGCCTCATATCAACCAACCAGTATTTGGGCCCCACCTTCATCCAGAGATCGACATCCCTGCTAATGTACAAGGGAATGCTACTACAGGCAGAGTACTCCAAGAAGACCCCCAGGAAGATCAGTTCACAGTGATGGGAGCTGGGGATGAAGCCTATGACAGAAGGCTAGATGAAATTGCTGAAAAATTAAGGTCCTTGGAGTCTCAAAACTCCTTGGGTTTTGATGTCATGGACATGGGCTTAGTGGACGGGGTCAGGATTCCCCACAAATTTAAACCTCCGTGCTTTGAAAAGTACAACGGAACTTCTTGCCCGCGAACCCACTTGCAATCCTTTCTGGGGAGGCTGAAGGCATACACCATGGATGAAAAGCTATGGATGTTTTATTTCGAAGATAGCTTAACAGGAGCTTCAAGGGAATGGTACTCCCATTTGACCAGAGCAACCATCAGATGTTGGAAGGACTTGGCTGAGGCCTTCATTAGACAATACCAGTACAACCTGGATATGGCTCCCAACAGGACCCTCCTGATGGGAATGTCACAATCATCCAGAGAAAGCTTCCGGGAGTACGCCCAGAGGTGGAGACAGCTTGCTGCTGCTGTCCAGCCACCCATGTCGGAGAGGGAGATGGCCGACATGTTTATGAACACCCTTCAAGGAACATACATTGACAGGCTTGCTGCCTTTTCTTCTACCAGCTTTGCGGATGTAGTTATAACTGGAGAAAGAATTGAGAGCCTATTAAAGATGGGCAAAATTTCTGACAACGGTGCTAGCTCATCCAGCAACCCAAGAAAGCCTTTTGTGGGCCCAAGAAGAAATGGTGAGACTAATGCTATCCATACCAGCAGGGGCAGACCCCAATATGTTCATAGGTCTGTGGCAGCTGTCACCATTCCCGCTCCAATTCATCCACAACCGGCATACCAACCTCAGCAACAATCCCACTACCAGCAACAAGCTCAATATCCACCTCATAGAAATTATAACAACAACAACACCAGCAACAACAATCAGCAAAGATCATTTCAACAGAGACCATCTCAGGCCAATAGGGTGATCGATCCGATCCCTATGCCTTATGCCACATTATTGCCACAACTCCTGAAACTCAACCTGGTTGAGCTAAGGACATTGGCACCTCCAGATCCTGCCAGTCTACCCAGAAATTATGACGCCAGCGCCAGATGTGCTTTTCACTTAAATGCACCTGGCCACAGTACAGAGAAATGTAGAGCTTTGCACATGAAAGTACAGGATCTAGTGGATTCCAAGGCTCTAAACTTTGCACCTCCACCAAATGTCAGTAAAAATCCTATGCCCAACCACGGAGGACCCAGAATCAATGCTATTGAGGAAGATAAGCCGTCTTACTTGATAACTAGTGTGGGGCAGATTCGGACACCCTTGGTAGAGATTAAAGCTCAACTCCTCGAATGTCAAATGTTCCCTGGGTGTGAGCTAGGATGTGCTCATTGAAACATTTCAGTAAATGGGTGCGATAACTTGAGAGATGGCATAGATGGTCTCATCCAGAGTGGCCTGCTTCAAATCACAACATCGATACCACCAAATCCAGCAATCTCCTTAACAACAATTCCCGAGTCTTCTACAACTGCAACAACAATTGTTCCAAACAACTCTTCAATCTCATCAACAAATGCTTCATCTGTCACTTCAACGGACCAAATATCAACAAACATCCCTTCTACAACTTCAGCCCCCCTTCATTCAGAACCTTCTACAACTTCAACATCCATCCAGTCAGCAGTGTCTCCTACAATATCAACAACAAACAATGAAAGTGTCTCAACGGTTACAATTTATTATGATCCTGCAAATGATTTTGCCTACAATTCACAAAGTGCCACTCCTGTCAGAGCACCGGTTACAATATACTATGATCCACATACTATCATGGTCCCTTCTGCAGCTGCTATCAGTCCAGTCACTATCACAGTGCCTGGGCCAGTACCTTATGAAAGCAGTAATGCCATCCCTTGGCATTACGGCTCCGATCTATACTGCGAAGGACAGAAAATAACTTTGGAATCATCAACTTCTTCACCACAAATAGACAATATGGGAGGAGGCGGAGGCTTCACTCGAAGCGGACGTCTCTTTGCCCCGCAAATTCCAAGACCCATTGCTGAAGCAGAAGCTGCTGCCAAAGCAAAAGGGAAGAGCCTGGTGCAAGAAGAGCAAGTTGCTAAAGAAGCTTTGAAACCCCCTTTTGATCAAGAGGTTGATGAATTCATGAGAATCATCAAGAAAAGTGATTACAAGATAGTGGACCAGCTTCACCAGACACCTTCCAAAATCTCCATTTTATCATTGCTAATGTGCTCTGAGGCTCACCGGAACGCATTATTAAAAGTCTTGCACGCAGCTTATGTGCCAGAGGAGATTACCGTCAATCAGTTAGAGGCTGTGGTTGGAAATGTTAACGCTAGTAATGGACTAGGATTTACCAACACTGATTTGACTACGGAAGGCCGCAAACACAACAAGGCTTTGCACATTACCTTGGAGTGTAAAGGTGCAGTCCTTTCCCATGTATTGGTGGACACAGGGTCATCCCTCAATGTCTTACCTAAAAAAGCCCTTGTGAAGCTGGAGTATGAAGGATTGGCATTACGTCCCAGCAACTTGGTAGTGAGAGCCTTTGACGGTTCTAAGAGATCAGTTCTGGGAGAAATTGAGTTGCCTATAACGATTGGCCCACAAACTTTCAAAACGACCTTCTACGTAATGGACATTCAGCCGGCCTACAGCTGTTTGTTGGGTAGACCTTGGATTCACGCCGCTGGCGCAGTTACGTCTACCCTTCACCAGAAGTTAAAATTCGAGTGGGAGGGCCAAGTCGTTACCATTTGTGGAGAGGAAGATATCTTTGTTAGCCATCTGGCTACATACAAATACATTGAGATGGATGGGGAGATCCACGAAACTATGAGTCAAGGGTTTGAGGCCTTGAACATAAATGAAGCATCCGTTGTACCTGGAACCTCAATGACATCTTATCAGCAAGCCCGGAAGGTTGTTGAAGAAGGGACTGCCCAAGGCTGGGGCAAGTTGTTGCCCGTAGAGAAGAAGGAGGATAGATTTGGGTTGGGTTACAAACCAACTCAACAAGATCAAGCAGAGGCTGCTAAGAAGCCCAATTTTGTCAGTGGGGGGATGCTCACCCCCGATGCCGTGAACAACTTGGAAGACGAGGATGAAAGTGACCGCAACCTGGAGAGTTGGATCCGTCCAAAGATCCCGGGGAGCAGTATCTCAAACTGGTCTTCCCAGGAAATTATAAGAGTTACTCCTGCAGAGTAATTATTATTTCCTGTATTTTGAGCATGCATCAAGTCTTGCATCTTGCCCAAGATGACAAGACTCATTTTGTAATCGGGCCATCTGTAATTTTGTGCAAACAGATCAATCAATGAATATCGAACATCTTTTGCAAATGAGTCTTTTTTTTCTTTTCCGCTCACTGTTTTTCCATTTTTCTTTTTATACAAAAATAAAATGGCAATGTTTTCAAAATGACAACTTTATTTCACTTTTCTAAACAAGATTAAAATCAATCACTAAAATGAACAATCTGAACCCTTGCAGAGAGTTCCCTCCAGACTGCACCGACAACAACACTGCTATGACTTCGTATGACTTTGACAATCCAATCAATCAAGCTGATGAAGGGGTTGAAGAAGAGTATGAGCTTCCTGAAGAGCTGGCCAGGTTGTTGAGACAAGAGGAAATGGTTATCACCCCTCATCAGGAGGAGGTCGAAACGATTAATCTTGGTACAGATGAAGACGTGAAAGAAGTTAAAATCGGGGCCTGCTTACAAGACTCAGTGAAGAGACAACTGATTGACCTGCTTCGGGAATATGTGGATGTGTTTGCTTGATCTTATCAAGATATGCCAGGGTTGGACACCGACATTGTTACGCACAAGCTGCCTTTAAGAGAAGATTGCCCGCCGGTTAAACAGAAACTGCGTCGTACTCGCCCTGACATGGCAATGAAAATCAAAGAAGAGGTACAAAAGCAGTGGGACGCCGGGTTCCTTGCTGTAACTAGCTATCCGCCGTGGGTTGCTAATATAGTACTTGTGCCTAATAAGGATGGCAAGGTGAGAATGTGTGTTGACTACCGGGATCTGAACAGAGCCAGCCCGAAAGATGACTTCCCATTACCTCACATCGATGTATTGGTGGATAACACGGCTCAGTTCTCGGTGTTCTCCTTCATGGACGGATTTTCAGGATACAATCAGATTAAGATGTCACCTAAAGACATGGAGAAGACAACCTTCATCACACCCTGGGGCACGTTCTGTTACAAGGTGATGCCATTCGGACTGAAGAATGCTGGTGCAACATATCAACGGGCTATGGTGACATTATTCCACGACATGATCCATAAAGAAATCGAATGTTATGTGGATGACATGATTGCCAAGTCCCTCACCGAAGAAGACCACCTGGTAAATCTGCTGAAGCTATTCAAGCGTCTGAGGAAGTACCAACTGAAGTTAAACCCCAACAAATGCACATTCGGGGTGCGATCTGGTAAGCTGCTGGGATTTATTGTAAGCGAGAAAGGGATTGAAGTTGACCCTGATAAAGTCAAAGTTATTCAAGAGATGCCTGCACCGAAGACAGAAAAAGAAGTTCGAGGATTCTTGGGACGATTGAACTACATTTCACGGTTCATATCTCACCTCACAGCAACTTGTGAACCCTTGTTCAAATTGTTAAGAAAAGAACAAACGGTCAGGTGGAACGAAGATTGCCAGAAGGCTTTTGACAAGATCAAGGAATACTTGCAAGAACCTCCAATCCTTATGCCTCCAGTTGAAGGAAGACCTCTGATAATGTACTTGACAGTATTAGAAGAGTCAATGGGGTGTGTACTGGGCCAGCATGACGAGTCTGGTCGAAAAGAGTATGCAATATACTACCTGAGCAAAAAGTTTACCGACTGCGAACAACGTTATTCACTGCTCGAGAAAACTTGCTGTGCTTTAGCGTGGGCTGCTCGCCGACTGAGACAGTATATGTTGACCCACACCACTTTATTGATCTCAAAGATGGATCCAGTTAAGTACATTTTTGAGAATCCAGCACTTACCGGACGGGTTGCAAGATGGCAAATGATCCTCACAGAATATGACATCCAGTACACCTCTCAGAAAGCCATCAAGGGCAGTGTATTATCTGAATATCTTGCTGAGCAACCCATTAATGATTACCAGCCTATGAGATTTGACTTTTCCGATGAAGACATCATGTTCATAAAAGCAAAAGATCATGAAGAGCCTGTTCACACTGAAGGGCCTGACCCGGAAGAAGAATGGACCATGATGTTTGATGGGGCTGTTAATATGAATGGTCGTGGTGTTGGTGCAATACTCATTACACCTAAAGGAGTTCACATGCCTTTCTCGGCAAAGCTTACCTTTAACTGCACTAACAACGAAGCTGAATACGAAGCTTGCATTATGGGTCTTGAGGAAGCCATCGACCTCAGGATCAAGACATTGACTGTATTCGAAGATTCAGCTCTGGTAGTTAATCAAACCAACGGCAAATGGTACACGCACCAGGATCATCTGATACCTTACAGAGATTATACAAGGAGGTTATTGACTTTCTTTACAACAGTCAAGCTCAAGTATATCCCTCGGGATGAGAATCAGTTTGCAGATGCTCTGGCCACCATTTCATCCATGATCAAAGTTCAAGCCGCCAACTTTGTACCTCAAATTTCAGTGTCCAGACTTGACAGACCAGCATATGTGTTCGCAGCAGATGTTGTCAAAGATGATAAGCCTTGGTTCCATGACATTAAGTGCTTCTTGGAGAATCAAACATACCCACCTGGGGCATCTTCCAATGATAAGAAGACATTAAGAAGGTTTGCTGGTAGTTTCTTCCTGAACACTGATGGTTCTTTGTACAAGAGAAACTTTGATATGGTACTCCTCAGATGCGTCGATAGAACAGAAGCAGACTTGTTGATGCACGAGGTGCACGAAGGATCCTTTGGTACCCATGCAGGAGGGCATGCCATGGCCAAGAAATTGCTAAGATCAGGTTATTACTGGATCACAATGGATGCCGACTGTTGTGCCTACGCCAGAAAATGTCATAAATGCCAGATTTATGCGGATAAGGTGCATGTACCTCCCAATCCTTTGAATGTGATGTCTTCACCCTGGCCCTTTGCTATGTGGGGAATTGATATGATTGGCAAGATTGAGCCAACTGCTTCGAATGGCCACAGATTCATCTTGGTTGCCATTGACTATTTCACCAAGTGGGTCGAAGCAGCTTCCTATGTAAACGTTACAAGACAAGTGGTAGCCCGATTTTTGAAAAGAGATATCATCTGTCGATATGGAGTTCCCGAGAGAATCATTACTGACAATGGTTCCAACTTGAACAACAAAATGATGGCAGAGCTGTGTCGGGACTTCAAGATCCAACACCACAATTCTTCTCCTTACAAGCCAAAGATGAATGGCGCTGTTGAGGCAGCTAATAAGAATATCAAGAAGATTGTGCAGAATATGGTAGTCACTTATAAAGACTGGCATGAAATGCTACCGTTTGCCTTGCATGGGTACCGCACGTCAATCAGAACATCCACGGGGGCAACACCGTATCAGCTTGTGTATGGTATGGAGGCAGTCCTACCTGTTGAAGTTGAATTACCCTCCCTACGGGTACTGATGGATGTTAAGCTGAACGAAGCAGAATGGGTCCGATCCCGATACGAACAACTAAGTCTGATTGAAGAGAAAAGATTGGCTGCAATCTGTCATGGGCAGTTGTATCAGAAAAGAATGAAGAGAGCCTTCGATCAGAAAGTCAGGCACCGAGAGTACCAAGTAGGAGATCTTGTGCTGAAGAGAATCCTCCCTCCTCATACAGACCACAGGGGCAAGTGGACCCCGAACTATGAAGGACCATTCGTAGTAAAGAAAGTTTTCTCTGGTGGAGCACTGATGCTCAGCACTATGGATGGTGAAGATTTCGCGTCCCCTGTGAATTCAGATGCAGTTAAAAAATACTTCGCATAAAATGACCCGCTGGACACAAAAACAGAATGTAAGTCCAGGCAAAAATGGGGCATCCCGGCGAGTCGAAAACAGAATAAAAGACTCGGGCAAAAATAAGGGAAAATAGACAAAAAAAGATGTGTACACCCGCTGAGTTGAAAAGTCGCATTGGACAACTCAGGCAAAAATGGGTATCCCGATGGATTGAAAACCCGAAAGGGCGATCCATGCAAAATAAGAGAATAAGCGAACAACTGCATTCTGAATTCGTCTGTATCACCTACAACTTGGCAAGCCTCGAAAGGATCAAGCTTCTGTCAGAATCAGCCTTCTCCAGAAAGCAAGACGAGAGGAACGTCAAAAAGTCATACGAGTCATAGCAAAAGGGAAGCTCCTTGAAGCATCGTCAACATTGCCAGCATTTTGTTCCTCAATTTGTAACAATCTCCTCATTTTAGGGGATATGTTTCTTTGACTGTATCTTGCCAATTCAGGGCGTATGAATTAATAAAATCAGATTTTCAGTCATGTCCCGTCTCGTACATTTTATTTTCATTTGCAAAATGTCTGATGTCTTTAGAGATACTGATTGCATAAACACAGATGTTTCCTTTCTAAATAATGCGTGCTTGCAGGAAATATGCTTACTCCCGGGAGTGTCTGAACTCCTATGACGGAATCCGGTAAGGGATACCTCGGGATCACTTGTGTGTTTCTCTGTCTTTTCAGGATTGCAGGCATTTAAAGGCACAACATGGGACATGTAAGCTTCATCCCGGCAAGCTGGCAAATCAACACCCAGTCTTAGCACTCAGAAGTGTTTCCTCCCCAGCTAAGTTGCCACTTGTTGTTTCTCCCCAGCCGAGGTGCCAATCTTTCTTCCTCAGCCAAGTACAAAAGCCAGGGAACCACTTCCCCACAAAGTTTCAGCCTCTATTCAGAAGAGCAACGCATGAAGGAATCACAACAGAGTGACGAAAGCTTCTACAAACCCCAGCTGGGTCTCTCATTTATTGGAATAGGTCTATCATTGACCCATTTCCCCAAGCAGATACATCTCATCAGATCTACCAATGATCTCATCCCCAGCTGGGATGTCCATCTCAAACAAGATCAACCAGAGATCTTCATAGCAACGGGATCCGAATCCCGGATTGGTATCTTTGCATAATCATGGCATTCGCATCATACTCACCCCACAAAGCGTAGCATTCCGTCTAACACGGAGCATTACGACAAAAAATCAAACATATTGCATAATCATAAGCCATGTTTTGAATCAAACACTTGTGAATAGTGACAATCCATCAACAACATACAGGATGCTCACCAGATTCCCCAACAGAGAGCTAAAGCTAAAGCAGTTGCCTCACATTCACAAACACCCGCATATACTCCTTGTGGCACCCGTCCGTGCCATATCCCCAATAAAAGATCAAGCGTCCTCTTTGCACTCACAAATGCATACACGCACAATTCCCTGACACCCGTCCGTGTCACTTAGACACTTTGTATATCAGATACTTGTTTATACTATACTCTTCTCCTTTTGACACTCGTCCGTGTCACTCTCTCCAGCAAGATAAACACTCGTCTATACACCACTCATACTTAATTTACTTATACAGATACTCGTCCGTATCTCGTATGCACCATTTATATCCCCGCAGATTCGACACTAGTCCGTGTTCTTCGTTAACCAGTTGGTACTCGTCTGTACCATCATCTCAGAACATGCGTCAAGCGTTTGTTTCTACCTGATACTCGTCTGTATCATAGTCTTAAGGATGCTCGTCCGCATCTTTAATCCATACACCGTGTCAAACACTTACGTATTATGACACTCGTCTGTGTCTACTATTCCCCAAAAGAGTCCCTTCAGATTCAACACTCGTCCGTGTTCCTTGTTAACCAGTTGATACTCGTCTGTATCATCATCTCAGAACGCGTGTCAGTATTTGTTTCTACCCGATACTCGTCCGTATCGTAGCCTTAAGGATGCTCGTCCGCATCTTTAATCTATACACAAACATCTAAACACTTATACCTTTGTTTCTTGGATATAAACACTTGTCCGTGTTTACTATTCCCCAATAGAGTAATTTCTTTTATCTGACATTCGTCCTATGTCATGATAAACCTTGAGAGCAGCCGTCCCCTGCTAGGTGATCGTCCTTCACCTCTTGATGATCATCCTTCATCATGCTCATCCGATGGCCGTCCCCATCGTTGATCTTTTTCTATCCGACATTCGTCCTATGTCGTGATTTTTAGCAGCCGTCCCCTGCTAAGGTGATCGTCCTTCACCTTTTTGATGATCGTCCTTCATCATTTTTATCTGATGGCCGTCCCCATCGTTGATTCTCGTTATCTGGCATTCGTCCTACGTCATGATAAACCTTGAGAGCAGACGTCCCCTGCTAGGTGATCGTCCTTCACCTCTTGATGACCGTCCCTCATCATGCTCGTCCGATGGCCGTCCCCATCGTTGACCTTTTATCCGGCATTCGTCCTATGTCGTGATTTTTAGCAGCCGTCCCCTGCTAAGGTGATCGTCCTTCGCCTTTGATGACCGTCCCTCATCATTATTTCATTTATTCTTTAACCCGATGGTCGTCCCCGTCGTGGTCCCTTTTCCTTTTCCTGATGATCGTCCTTCATCAGTTCAGCCCGATGGCCGTCCCCATCGTTTGTTTGCATTACTTTATGAAATTGATGGCCATCCCCATCATTTTTCATTAATCCCCAAGAGAATCTTATAACTTTACTTGATGGTCGTCCCCATCATAATCCCTTTTATCCCCATCATGTCGGCCGTCCCCGTCATTGCTTTATTCTCCGCACTTTTCCAGCATGTCGGCCGTCCCCGTCATCGCTCTTTCCCCAGCAGTCGTCCTCTGCTCGACGGTCGTCCTCCGTCGCCCACTTTACAATATACTTTATTTTCTTTTACAATCTATATCCCTTTTCTTCTTCATTCTGTGAGTGCAAATTTTGGACTGTCTTTGGTATTCAACCACAAGTTATCTTGTTTGCCTGTTAAGCCGTTGCTTACATCCTGCACAGCTAACTCATGTTTGAATAAGGGCAGCTGTAAACACCCCAAATTTTCCCTCACCCATTCACACCATGGCTTGTGATCTCCTCATATGCATAATCCAATCATACCATCTCATACCACATTTTTGATTCATTTCATTGGTTCAAAGTCATCTGCACCTAGGGTTTGTGATCTGAGCAATCCAAAAGCTTCTTGAGCCACTCCAAAGGTCATCAATCACTTCAAAAGGGTCCATGTATGTTCAAGCATCATATTATATCCTCTCAAAGTCAAGAATGTCAAAGAATCACAAGAACTGAAAATGGCATGGAAGCAGAGCCAGGTTTGACTGCACAGATGACCTAGAATTAGGGTTTTGGTTTCAGAGGCCATAACTCCAAAATTTTTGGTCATTCTTGTTTCTATTGGTCTCTATATGGTATAGGGAGTATGCATATCAATTTTCATGAAGAAATTCCATGGGGAAGTCATCTGATCAAGAGTTGACTTTTCAAGCAAGTCAGTGCAAAATCAGGGCATCTGAGGCCCCCAATGACCCAACCAAGGGGTGTTCTTCATCATTTTGAGTGTATATGATCTTTATTTGATCATAGAAGAAGTTGGAAGTTCACAAAATTGAAGAATTTCAAGTCATTTGCAAAGTTGACTTTTTGGGGAAGTTTGACTTTTAATGAAATTGCCATTTTGGGAAACTTTTTCAACCCTTGCTTTTTGATTCAAAAATGCTTCAAATGGAAAAACTTTGGTCATGAAAGTTGTAGAATGGATCATTCCCTTTTCAAAAAATACAAGAACATGACCTAATTCATTTTGGATCAAAAGTTATGGCTTGTCAAAGTTGGCAAAAATCACAAAATTTGAAGTTTTCCATCAAAGAGGCAAAGTTGCAAATTCACTTTTCAAGGCAAATTGAGTTATCAAATGGACTTCTAAACTTCACAACATGATCATACAAGACCTAAAAGTCAGATTGCACCAAAGAATCATTCATTTTTATGGCTTATGGAGCAAGAAATTCCAAAGGAAGCAAAAGCAAGGCAAGTTGCAAAAACTCACTCAAGTGTGAATCCACTTGCTTGCTGACTTCACAAACCATCCTAGGGTTCTCCCCACATCATGCTGCGCAGGACACACCTTTTGTCCTTGGCTAGCAAGTAGCCCATGCTTCTCTTACACAACTTTGACATTTTGGCAACTTGAGCCATACCTATCACAAAAGCACACATCACTTCATCTGACCTATCACAATAGTTTATGCAAACAAAAGGCAAGCCAAAGCATACAAAAACACAAGCCTGAAACACTCTCCAACACAACATTCTCATTTCCCACCCCATTTGCAAAACTCTTCGAAACTGATTGCACAAGCCTCAAACACACAAACCAACTTCATAAATCAACTTAACACACTTTCCTGATCACAAAGCACCCATCACCATTGCCTTAAACTCCCAAAATCACAAATACGATTTCCACCCCACCTTGAACAGAACTTCTGCCATCTCTCAAACCACCCATTATAAACTCCAAACAAGCATTGAAAGCTTCTCAGGGGGTCCAGTGGAGTTGATTGCAAGCAGGAAACCAGCCAGAAAGTACCAGAAGCCAAAGCTTCAGTTCAGGTAGCCATCTCAAACTTTTTTTCCAGAAACTCCATTTTAAGTTCTTAAAAGCTTCTATGCACTCCCCTGATCATGAATATGTGTTTACTTTTGAAAATGGTTGAGAAACCAGGATGTATGAATGCTCTGAAACTTTTTGCCCTAGAAATGTCTTGCTTCGATTTGGCTGATTGATGAATGAAAAATGGTTTTTGTTTGGGGGTTTTGGTTTAGTTTCGAATGGGGATGATTTCTGGGCTTTTAGTTTTCATTTTCATGAAGTTTTAAGGATTTTGGCAACTTTCAGGTGAGGGTCTTGCCGGAGAAGACGACCGGAAGTCTTCTCCGACCACCTGAAAGTAATTAGGGCTAATCCCTGTAATTAATTGCAGTTTGAATCTGGAGCGTAGGATAGGTTGACTTGGTCAATTCCCGCGTGTGTTCAATGGCCCAGATCATCCACTTAACCCTAATCTCAATTAATTAATTTAATTAATTAATTTTAGTCAGTTTGAATCTCAGCCCTAGGATCACGCGCAAAGTCTTTCCCTCCTTCCTGAGTTTAAACCCTGGCCATTGGATGCGCTGACTTTCATTTAAATCCAATTTTATTTGCATTTTAATTCATTTAATTTGTGCATTTTATTTAAAATAGCAAAACAATTTTAAAAATTCTGAAAAATTTTGCACAAACTTTTATTAATTTTCAGAGACCAAAAATATTTTTATTTTTATTTTTTGCATTTAAAAATATTTTTAAATCATTTAAAAGTTTATTTTTAATTAATTAATGATAATTAATTAATTAAAAATACTTTTAGGCATTTAAAAATCACCAAAAAATTCATGAAACCTTTAAAATCATTTAGAAACATTGTCCAACCCTCAAACCAAATTTCTTTTTTGATCTTAATGCATTTTGACAATTTTTCATGGAATTAATTCTATTTCAATGCATTATTTTGATCCAATGTTCAAAAATTCATTTCTGCCTAGTCTTTGAGAGTTGGACTTTGATTCTTTTTGCATTGTGTCTTGCATATCATGTAGTTTGTAGGATTAAATTGGCATGAATTGATCTTGCATTTTCCATTTGTTTGACATTTTTCTTGGCAAGGTACCCTAAAACCCTAAAAATCTTAGGAAATTCATAACCCTCATTAGGTTAAGAGTTAGAACCCCTCCTTTGGGCAGTGAGTTTGTATAGGTTTAGGGTTCCCTTGAATGCATTTTCAATTTTTTATCATGATGTTTGCTTCTGGTTTTGGTTTTTGTTTTGTGCATTGATCATAAACCCTAATTTGGGCTTCCTTTTGCACCCATCTTGCATTTGCTTGCATACCATGACTTGCCATAGCATTTTATGCATCCATTTGATTCATTAGACATCTTAAGACATATTAGAAGCATGTTTGATCATTGCATCTTTCATTTGCCATGTTGTATGTCATTTGCATTTCATAACTTTTCATGTATGTTCATGGTTCTAAGCATGCTTCATTTGCATCCATATGTTTGTATGATCATCCTCATGCCTTGATTCATGTTTGCATTCATCTCATAACATCATTATCATCACACATATGCTTCTGGTTTTTATTTGCATCATGCCATTTCATTTCATTTTGCATTGCATTGCATTCCTTTCACTAACTTTTCAGGTGGTAAGTCACTTTGAGAAGTGAATTTGCCTTCACTTCTCACAACTTCTTTTCATCTCTCTTATGCATCCTTGCTGCATTTTGTTTTGTGTTTGAGATTGAGCTTGCTCTTTCTTCTTCATCTTACTTTCTTTCCTCAAGTGACTTGTCTTCTTAAATGAAGCAAGTTACTTTGCTTCTCTTTGCTCCTTTCATCTGCTTCCTGGTGGTTCCTCTGAAGATCTTTCTTGTAAACCTCACAAACCTTAGGAACAACCAAGCATGACAATAATTAGGGTTTTGATTAGTCTCCCCATTTATATTTTACCTTTGTGTCTCTTTTGAGTCTTCTCTTCTCACCTCATAATCAGGGACTAAACCCTAAAGGCTTTAAGGCTTTGTGATTAAGCTTATTCCTGCATACTTCTATTAGGATGGAGTGTATAACTTTAATCCTAAGTGTTAAACCCTTAATGTGTTTAAATCCTTTAATCAATTCACTTAATAATCATCAAGACATCAAGCTTGCAACTTGGGCCTTGCATTAGGGTTCTAATTCTTCCTTAATTGGTTAAGAAGGACTAACCCTAGTGTTAATGGACAAGTCCCCCTCAAGTTGTCTTACAAACCAAAAAACTCACTTCTTCATCTTATCATTAACTAAAATCCATCTAATAAAGGCTTTGTTTTGTCATGAAGTTAATCCCTAATCATGGATTAAGTTGAGGAGCTTTCCTCAGCTTAAACATTCTCATCTATTATCCTTCTATTAGGATGGTGTAATGAGTCTGTTTAATCTCTGATTATGGCTTAATCTCATTACTCAACACTAAACAAAAACAACAAAAACATCTAATTAATCACAAGTAGGTTAATGATCTTAATCCTACATCAAAGGTGTTTAAGTGTGAGAAGCTGACTTCACACTTAAGGTATTCTCATTACCCCTAATCAGAGGGAAGATGTGATGAGTTTACTAACCCATTGGTTTAGGTTTAAGCTCATTAACTTATGACAAACCATCAAAAGCAATAAAAGACTGAAAACTCGAAAACAAACAATAATCGTCTCCGGGATTCTTTTCTCATCTCATTCACTCACAAACAGGAACTTGTTTCTTCCGTCTAATGCAAGACAGTTTGCTTCTGTGCCAGACAGATCATACACTTGAGCATAGGCAAGTAAGCAGTTCACAAGTCAATTCATCTTTCAGTCTCTTTGGGTCGAACTACGGTGTTCTGACTTCCTCATTGCACGAGAGGATACGTAGGCATAACTTAACAGTTATCGAACAAAAGTCTCTGTATATTCCCCCTCCTTCCAGCATCATTCTTTTAGCCTCATTATCATGAGCATTTCACTCTGTTCTTACACTGACACTGTATATATTACACTTTGCACTTCTTTTACACTGACACCTGTACACCTTTTCCAGCTCTCTTTATACACAGATTGCACTGACACTACCCCTTTAAAACACAAATCTTTTAAGCGTGGATCCCGTCGAGTACGACGGACAATCTGGGTGCTAATCCCTTCCCAAGTTGTAACCAACCCCCTTTCTCAGTCTCTCTGGTTCGCAACCGTCTTATCCATATCTTTCTAGGTTTATGTAGCATTACCTTTCCTCCGGGATAAAAATGCCTAGCTGGCGACTCTTTTCATTCCCTGTGAGTTCACTCCTATGTGTTCTCACAGCCTCCTTTCGCCGACCGTTCGCGTCTGTTCCTCATTTGAGCCCAGTCTCATCTTTTGGGAGCGACACTATGCTTCATATTTCTATTTTGTGATATCTAACTCCTGATAAAGCTATAAGCCTGTAGAGGGAGGATGACGAAAACAATACCATAATATTAGGCAGTATGCTTTTGAACAGACTATGCTGACGATGTACAGGCATTGTTTCAATTCCTAAACATTGGAGATATAAGGAAGTTAATCCCTAGTCAACCCTTTTGAGCCTATGAAGTAGGAGTTTTCATTCTCACGCAAATTAAAACCCTTATTCATAACCTGGGACAGGGTAGTTACTCGGTTAACTCAACTATGCCAATTGTTTGTGTTGTACACAACTAATGATGTTTCCCTGTAATCACTAAACCTGACAGTCAATATCCAGCAAAAGAAAAACCCACTAAGTCAAAACCTATGAAGGAGACTTAGTAAAAAAAAATTGAGAAATCCCGCTGACTGTAACCTTGAAATAAACAGTTCAGGCAAAAAGAAGGGATAACAAAGTCAGAAGAAAAAAAGACGTCACTATGAATCCTCAACAAAGAAAGATGACTGAATGTTCAAATAAATTTTTGGTATCTTAACCATCATAAATGTCAGTGTTACAATTCCAAACTCCTTTGAGCCTCAATGCATAAGTTAACTGAGTATAGTACTGAAGAACATCATGGAGATTGGGTTGGGTACAAATAAAATTTGAGCCTTTATCCTTTGTTTCTTAAACCGTGAACCAGGCCACGTTACAACCCTTTAAAAGTCCTAACTGAAGCATGGTTAGTTCGAAAGCATACTGCTACAAAAAGGTATCCTGATTCCTTTAGGACTTACTATAAAACTTGAGTTAATATCACAGTTTTCACAAAAATTGTTTTTCTAAAATAACTTTTTTTCAAAACTTCAAGACAGACATAAGCATTGCATTTTTGAATATATTTGTTCGCATATACCTGAATGTTTGATAAACAGAGAAACTTACAGGATGAATGTTCAATAAACCAAAGTCCTTCCGATAAACAAAGTTGCTTCCTGGATCAAAGTCCATGTATGCAAAGGGGCATAGTCATTATCTCCCAATCAAGGGGGAAGACCATGATACGTCCTAACTCATTTGGGGCAATCAGGACAGGATTCAATCATGTTTAAGTAGCCAGGGGCAGATCTCCTCATCTATTTAAATTACCGAGGGTAACATTACAAAGTTCATAATGCCAGGGGCACAGTCACTGTTTCCCAATCAAGGGGCATACCAAGTTACTGTTCAATTCATTTGGGGCAATCAGGTCTAGATTCAACAGTGCTTAATAGCCAGGGGCAGCTCTCCTCATACATTTGAATTACCAAGGGTAACATTACAAAGTTCATGATGTCAAGGGCATATTATTGTGGGGCATTCTGCTTATTTCTCTTGAGGTAACTACATTCAGATACTTCCATTATGGGACAATTCATCCTCAACCAAGGGGCAAGGCTTTCTTTTCAAATCTAGTATCCAGAGCGTATATGGTCCATCACAATTTGAAGACGCCATTCCTCTCATTGTATTACCTGGATATTGGGATTCTCAGCAGAAGCCATGGTGGAAATTAATGGTCTACGCCAGTAGTATCAGATGGTGTCAGTATCATGTTTTCAGATCCATCTATAGGATTTCTGGGAAGGTATTCAGGAAAGTTAAGAATCTCGGGAGCTCTAAATCCAATTCGTTATACACTCTCGAAGTCGAAATGATTCTGTTTTCAAGATCAACTTTACTTTTCCCTCTGAATCCAGATTTACTTTTACCCTATTTACATAAGCGAAATGTCCATTAGTGTTTACCAGAAATGCATAAATGCTTAATATGATTGATGTTTACCAGAAATGCATGAAATGCAGTAATAGTATTTACTAAGGACGAGCGAGGGAAGGAATTCAACGAAGCTTCGCTGGTTCATCCCCACAAGACAGCTACAAGTCCCCTAGTAGGGCAAATCCATCTTCATAAATACTTCGAGTTACATCTCCCCTGGAATTTATATCCATCTCTTTTATCCTCAGAAGGATAATCAGGAATTTATTCTTTCAATAGGAGTACGACGAACGAAGACGGGAGGTTATGGACACCTTACTATCGAACGAAGACGGGAGGTTTATGAATACTATATTATCAAACAAGACGAGGACGAGTTCCTCATATTCTTCACTATATTCTCAAAACAAGTTCCTCATACTCTTCAGCAACAAATTGGGATTTATTTTCCCTGGCCAGCAGTTGTTACACGAAGATATCCAGACGCTTCAGGCAGCATCATATCATACATACATCATTTACATCATACCATACATATACATAAATACATAATACATCACTTAACTGCATCATATTATACCTGCATACATCATACATGAACTAATATTACCATACAGAATGCTACTTTGGTTTCAGGTTAATTCCCCAGCAGACAGATTTCATCAACAACTTGTGACTATTGGGCCGTTGTTTATCCTCCCAAAAGTTATCAATCCCTCAGGACTGCTTTATCCTCCTGAAAGCATATCATCACCTCGGGACGTTGTTTATCCTCCTGAAAGCATATTACTCCCTCAGGACTGCTTTATCCTCCTGAAAGCTATCAATCCCTCAGGACTGCTTTATCCTCCTGAAAGCTTTTTATACCTCAGAACGTTGTTCATCTTTCTGAAAGCATATTACTCCCTCAGGACTGCTTTATCCTCCTGAAAGCTATCAATCCCTCAGGACTGCTTTATCCTCCTGAAAGCTTCTTATACCTCAGAACGTTGTTCATCTTTCTGAAAGCATATTACCTCCTCAGGACTGCTTTATCCTCCTGAAAGCTATCAATCCCTCAGGACTGCTTTATCCTCCTGAAAGCTTCTTATACCTCAGAACGTTGTTCATCTTTCTGAAAGCATATTACCTCCTCAGGACGTTGTTATCCTCCTGAAAGCTATCAATCCCTCAGGACTGCTTTATCCTCCTGAAAGCATATTATCTCCTTGGGTCGTTCTTTATCTTCCCAAAGGTTATATCATTACCTCAGGACTGCTTTATCCTCCTGAAAGCATATTATTTTGGGCCGTTGTTTATCTTCCCAAAGGTTATCATTTCCTCAGGACGTTGGTTATCCTCCTGAAAGCTATTATCACTACCTCAGGATGTTGTTTATCCTCCTGAAAGCATATCATCACCTCGGGACGTTGTTATCCTCCTGAAAGCTATCAATCCCTCAGGACGTTGTTATCCTCCTGAAAGCTATCAATCCCTCAGGACTGCTTTATCCTCCTGAAAGCATATTATTACCTCAGGACTGCTTTATCCTCCTGAAAGCATATTATTACCTCAGGACTGCTTTATCCTCCTGAAAGCATATTATTACCTCGGAACGTTGTTTATCCTTCTGAAAGCATATCATCACCTCGGGACGTTGTTTGTCCTCCTGAAAGCATATTACCTCCTCAGGACGTTGTTATCCTCCTGAAAGCTATCAATCCCTCAGGACTGCTTTATCCTCCTGAAAGCATATTATTACCTCAGGACTGCTTTATCCTCCTGAAAGCATATTATTACCTCAGAACGTTGTTTATCCTTCTGAAAGCATATCATTTCCTCAAGACGTTGGTTATCCTCCTGAAAGCTATTATCACTATCTCAGGATGTTGTTTATCCTCCTGAAAGCATATCATCACCTCGGGACATTGTTTATCCTCCTGAAAGCATATTACCTCCTCAGGACGTTGTTATCCTCCTGAAAGCTATCAATCCCTCAGGACTGTTTTATCCTCCTGAAAGCATATTATTACCTCAGGACTGCTTTATCTTCATAATATATATATATTCTATAATTTGTTCATAATTTAATTCTTGCATGTAAATAATTTTTTAATATATGTTTAAAAAATAATTAAAACTTGTTAATTTAATATAATTTATTTTCATAATATGTTTATAATTAACTTAATTTTTATAGCATTTAAGACGTTATGATAATTAATTGTTTATATTTTCTTCTTAATCTTAAATAATAATTGTTCATAAAAATTTGATCTTTTAATTATTATGCTAATATTCTTATTTATTTTATCATTAATGCTATTTATTTTCATATTTATTTTATTATTACTAACCCCATTTATATATATTGTGATTTATTATTATTATTATTACTAACCCCATTAAATTTGATATTATTTTTATTATTATTATTTTCACTAACCCAATTATAATTATTTATTTATTTTTCTTATTATATTTAAATTGCTTTATTATTATTATTGTAATTGCTCCTTGGTGTAATATTTAATAGTAATGTTTAAATTATTTATTTTATGCTATGGTTAGTAAATAGGGAGTGTAACATGTATGTTTATTTAAAATTAATTTAGATAACTTAATTTAAAGATAAAATATTAAATTGTACACTCACACACGTAAGTCGATCTTGGATCGCCATCTCACTTCCTTAAGGATACCTCTCATTGTTGCCTAATCAAAAGGTCAAGTAGGGTGTATAAAGCAAGGTCCCTCAATTTCACATCATCTAGTCCCTAAACAGATAAAAGATCAAGTCCCTTCGAATGTTGCCTTCATAATGATCTTGTCCCTTTCGAATAAAGATGATAGTCCCTTCGAATTGCTTATACACCCCACAGTTGCCTACATTAAACAGATGACCCTTACTTGTCCCTCACATCCAAGGTAATGACTACCTATTCCTTAATAATAGGGATAGTCTTACCATTTAAAGGATTCAAGAACAGAAAAGACTTAAAACTTAGAGTAGGTTCCTCTTAGATACTTGCTCACTCTTCAAAACAATTTCACACACTTCACACTTTCAAACAAATTTTCCAAACAAAGGTTTTTTACGCATCCGTACATGGATCATTATCAAACTCTTATGAAAATTTCTATTCACACACTTCACATTTCAAAAACAATTCAAAGTGAGCTAAGTAACTAAGAGACCATGGATAACCATGGATGTAAAGGGTGCTAACACCTTCCCTTTACATAACCTACCCCCCGGACCCAAAAATCTTTTAAAAGGTCTTTCCTGTTCTTTTATGCCTTTCCTTTGGATAAAATAAAAGTCGGTGGCGACTCTTGCTATCCACAACATAACTAAAGTCAGTTCTGCCACCGTGTTACACTCAGGACGTTGTTTATCCTCCTGAAAGCTATCATGACTTTGGGTCGTTGTTTATCTTCCCAAAAGTTACACTTATACCTCAGGACGTTGTTTATCCTCCTGAAAGCTATCATGACTTTGGGCCGTTGTTTATCTTCCCAAAAGTTACACTTATACCTCAGGACGTTGTTTATCCTCCTGAAAGCTATCATGACTTTGGGCCGTTGTTTATCTTCCCAAAAGTTATACCCTTACCTTGGGCCGTTGTTTATCTTCCCAAAGGTTATCTCATTATCTTGGGACGTCGTTTATCTTCCCGAAGGCTATCTTGAGACGTTTTTTATCTTCTCAAAAGACCGTATTGTTACCTTGGGCCGTTGTTTATCTTCCCAAAGGTAATGTTGGGACGTTGTTTATCTTCCCAAAAGCTATATCTTCATACTTTGGACTACCTTATTCTCCAAGAAGTATATTTGAAGAACTTTTCTCCAGATGGCATCTCTAAGCCCATCTCCAGTTCATTTTGATGGCATCTTTAAGCCCATTTCCTTTTCTCCAAGTGGCATCTTCAAGCCCACTCGAGCATATACAGTTAATCATCAGTATTACTTTACGCACCGGTGAGTGCAAATTTTTGGGCTTTTGTGTTCAATACCTTTCAACCTTCCAGGTCACGAATGGCACATATACCAATCTAACCCCTCAGGTTTCAGAAAATTGAATAGGAGCAGCTGTTGCACCCCAAAATTTGCCCTCACAAAATAAGACTTTGTGTGCTAAGAGGTTCACAAGGTTCACAAGACCTCTTATGAGTTTCACAAGGTTCACAAGGTTCACAAGACATCTTATGAGGTTCACAAGGTTCACAAGACCTCTCATGAGGTTCACAAGGTTCACAAAGTTCACACATAGTCAGAAAGTTTGACAAGTCTCTCAGACAATGCCTCCTCCTAAGCAGGGCATCCAAAACTAGGGTTTTGACTTTAATCAGGCTAAATGAACTTCCAAGACTTCAAGTGAGCTTCATAACATATTATATGTGTTTAAGAATCCCCATGACAAATTTCAGAACTTTTCTCAAAGGTTTGCTCAGTCAGATGATCAGATAAGTCAAAATCAGTCAAAGCAGTTAAAAAGTCAAACTGAGGTCAACTGTGGTCAAAACAAAGTCAAACTTCATGATTTTTTTGCCAAAATCAAGTATATGAAGTAAAATTCATCATTTGATCAAGGGTTGATCATGATTCATCAAGGAGATTTCAGATCATCAAGAATCAGGGGTTTCTAAATTAGGGTTTCCTTAGGAAAAGTCAACTGAACTTTGACCAGCCATAACTTTCACATGCTTCATCAAATTTTTCCTATCCAAAGCTCATTTTGAAGGAAATTGAATTATTTACAACTTTGTGTCTCACAAGCCAAGCCCAAAAATGCTTCATTTGGAAGGTATGAGCTATAAGACATTATAGGTCCTTTTGAAAGTCAACAAAAAGTCAACAACTTCAAAAGGGCATAACTTGAGAATGATAAATGATATGGACATGAAACCAATGGGGTTGGTTAGAGGACTCTTCAAGCTTTCCAAAATGTCCAAGAACACCCTCATATCATTAAAATTGAAGGATATGTGTCCTTGCAAAGTTGGGAAATATTTGGGTGGTTTATGAAGAAAATAGGGTCTTAAAACCAAATTTTTCTAAATGGGCTGAACTTTTTGTGACCCAAAGTGTTCCATGACATCATGCACGAAATTTATTTGATATTTTCATTATTTTATTTTATTTATTTTATTTATTATGATTTTTTACATTAAAAATCATTTTAAATTTAAATAAAATATCAAATATGAAAATTTAAAATATATTTTGGTTCTAGAAGGTCATTAACATGAATTGGATTGAATTGATACACAATTGATGATGATTGGCTTGAAATAGAAAGGTATTATTCAAAAATATATGAAATTTAAGTTCTAATCTTTTTCAATCTCCAAAAATCAAAAAGTCCATACAATGATCCAATCTTTTGACCTAGTTTCACTCTACTATAAGTATACAAGCTATCACAATGCAAAGGGGACGAATTCACAACCTCAAGAGTAAGTTTGCCATTGTTAGGGTTTCGGCCAAGCTTTTAGGGTTCCATGATAAACCTAAAATAAATAAATTTTAAGGACATAGAATGATCATGTGAACTCTGGGGATCATAATACACCAATCAATTTTGAAAAAATTTACTGTTTTGGTGATGTTTCAATTTCGTAGGTTTCTATATTGAAAAATTCGCAGGAAATTGCCCAGGAAGATTCGCAGGAAAAAACGCAGGTCTGGAGGAGGAAGAAGGCCCCTGGCGCGAATTCCAGAATTCAAATGTTTGTTGTTTTTTTATTATCTATGTTTGGTTTGTATTCCACAGCGTGCGTGTTGGCCTAATGGTTGGAAGCTTTTCCTTATGAGGGTTAGGTCCTTGGTTCGAATCCTGGATGCAGCAACTTTTTTCTTATTTTTTCCATTTAATTACAAGACTTAATATATAATTGATTGTGGTGATTATACAATCAGTTGCACCCTCCCGGCTGGATGGTAAGTGTGCTTGCGTGTTGTGAGAAGGTCCTGGGTTCGAATCCCCCCCCAGGCCTTTTGTGCTATTTCTTTTTGTTTTGTCATGGTTTTTTCCAGGTTAACAACAAAACCCCATGGAGTGCATTGCTAACACCTGCGCGCTCGTAGCCCAGTGGCTGGTGTATTGGTCTTGAGGTTGTGAAAGCTCAGGGGGCTGGGTTCGAATCCCAGCCCAGGTAAGTTTTTTCATTCTTTTTCTTCTTGTTTCTTTTTAATTAGTTTATATTATAATTAGATAAATTCAAAAATGATAAAAATAAAATATTTGTACTATTTTCTTTTCTATAATTAAAACTCATCTTTTCAAAAATAAAACTTTATTAGTAAAAGTTATTTAAAATATATCTTATTGTATATTATTAATAATTTTGTATAATTAATTTATATTAGATAGTTAATCCTAATTTATTTTTCTAAAAAACATATAAACCCTAATTTTCTAAAACCCTAAAATATTTTTTAAAACCTAATTATTTTTATAAACCCTAATTGTAAATATTAATTCTATTTGTTAATTATAACTTTTTTTTTAATTTATTTATTTATAAACTTTAATTATGTGTATTTTTTTTATAATTTGTTTATAATTATTCTTTAATATAATTCTTGTATGCCAATAATTTTAGATTATGCTTAAAATAATTAAAACTCTTAATTTAATTTTGTAAATATAATTTATTTTCATAATATGTTTATAATTAACCTTATTTTTATAACATGTATATAATTTAAAACTTTATAATAATTAGTATATAATATGAATTGTTTATGTTTTCTTTTTAATCTTAAAAAATAATTGTTTATAAAAAAATTGAACTTTTAATTATTATGCTAATATTCTTGTTTATTTTATTATTAATTCTATTTATTTTCATATGATATTTATTTTATTATTGCTAACCCCATTTATATATATATATATATATATATATATATATATATATATATATATATATATATATATATATATATATATATATATATATATATATATATATATATATATATATATATATATATATATATATATATATATATTGTGATTATTGTTACTAACCCAATTATTTATTATTACTTATTTTGCTTATTTATTTAATTTGTTTTAATTATTATTATTATGTAATTGTCTCCTTTATGTAATATTTTAGTAGTAATGTTTAATATTTATTTTTAAATGCTATGGTTAGTAAAATAGGGAGTGAAACGTATTTGTATTTAAAATTGATTTAGATCATTAACTTAAAAGATAAATATTTAAACTTGTACACTCACACACGTAAGTCGATCCTGGATCGCCATCTCACTTCTTAAGGGTTACCTCTCATGTTGCCTAAACAAAAGGTCAAGTGGGGTGTATAAAGCAAAGTCCCTCATTTCACATCATCTAGTCCCTAAACAGATAAAAAGATCAAGTCCCTTCGAATGTTGCCTTCGTAATGATCTTGTCCCTTTCGAATAAAGATGATAAGTCCCTTCGAATTGCTTATACACCCCACAGTTGCCTAAATAACAGATGTCCCTTTATTTGTCCCATACATCCAAGGTAATGACTACCTATTCCTTAATAATAGGGATAGTGTTACCATTTAAAGGATTCAAGAACAGAAAAGATTTAAGCTTAGGGTAGGTTCCTCTTAGATGCTTGCTCACTCTTCAAAACATTTCAAACACTTCATACATTTCAAACAATTTTCAAAACAAAGGTTTTATATACATCTGTACATGGATCATTATAAAATACTTAAGAAAATTTCTATTCACACACTTCACATTTCAAAAACATTTTAAAGTGAGCTAAGTAACTAAGAGCCCATGGATAACCATGGATGTAAAGGGTGCTAACACCTTCCCTTTACATAACCTACCCCCCGGACCCAAAAAAATCTTTTAAAAGGTCTTTCCTATTCTTTTATGCCTTTCCTTTTGATAAAATAAAAGTCGGTGGCGACTCTTGCTATCCGCAACATAACTAAAGTCAGTTCTCCCACCGTGTTACACTAACTCAGCATTACGTTTGGACTAATCGTCAATTCGTCACACACTGTCACATCATTCAAGTAAATAAATTTTCAAAAATTGCATGTGCACTGCATTAAAATTACCATTTGAAAATGAATAGTTTTAATTGCAAGTCGATTTGTGACATTAGGGAAGTTCCTACAAAGAGCAATCAGAGGAGAATGTGATCATTCAACTATGATAGCCAAAGTCAAGAGCATCTTGTTAGCCTATGGATCAGGGGCGGGTTATCCAGTGGCTTTGTCGACCAATGAATCTGTCAGGGTAAAGCAAGTTCCCAAGCATCAGTTGATTAAGGAAAATCATTCAAGAGTCAGTTGATCAAAGTTGAATCTCCCAAGCAGGGGCGGGACACCCGGAGTTTCCGTTGACTAAGGGTCAATTCTTCCAATGCTCAGTCAGAATGAATCAAGTCGCTTACACGCTCATACCGGGGAAGGACACTTCCAGAGATCACTAAGTGCAACTCTCCTTAAAAGGACATCCAAGTCCGCCATGTTAGGAATTGGATAATCCGTGATAGTCTGTTTAGAGACTCACCATACAGGGGCAAATTTTAACTGCACAGAGCAAGCATATTAGCAATCTTCGAGTTCAAGATGAGTTTTGGGGAATCATGCTACCCACCCTCGCCGTGTCACCCTTCTCAACCAGAAGCCTTGTCACAAAGACCCTTCTTCCCACCTTGGGAGTTTTTCTAGCTTTTCATAAGCATTGCATAAATCATTTGCATACGTTATTCATGTCGCATATAGAGCATATGCATCATAAATGCATTAGGCATACTCCCGCAACATCAGATCTCACATCAGAGGGCCTCGTAACCCCAACAACTTCTTGACCGTTCAAAGTCCAGTTCTCGTCTGGCAAACTTTTCAAAGTCCAGTTCTCGTCTGGCAAACCAACCCAAAGTCCAGTTCTCGTCTGGAAAACTTTTCAAAGTCCAGTTCTCGTCTGGCAAACTTTTCAAAGTCCAGTTCTCGTCTGGAAAACCTTTCCAAAGTCCAGTTCTCGTCTGGCAAACTGTTTCAAAGACCAGTTCTCGTCTGGCTAGCAAACCCAAAGTCTAGTTCTCGTCTGGCAAACCAACTTCAAATACCAGTTATCGTCTGGTAGGTGAACCTTTTAACCAGTTCTCGTCTGGTCACCTTTTCATTTAGCTTGTTGAACGCCAGTTCTCGTATGGTAGTCAGTCTTTTCCAGAGTCAATTCTCGTTTGACAATGAACCCAAGGAGTCAGTTCTCGTCTGACGACTTATTCTTTGCACATTCGTTCTCATCTATTGGCCTACCTTCAATAAACCAATTCTCGTCTTGTAATTCACCTTCAAAGTCTAATTGTTTGGCAACCAAAAACAAAACAATCTTTATCAACTTGGCCCTACCGCCAAACCATCCTTATTTCAACCATCTCTCGTGGTTCATACCATCATGCCCTCAGCATCTTGAGCATACATATACATCTTGCATCATTTGCATTGCACCTTCATACTACATGTTTTCTGTTTTCTCTCTGGTGTGGAACAAGCTCATTACAAGACGCAATCTGGGGCAATTTATCTCAAGATCTTTTGAATTTCTGTGAGAGTTTGAAGACACCGGGGCATTCTGGATGCCAGGTCTTCTGTAAAATCCTCTAAAGGCAATCTTTTCATAGACGATGTCATTTTGGCAATTTGAGGATTAAAAGAATGCTTGTTCACTCTTGGTAATCAGTAGGCAACTGTCGAGCTCAGAAGATTGAAGCACTGACTTAATTCTCAGGGAAGGTCGTGTATGTATGTTCCCAGCAGAGCATTAGGAGTTTATTTCTTCCCCGAGCATAAAATTTCCTTTAGCCGACAAGGTTTCCTCGTGAGGAGTTGGTGTTCTCATTTAGTCAAAGTCCAATTTTCATTGGCATATCTTCCCAACACAATCGTCATACTACTTGGGGCATTTTTGGCTTATTTTGATCTCTAATTCGCCAACAAAGTCTCTCATCAGTAGAGCGTTGCCAAATATTTTCCTCAGCCAGGCCAGAAGGTTAACATTTCCCCAGCTGAGTCAGAGCAGATGATATCCCCAGCAGAACTTCAAGGCTAATTGAATTGTTCTCATCCCCAAGCGAAGTCGTCTTTCCACGGTGAAGTATTCCCAACTGGCAGCTGAAGGCCTTGCATCCCCACAGAAGCTTAGAATTATCAGAATTCTCTCCTCAGCTAGATTATTGACGAAGCATCTTCCCTAGCCAAGTCTGAAGATGGTTATTCCCCACAGAGTTCATGTTTGGGATTCACTCTTATCATTGAAATATTCCCCAGAGAAGTCGCCAATTTATTTTTGACCAATGTGATGATATAGACAGTTATTCATCTCCCCAACCAGAGTTAAGTGTCAAAGCCTCTTGACCTGCTTCTCCCCTGCAGAGTTGTGATTTCTTACTGCCAATCAGGGCACTTCGCTTGTTTCTCGTCTGCATTTCCCAACACTCGTCTGTGTTTGATATTTGTGCTCGTATGCACTCCCCAACACCCGTCTGTGTTTGATAGTTGTTTGATGCTCGACTGCATTCCCCAACACTCATTTGTGTTTGATATATGCTTATTGCTCGTCTGCATTCCCTCACACTCATATGTGTTAGCTTATATCCATTTGTACTAATTTGATAATCATTCTGATACTCGTTTGTATTGCTACTCCAATTGCTCGTCTGTGTTGGATTTCTGGTACTCGTATGTATTGCTACTCCAATTGCTCGTCTGTGTTGGATTTCTGGTACTTGTCTGTATTTCTACTCCAATTGCTCGTCTGTGTTGGATTTCTGGTATTCGTCTGTACCAGTGGCTGATATTCGTCTGTATCATTGCATGAAGTGCTCGTCTGTGTTTCTCAGATCATCGTCTGATAGTCGTTTGTATCATTGACTTATAGCACTTGTTTGTGTTCTCTTGATGACCGTTCAATGCTCGTCTGTGTTGAAGAGGTTTGAAGTCCTGATGGTGGGATTAAACGTCAAAATGGTTACCGGTCCTGGCGTAACAGTTTTATCCGAAAGAGATTCGTCTGTCTCAGGTCATATATTTTTGAAAAATGTATGAAGAGGTCTCGTATGTCCAGCACCTGGCGTGACAGATTTGTTCGAAGAAGACTCGTATGTCTAAGTTTTTCTATTCGAAGTACCAATTCAACTTGGAAGGAGCTCGTCTGCGTTGTCTTCACTTCGGTCACCCAAAGTGTTGTTTGGTTGGGTTCATTTCCCATTTCTGCATTCTCCGGTAGAGTGCAAATTTCAGGGTTATTTTTGGTATTCAACCACAGTTTATCTTGAACGGTCGATAGCCCGTGCTACCGTCCTTTTCAGATTAACAGTTGATTGAATAGGGGCAGTTGTAACACCCTAAATTTGCCCTCTGGCTTTTCTTCTTTGGCTCCTTTTCATTTTGCATTCATACACATTTTCCATTAGGTCATATCATTTGCATAGGCTCTTGAGACATGGGATCTTTGTTTTCTGAGGATTAGGGTTTCACACCTCATTTGCAGATTATCAGAAGAATTCAAGTCTTTGGTTATACGTCCATTTGTGACGTCACTTTCTTATGTTAGGGTTTATTTCCCTAATTCAGTGGTATTCAAGGGTTTCATTTCAAGCATGTTTATTCATCCACGATCCAATCCAGATGGGTGTTTGACCTAATCTTGGTCAAACTACCAGAATGTTCCTTCAGTTGCAAGTTATTCGCTTCAGTGGCGTATTTCTCAGCCAGTGTGCGTTCAAAGTCAAGTTGTGTGGTGTGCTGAATTCATGAGATTATCAAGTTCTGATTCATAAGAAGTTTTGGGCCAGATTGTCTCTTCAATAGTGGTGCATTCGTGGATTTATTATCCCAGTGATCGATTCAGATATTTTTGGAGTGATCCAGGAGTTTATTTTGTCAGAGGAGGATTAATTTGGAGAGTTGTTCATTTCAGTTGCAAGTTATCTGGTGATGGTTGTGTTCATACTTTTGTGGAAAAACTCGAGTTTTGATTTTGGATTCATTTGTTCCTTAAATCGAATTTTCATCATCCATTTGTTCACCACTTATAATATCCATTTTTATTTCTAGCCAACATATGTTTCTCACATCCCCTTTTCACTTGTAAATACGTTTCGACCAATTAACCATTTTTATTCGAACTACAATTCATTTTTCGATTATCCATATCTAATCTCAAGTCCATATCCATTCTAAGACCATGTCCATATTTCAAACCTTTCTTTTGTTCATTTCAAAGCCCATATTTCATTTAATTCTTTTTTCTATTTAATTTAATTTTTCTCCATTTTAAAAATCCATTAATCCACATGATATGGTTACGAAAATTCAAGTACCAAAAACTCTTTCCCATTTCTTAAAATTTCATTTTGTCATACAATTTTTTTTGTTATCAAAATATCAGGAAAAAAACAGAGAGAAAGTTATAGTCAAATATTCACATATTCCAAATCAAATCCAAAAAAATAATGTCCATGTTAAGAAAAATCAAAACACATATCATTCAATTCTTACTAAGCCCATCAACTTTTTCTCTTTTATATTTGTTTTACAATACTGTAAAAAGGGAGTACACAAAAGTCCCAACTAGCACACATGGTCCCACACTATTTTGATGACAATTTCACAACAATTTTTACTCCACCTCACGAATTCCATGCGCTCAGAACCAACGCATAAACTCTCCGCAAACGATTCACACACAGGACGCACCCTCAACAAACACAACAACAATTTCCTCATCATTCTCACATCACAGAAACTCATTTCAATTTCCAAATCTGAACCAACAAACCTCCATTCCATTCAACAATTCCATAACTCACTCTTCATTTTTCTGCTAAAACAAAACCACCATACCTCACCTCTCTTCTTCAACAACGATTCTTCCATACACACAACAACACCACACAACATAATTACTCTTGGCCACTGTTTCTTCAACCGCATCACATCACCAACCAAGCAAATCCTCATCCTCTCTCAACTTCATCATTCACACTGAAAACACTTTCCTCATCTTCATCCTTGCTCACTCTAAATTTCTACTCAGCAAAACACCAACACACACATTCCATATAGCCTCACCAATTCACGAATACACAGCACCTTTCAACTTCTTTTTATAATCCACCGCTACAACTCTCAAACCCTTTCAAACTTAACCACAAATCTAGATCCAAAACTGAAATAGAAAAATGAGATGAAGAGATTGAAACAATGACGGAGGACAGATTGAAATCCAAACGAAAAATTTGAACAAACCTCAATAAGTCTTTACTCTCCATCTTATGAGTTTCAACATCAACATAACAACATCATAGAATCAGAAATCAGAGAGTTGAGATCGAAGAGGAACCGGATTTGAAAAGTTCGAAGAGGATCCGAAAATGAGACGGAACAGAGCGGAGTCAAAGGCGGATGAGATCGATGAAGAACCAAAGTCGCGATGTGATTTTGGAGAGCAGAAGAAGCTTTCGGGATAAAGTGTCGAATGATTGAATCGAGGAGAGTCCGAAATCGAACAAATTGGATCCACGAGTGGAGGTTTGAGGTGAAGGATCGCCGTGTGAAGACCTTCCATTCGCGAGTTTCCGCAAACCGACACCGCTGAGGTGCACCGTACCAAGTTAAAGAAGAACGTCGTCGTGCCCTGTGGATACTGACGAATTCTCCCCCTTTTTTTTATTGTTTATTTTGTTTTTTTAATTTCTTCTCACTTTTCTTTCTTTCTTTTGTTTTGGTAATTTGGTCATGGCTGATTGGGTTGGAACTAAAGTCCACTGATCTTCTTTTCTTCACCATAAAACCAGCGATGCACCCCCTTCTGCTAGTGTTATTGGGCTTGAATCTTAGCCCATCTACTTTTTGGCTGACTGCACCACTGATCTAGCAATGGCACCCTCTCATCTTTTGTTTTTTTAACATTTTCTTTATATTTTTGTTTGTTATTTAGTTTTATTAATATTTATGAAGAATTAGATTTAGAGTTAAATTTGGTTTTTATTTTAATCTAAATTCTTCTAGCTTTGTTTATATTCTCCCAATTTAGCTTTAATTTTAATTTTAATTGATTTAGTTAATTAAATAGAATTGCGTTCAATCTTGGTTCTAGTTTGCGCTTGATATTTTGTAGGTGCATTGTTCAATTTCGGTGATGGAGGATGTTGCTTGACGATGACTTTGTGACTAATTATTTTCGTGATCTTGTGTGGACTATTGAGACCTTTGGATGCCATTTGAACTTAGACTTTGGTTTTGCGCAGACTGATTCTCGGTTTTAATTCTGGATGTTTGATGCTTGCGCTTGACTGTTGAATCCACTTTGGATTTGATACTTCTTCTTGATATTTCTTCTTGCGCATTGAAGAGGCAACGGACCTTCTCCGTTAGGTACCACTGAGGCCCGATTTTACTTATTGCATGTTGTTGCATCTGGAAGTCCTACTGGTGTAGGCTTTGTTTGTGCATTGTTCGTTTACTTCATATTGCATTCTATTCTCCTCTCCTTATTTCTTATTCATTTTATTTCTTCTTCCTCATCTTTTTCTATTCTTTCTTAACTTGAGGTGCGCTTAGGCCACCATGGTTCTTCTTCTTTCTCCTTCTTCTTTTCTCCTTCTTTAGGATAGAATTCAAACTTCACTAACCTAGGATTTCCTTTGCATGATAACAATTAGGTTTTTTTTAGTCTCCCTCTAGTTCTTTTACCTTTAAGATCTTTGGTTCTTTTCTCTCCTCATCTCAAACAAAACTCTAAAAAACATCTTAATAAGGATTAAAGTGGTCTCCTGTGCAATAGCCTTATTCCATGAAACACTTGTAGTTTTCCCATCTTGGGATAGTACAAGCTTATCTTGTGATGCACAAGTCTGATGAAGATACCATTTTCATCAAGAAAATTATAAAAAAAACACTTCTTCATTCAAAAATACAAAAAACACTTAATAAATTCAATGAGTTAGTGAGCCTAAGCCCTAATCTCTGGAATCAAGTTTTGGGGATCTTCTCCTTACTTGAATGTGCTTGTTCTATTATTCCATCTTGGAATGTAGTGGCAAGTACACATTCCATGGAAAAGAGCTTGAGTTCACTTCCTTGTGACACACTCATAAAAGGCTTCTTAAAAAACACAAACAAACAATAAGTGTCTCTCCTTCGGGAATTTATTTCTCATCTCCTTCGCTTCGTACGCGAACTTGCTCCTACTTGTCATTTTGCAAGACGGTTACGCACTCGTCGTCCGAGCCTGCAACACCTGAGCATTGACATAGGCAGTTCAAGCTTTAATTCACAAGCAATCTTTTCCACCCCTAGTTAGGGGAACTACGGCGACTCTGATCCTCATTGTCCAGATGAGGTACATAGGCAGCAGGGTAGGGCCCGTTCGAGCACAATCTTTATTTCCCTACATTTTTCCTTTTCATTTCTTTTTCAGTTCCCTTTTCGTTTCTTTTATCCAGTTCAGTTTGTTTTCTTTGCAGCAGCTTTCATTTCTTCACCCTTTGAAACAATTTTCTTTGCAAGCGTCGATCCCGTCGGGTACAGCGGACGATCTGGGTGCTAATACCTTCCCAGGTCGTAACCGACTTCCGAACTCTACTTATTTGGTTCGCAGGACCTTTGTCCTTCCTTTTCTTTTCTTCTGGTTTGTGCAGCATTACCATTCTCGTTCCTTCGGTATAAAAATGCATGACTGGCGACTCTACCTCTTTCCGCACCACTTTCACGTTTGTACCAGGATGGAAATCCGAGGAGCGACAATTATGTGACAGTTTAAGTTTTTGCTGATGTTGGTTTTTTAACTAGTTTTTTTAAAAATACACTTCATTAGGTTTTGGTTGCGAGTTTGGCTTTCTGAGCCCATAAATCAGTTCCAGATCGCACATCCAAACCTACTCGCGGCACCCCTTCTATATAGTTATACTATTACTATTGTTATGTTTTTATTTATTTATTTTCTTGAATTTCCTGATTTTTAGATTTAGTGTTAGTCAATATTACTTCATTTTGATTTTCTATTTGTTGTGATTTTATTTATGGTCTATGATATAAATGCAACTTTTCGATATTTGATTTACCGACGTTATCAAAGTTGTTATGAGACCACATTTTATTTATTTTATTTCTAACAATTTCTAATTAATTTTTAGATTTATTGTTATTTATTTATTATTATTTTGGGCCAATGATATAGTTGCGGTTTATCGATATTCGCCTTTTCTAATCGACGTTATCTAAATCGCTATGAGGCCAACTTTTCCATTTTTTCATTATTTCTCGATTTCTCGATTTATTCATTATTTTTATTCGGACTATGATATTATTATCTGATTTGTGACATTCAATTTATCGACGTTGTCCGAATCGATATGAGACCGTTTTCTACTTTTTTATGGTTTCTAATCAATTTAGATTCATTATTTATCGACTTTATTATTTAATCGGCCTATGATAAATGGTAATATTTGATTTCTAATAAATCAACATTATTCCCTAATTTTAGGCCACACCTTTATTTTTCTTATTATTTCACATTGTCCCGATTTATTATTATTTTAGCCGATGAATAAATATTTAAATATTCGATTTTGAATAAATCGACGTTATTTAAATTAAATATGAGGCCAATTCTTTAATTCCATTTTATTTTACTTATTCTATTTAATTTATTTTATTTCTGCATTTATCACTTTTATTTCGTCCATGAATCGACCTTTAAGTAATTAACCTCCATTTTGCACTTACCCTTATAAGTCGGTGGCATCGCGCGCCGCCATCGAACTAATCAAATATTTTTAATCTGAATAATTAAACTATTTTTCTTAATTAAATAACGAAAGAATTGAGTTCTGGAGTCTAGCATTCCTCGAATTCTTGAATGAACGCTCCTGAGGCTCGCCCCATGGGACGTGGTTCATTCGCCCTTTCGTTCCTAAAACACTAATTGAATCAAACATTTTTTCAAACGAACATTATTTAAATCCTTTCTATCTCGCAAACAAGCTAGCGTTTCTGCCTCCTATAGCGAGCAGACAAGCCAACACTTAGCAGTTAGAATGCGGTCTAAACAATCGTTCATTAAAACGAATCAACCAACCAACCTTAGTACCACGAACTACGAGGCTCTGACTTTTCCATTGCACAAGGGAATACGTAGGCACACGGATCTTACTCCCTGTCGAGCACCCTAGGAATAAAACCATCCATTTCCCCATAACCTTAGATTAGTGTAATACCTCAAAATTCGCATTCATATTTATTACCTTAACTGGCTTATCGTTTCGCATTCATCTGCATTTCTCATTAGGCCATATCATTCGCAATCATGCATTTCATTGAGCTCCTAAGGCATGGGATCAGAGGATTTTTGGTATTTTGAACTGGCCTTATCCAGAGATGATTCGTTTGGTCCATACCTCAATACAAGTGGTTCGATGGTTCTTATCGCTAATATGATTTTGTTGATGTTGTTAATTAATTGAAAATGGGGTTCAAGTTTTCATATCAAAGGTATCGTGCTATTCATGGTACAAAAAGATCAAGTGGTGGACTTGTGTGATAATCAGGTCATTATGGTTCTCTCGATTGTCCGTTGATGATGTTACGAGTTCATGAGGGTCGAGATTGAAGTTGATTGAAGTTTTGGAATTCACTAAAAATACAAGTTTGATATGGATTGAACATTTGAGTTGATTTAAACATGTTAAGTCGAGTCGTATGGATTAAGTGAGAATTTGAATATACGAGTTCATTGAAACCACACCCTGTCAAAACAATTGTGTCATGCCCATTTCAAACTCAAAGTTAATGTTCAATAATCATATCCATTGACATAACCAATTCATTCTTATCCCATGTCCAAATTCTTGTTTCTGAACTGATTAACTAGATCGTTGTTAAGTCTAACTTAACCAATAACCCGATTACATACAAGCTCAACATCCATCTGATTTCAATAATCAATTTTCATTATCCAATAACCATCATTTCTAACTCTATTTAACCATTTTTTATCCATCCTTTAAACCCAATTAAACCACTCTCTAGATCTCGCTTTTATCCAAAATTAATTGCCAAAGTCTTTTTTTTTTTTTGCTAAGCCCATTCTCCTATAGATTTTAGGACAAGGAAAATATTTAAAAAAAGGATATTTAGGAAGTTCAACATAAAGATCCTATTAGAGAATCCAGTTATAAACTAACTCAAAATATATTTTAAAAAAAGGATATTTACTAAAAAGATTGAGAGTAGACCTCAAAAAATTTGATTATTAGTTACAATTCCAAGATAATACAGAGACAGACACAAAAAAAAGAAAAAAAATTCAGTTGCAACTAGTTACAAAATACAGGGAGGAATTCAGAGAAAAAACTCAGAAAACCATTCATCAATCTGAAAAAGCTCTTCTCCACAACTCTTCATAACTCCAATCTGGAAAAACCGAAATCCTTCCAATCTTCACCATCTTCTTCAACTCTCTCTAATTTCATCAATCTGAAAGCTGAACTGGATCTTCATCAACTCTTACAATCATCACTGAAAAACTTACAACAGAGATCAGTTACTAAAATCTCTCTCTGAAATTCTTCACAATCCACCATTACCAAAACAATAGCTTCTTCTTCACATCTTCATCGGTAATCAATTTTGAATCATCACTACACCATCATCATCTGCGACGTTCCGCAACCATCTTCAACGCTGCAAGCCAGCTTCAAATTCGTCCTCCGATAACAATCTTCGATCTTGAAGAATCTGGTTCAACACTTCCAGCTTCATCAAGAACCTACATCAGAGTCAGATTATTACATCGAAGACGATTCAGAAACAGGAAGAAGGAAATGTGAATACAATTCGGTTCGCGGAGAAACTCAAGGTGTTGTCATCTTCTTTATCAAGTAGAGCGACTACAGCTCAAAGATTCACCAAGAACTGCGTCATCAACGCCAAGAACAGCATCAATCCGTCTATATCATTTCTGCAAGATTCACGACATTTGCGAGTCAATTAGCACAACAATTTCAAAGGAAACTGTAACATAAATCAGAATGCAGAATCGCAAGAATTAAGAGAAGATCAGATTGGGATTGCTTACCAAAGTCGTTCGTTTGCGTCGTTATCGCATCCACTCCGAAACAAGCAGATTGTGTAAGAGAAGAGGAGAAGCTTGCTTCAATAAACAGGGAGAACTTAACAGAAACGGAACTTAGAGGGGAGGCTATAACAAACTTCAACAAAAAAACTCTCAAAAAACTCTCACTCTCTTGATTCATTCTTCATATCCTATATCACCTTATTCCTTCATGCTAAAAAACCTTCAACTTTATCAACATGGATTCGGCATCAGCACACTTCATCATCAATGTTCTTCAGCTTTCCTTCACAATCTTCCATTAACTATGCATCAAAGCTCATCAAGAATATCAGTAACCTGCATAAAAACAACAATCAACAGTAGAATGCATCAATGAGGATCACCGTTTAAACGTAATAAACTCAAACTCAAATTCAGATCAACAAAGGGATGAATAATGAATGGAGAGAAGAAAGGAGAGCGAGGACTTACGAGCGATTCAAATCCACAAACGCACCTGAACAATCTCTGACACAGCGTAAGAATCGCGATCTGCAGCATTCTGTTATCTCGTGTGCGTTTCGCGTCATAACCTAACTGGAGATCATCTCTAGATGGTGATTTTGGGAGAAATCGAAGCAAACCGCATTGATTTGATGCCAGGAGACGGAGATAGCAAGGATAACATTGGCGGAATAAAGTGGAAGATGAAGTTGTGAAGGTGCACGTGTCTATTCGAGACGTATTTGGGATGAATGGTGTTGTAGTTTTTCGTCAGTGTCGGGAGTCGAAGAATGTTGAAAAAGAGCGATCGGCGCCGGTGTTCTTCTTCTTCCGGTTTCCGGACGTTTCCCTTGGCGCGGAGGGTCGATAGAACATTGGCAAGGGTTTTCTTCGAAGATGGTGAGGCGACGGCGACGGTGTGGTATGAAGAAGAAGAAGTCGTGGCACCTTGAGGAAGAAGAAGAGGTTCAAAGTTTGTATAAGAGTAGGATCTAGGTCAGATTCCTCTAAGAAGATTTAGGGTTTTTTGCATAAAATTGGGATTGTGCTTCTTTCTTTTGCCTTGGATCCATGGATTATCTTTCTACACCCTCCATTTTCCGCCACACACCTCACCTGAGATTCTGAAGTCAGGGGATTGAGCCTGCACCATGGATTTCGTATTTGCACCTCCATTTTTCCGCTTCACACCACCTCTGCGGTTATGGTATTACGGGATTGGGCCTAACAGCCCGTAGAAATTGCTACCCGCGCCCTTGATATTACTCAAGAACCCCCTTCCTGCGGGTTAAGTAATGGTAATGGGCTTTGGCCAGTTTTGCTATTCTCTACTGCCTGGATTTCTATTACACTCCCTTGCTTTCTTTATTTTTAGGAAATTTGTTAATTGACTTTTTCTTGTAGAAAATGACTAATTAATTTTCTTAGGAATTAATTTGGGTGGATCAATATCTTAATCCATATTTTCTTGTAATTTTCAATTAGAATTTTTGTCATTTATTTTAATTAATTTTTGGAATAAGTTTGGATTAAATAGTTCGTAAGTGTTTTGATCGATATTGGATCGATTTCGATTATGGTGGATCTTCATAAAGTGATTATGGAAGATAAGCATTTATTTTGCTTATGGATATTACAAGACCTTGCTTGAGGTTTTTTCGGATTTCTTTTATGTGAAGAATCGGCACTTCGATCAAGTAAGTAATCTCGATTATCCACTTTTAAGCATCATTATAGTTGTATGCGGCTTAGGACCATATAACTTAAGTTACATATTGAGCCCTCCCACCTGAGGCACTGGATTTATTTGTGATTTTTAATGATATGTATCGATTTCGGAACTTAGGGATTAGGTTACGAACCATTAGGATCGCTTCCTTTCACTTCCCCTCAAAATCCCCTTTTTTGCCCGGTTCGTCGCAATTATTAAAAATATTTTTTGGTGGGATAAAATTATGGAAAAATTCATGAGTGATCCTCATCCTCTTATTTAATTTTTCATAATTTTTGTTTCCAGATTAGGGTGGTTTTGATAATTAATTTGGAATTTAGATCACAAGCTGTCCCAAAAGGAATGGTATTGACATAAGGGACCAACACCATTTTTTCCCATAGGTGTGAGACCTATTTTTTGTGTGTGATTAACCACTGGAATTTGTGAAATTATGTGCTCCTTAGGCATTTTTTTTTCATAATTTTTAGTGCCCTTTTTGATCCATTTTGTGGAGGTATTTTTCGGCGACCATGCCTTGTTACCTTGCTAATCAAGGAATTGTTTTGGCACTTTGGTGCATAATTTTGTAAAATCCTATTAGACCATGTAAGATAATGACTATATCATTCCAGGCATTTAATTTCATAATTTTTTAAGCCTTTTTTCTATTTTTCCATGTCACCTAGATTATAGGTTGATTCATGTGTGTATTTGCTCCATAACCTAGATATTAGAAAGGCATTCATGCCATTAGCTTGAGAGATTTGTTGGTAACTTTTAGGAGTTGATTATAAGTCATTTTTATGTCCTTAATTCCAGTTATATATCACTTTTTTGAACCATGTTTCATTTGGTTTGTTTTGGTGTTTCAAAGTGCATACTTATGTGAACTAATTTTAACTTAAACTCATTTCTCTTCTCCTCTAAATGTTAATATGAATTATGTGGGAATCATTAATGCCTATCCATACATTCTAATTGAATCTCATAACTTGTATGCTACTGACCCATAATCACTTCATGCACATTTACATGTCATTCATCCTTAGCTTGCATCATTCCTAATCATATGCGATACTTGTTCCATTTGTTCTCACATCTTCTTCTCCTAGCTCCATAGGACTAAACCATTGCATCCATGATGGTATGTTCATTCATCTACATTCATAAGTATTCACTACTGACTTTGATACTCATTTCATGTACTAATTCATGCTTGTATGCCATATGCACTCATACTTCATCTGTAAGCCCTAACTTGCATTTAGGTGAACTTAGGTGAACTTTTTGTACATAGTTTGACATAGTTTGATCTTGTGAGGTATCCTAGCATACTTAGGGACCTATAGAATGTAGCTACTGACTGTATAAGTCATGTAACCTTTAGGTAGCTTCACCTTTAGACTTAGGTCTTATTTTGAACCATAGTTCCATTCTAGGGCGTTTATGGTACTTAATCGCTTTTATGCTTTGATTTTACTTTCAATATGCATTGCCATGCTAACTTTTGATTTGTAGGGGGCAAGATTGAGGTAAGCATCACTTCATTCCTATCTCTTATGCATTATAATTGTGTTTTCTTTAGCACCTTGTGCTTTGCTCTTAGGCTTTCCCTTTCTTTAGAGACAACATAACTTCCTTAGGAAGTAAGTTAGTTTCTAACTCTCTTTTCTTCTTTTCCTTTTCTTCCTTAGGATTAGAAAACTTCACAAACCATTAGGATCACCTTTTGTACATAATAAATAACTTAGGGTTGTGTCTTAGTCCCCCATTAGCTTTGACCTTTTTCCACTTGAGTCATTCTTTCTCACCTCATAAAGAAAATAATAAAATACCTAATAAAGGTTGATTGTTCTTATATGCCATGAGACTTTGTTGCGGAGTACTTATACGCGTCCTATTTCGGGGCGAGGTGTAAGTATTTACCATGATGGATAGGTCTTAGTATGATAATGTTCACAAACAAATTTAAAACATTTATCATAAAAGACAAAAACAAACAATAAGCGAATATCATGCGGGAATTTCTTTTCTCATCTCATTCACTCACAACACGAACTCGCGACGACTTGTCTCGCATGCAAGATGGTAAACGCACTCGTACCAGACGAGCCTGTAACACCTGAGCATAGACATACGCAGTTTCATCCATAAAAAACACAAACAAATAGTTCTCGCCTTAGTTAGGCGAACTACGTCGACTCTGATCCTCATTATCCCGATGAGGTACGTAGGCATCGGGGTAGGGCCCGTTCGAGCACATTCTTTATTTTCTCTACATTTTCCCCATTCTTTCTCTTTGTTCTCTTTTCTAATTCCCCTTCTCATTTCTCATTCTCATTCCAGTTAGCAGTTCATTTGTTCAGCAGCAGTTATATTCTTCTCACCCTTTGAAACAAACAAACAAGCGTGGATCACGTCGGGTACGGCGGACGGATTAGGGTGCTAATACCTTCCCAGTTTGTAACCGACTCCCGAACCCAGATCTTTGGTTCGCAGGACCTTGTCCTTTCCTTCTTCCTTAGGTTTGTGCAACATTACCTTTCCCATTCATTCGGGATAAAAATGTCTGGCTGGCGACTCTACCTTTTCCGCGCCACTTTCGCGTTTGTACTAGGATGAAAATCCCGGGAGCGACAGCTGGCGACTCTGCTGGGGATCGAACCCAGAATCTCTGGTTCCCTCGTAGAGTCAATCCTAGCGCCTTTTTGGTTTTGTTTCTTTGGGTGTTTATATATTTGTTGTTGTGTGATTTAGTTTAGCTTTACTATTTTCATTTACAGTTTTACTTTACAGCTTTATTTTACTGCGTTTATTTATTGCTTTCAGTATTTATTTTCCATGCATCATATTATACTGGACTGTCTAGCTGTGCTGGTTTTCATTTTTTCTGTGGGATGGGATTTACTGTGAGATAAGCCAAATATCCGGCTTGAGTGCACTATAGGATTAACATGGACAGACATTGTACTTCCATGGTATCTCACCATGATGAGTGGCGATGTGCTCCACACCCAGATTGCGACCGTCTTGGAACTATTTTGTGTGAGGATTACCCCACTTTAGGGTACGACCTTGATAGTTTTTTACATCTGGTGATCGATCTTCGAGAACCTTAGTGGAAACAACCCTCTCCAGTGATGATAGTGGAAGACCACAATTATTGGCAAACCCACTTGCATCCGAGGGACAACTGGGAACTCGCATATGATGGCCTGGTTCTCTCATAGGAACCCAGTCAAGGAAAACTGTTCGTATGACGATAGTATTGTACCCTTCGGGATGAATGTACTGTTGTTTCTCGATTCAGTGCTTGAAGCTGGGGACTTATGAGGGATGCTTGTTTCCTTGGACTCAGCTGAGACCTCCCTGAGTAGTACATAATGCCAAACCGATTCCCTGATTTGGTCATGAGTCATTTCTCGGAAATGATGAATGTATTATTGCTATTCGGCTTTGAGAGTCCGTGATATTGACCCGAGTAGCACACCCGTGAGATTGGGAGGGGTTTACAGGTTTGCAGGAACCCTAAACTTTAACATACCCCCTTTGCCAGTGTTGTTTTGTGATATGATCTGGTTCTACATGGTCCTTTGGTTACGAGATCCGGGATTTCTATTCAGAGAAATTGTTACTGTGATTGTCATTGTGACCTTGTTATTATGACTGTTATTTTGAATCTCCACAGACACTTGGCTCGTTGTTCAACTTCAACACCATCAGTGACTGTTCTATTATGTGATCCAGTTCTACATTTATTGGGTTCTCAGTTATGGCGTTCTATACAGAGATGGTGTTGCTATTATGGTTCTATTCGGACACTTGACTCACTGCTCAACACTGGCACCAACATCATACTATTGATCACATGCATGTTGCATACATGACATCATAGCATTTTTGCACACATGTTCAATTATTTCCGAGGATTACATTTATGAATCATGTTGTTGGATTTTTCTGTGTCAAAACTTGAATCAAAGCAGATGGATTCCTCAAAAATATCTGAACATGGAATTTGCATACATCCTTGCATTCTTGACAAGTGTTTAGAGATAGATTATTATCCTGACATGGTTTCTCTTCACAATGGCCAACTTGAATCACCATCTTCATGGTATGGACTTGGAACCACTCCGGGTGGAGGTAATCAAAGGAAGACCCGGCTGGGGAAATTCAGGGCCGAGTTGTAAGCTTTATTTTAGAACCAGAAATTGTTGAAACAGGAAGTCAACCATATGAAGACTCAGATGAGCTTGGTTGTGGAAATTCTGAGCGAAACTATTTTCATCCCTATTGAGGGGAACTACGCTGCTCTGATTTTCCATTGGTCAATGGAGATACGTAGGCAGGAGATCACATGAGATCTTTCCGAGCAACCTTATCTATTAACTTTATCAACCTCTTCCCTCCAGATGTCGATTGTCAGCATCCAACCTCAGCTTCCCAAGAGAATCCTAGGGGAAGAGCATATAGGTAAAGGCCAGAAAAGCTTGAGAAGAAGCTTGAGAAGAAGTTTGATCATATTCTGAGGTCGTACGCGCAACAAGTTTCCTCATTTGCTCAGATTCAAATTGGTTGAGCTAGCCGCATCAGGATCATCTCCGAAAAAGCTTCCTTTGGGGTTTCAATTCCAAGTATGATTACCATTTTGGGGCACCTGGCCTTTTAATTGAAGATTGCAAGTCTTTCAGTGGCAGAGGTAAATACAAGGTCCTGAATCAGATTGACTTCAAGACTATTGTATTCGCACCAGGTAAAAGTGAGAATATGGCACCGAATCAGTAATAGAATGAACATCCAGACCACTAACTGCTGAAAGTCTCCGAAAGAAATAAGTCCATACGGAGTCAGGCCTCCTCAACAATGACCACCACAAAGTGAATGCTCGATGTAAGTACCACTTAGGGGCATTTAGGCATACAATTGACAACTGTGATGTTTTCAACCACAAGGTTCAAATTTTGATCGACTCAAAGGTCATCATGCCAGGAAGTCTGCCCATATATTGAAATCTCTTCATCAAATTGGCATCCTAGTTTGCAAGGGAATTTTCAGAAGCAATAAGTCCAGACGAAGTCAAGTCTCCTCAATGAAGGCAATGTTCAGCTTCTTTACTGAATTTTCATTTGTAGTTTATATTGTTTGTTTAAACATTTGTATGCATGCATGAAACTTATTTGTTTTTGAATGATAGCCATAATAAAATGCACATGTTTTTCTTGAAGTAATCCATTCGTATTCACTCATGATTTTGTGTATGTGCATTGCAATACCAACTGGTGTGCTTAAACTCTATCAAGGAGGATGACGAAATGAAAACGCAAAAACTCTAATTGTGTGATTTTGAGAAAGACCATGTTGACGATGTACAAGCATTGTTTCAAATCCTAAACATCAGAGATATAAGGGAGATAGACCCTCGCCAACCCATTTGAGCCTTGAAGTAGGAGCTTCTTTTCGCATGAAAAACCCTTGCATTTAACCCAGGGACAGGGTAGGCGTTAGTTAGTTTGACCGAGCATTCAAATTTCAAAAAGGAGTGCAAATTTGAGGATCCATTACCTTTCGTTGTACCAAATCAAGAGGTCCAATGACCAGAAACCACAATGGTTATCCTAATCAAGAGGTCCAAAGACCGGAGACCACAATGGTTATCCCTCAACAGCCAAGAAGTGAGACAGTCACGACCCACGCAAAGCATTCAAAACAAACAGTGTCACACGATTTGTTCAAAAAACAGAAAAATAAAAAAAATGAATAAAAAAGCCCGATAAGTCGAAACTTGAAAACAAGCGACTTAGGCAAAAATTAAGGCATCCCGTTGGACTTCACAATCAAAGATTCACAAGAATCAGTCCAGGAAAAAGTTAGGGATACGAAAAATAATGCAAAAGCAAAAGACGAAAAGGATTACACAAGAAAGATCCTTGAACAAGAACAAAGTCGTGTGATACAGACACGAAAGACGAAGGGGTGACTGACCCCAAACAACAATCTGATTGGTGCTTAAACTATTAGAGTAATTGGTTCCTTAATCATCACAAAACCCTTTTTGAGAGGTGAGCGCTTGTGAAAGTTAGTTGAACATAGGAATGGAGAACATCACGAAGATAGGTGGGCACAAATAAACTTCGAGCCTATATCCTTTATTTTTATAACTGTGAACCAGACCACGATACAACCCTCAAAAGTCCTAACTGAAACAGGGTTATTTTGAGAGTGTACTACCACGAGACCGCGTTCTCGACTCCTATGAGTTGTGTTAAAAGTTCTTTGTTGGTGTTGCATGTGCATGCTTCATTTATCAAAAACCAAATGTCGTATCTTAACCAGTGAGTTGATCACAAAGGTTTGCGACATCTTTTTCAGTAAAACTTCAAAATTAACATGTGTGTTGCATTAGAATTTTCATTCTCAAAAATAAACATTTTCTGCTTGCATACATTTGTTTGGAATCATAAAAGTTCACGTATGGAATCTCAGTCCAGAAGCTTAATCTTGCCAAGTTGAGAAGTGTGAAACTTCTGAAGGACAATCACGTCGAGATGCACTTTTCCAAGAAACCCCATTGAGTGGGGACTTTACCAAGAGTCGTGGTAAGAGCCAACTAATCTGGGTAAATCATGTCGAGCAATCTCTTCAAAATTCAGCCAAGCTGGGGCAATCACTTCGACATTCAAATCTCTCAAAGAGCCATCAGGCGGAGGCATTATTCAAATTTCAACCAAACTGGGGCAGTTACTTCGAGATCTAATCTTTCAAAGAACAGTTGGTATGGGTGTTTTCTTCAAAACACAGTCAGTCATAAGTGATCACTTCAAGGCTCGTACTGGGGTAGGCCACCCCAAGAGTGCTAGAAGTTACTTTCTCCTGAAGACGGTTAATCAGAAGCACCTATCCCAAGGTTCGAAATACTAGGACACACTATATCACAGTGATATGAGCTTTTTCATGAATACTCGCGAGGCAATTTCTTTCATAGACCATGCAGTCTGGGGTAGTTATTTTCGAAATCCGACAAATCTCTCCAAGAGTTTGAAGACACTGAGGCATTTCGTATGTCATGTTTTCTGTAAAATCCTCTTGAGACACTTTCTTCCAATGGACCTTAATCTATGGTGAGTTGAAAATTGCAAGGGATCATTGTTCACTCATGATTAGTAGGCAATCTATCAACCCAGAGGCTGGAAGCAAAGCCATTGTCAGCATAGTACTTCAAGAGTTTTTTTCATCAGCAAGCTTCATTGATCAGAATTCCTTAACAATTCTCATTAGACCATCTCTTCTCCAGCGGAGTGACAAGGAGAAAGCTGCTTCCCGAGCAGAATGGTATCATCATCATCTCATCCCCAACATGATATTGTATTCTCTCATCCCCATCATGAGACCCTTCTTACCTCTCATTCTCAACGAGAGACGACCAAAGCTTTTATTTGCAACAGGAGTTATTCTCATCCATCATCCCCGGTAGAGTTGGAAGTTGAAATCTCCCTCAGCAGTAACGACAGAAGGCAGGTGTCCTCCCCAAGCAGAGACTTCCCTTCAATACAGGGGCAATTCCCAGCAGTCCAAGGAGTGCTTGTCCTCCCCAGCAATTTGCAACCTCAGCAGTGCCATACATCTGGCTCCCCAGCCAAATTAGGAGGTTTTCACTTCCCCACCAAAGTTCAAGAAGGGTCCATCTCCAGCAGGGTCTTGGCTCTCTAATCTCAAAGTCCAATTTATTTTTGGCAACGGCGGCTGTTCAGAGTCGGTGTATCATTAACAACATTCCCCACAGAGTTGTTTCCTCTCACAAAGATTAACCAGATTAATGCAGTGATCATCATTTCTCCTCAATCAAGCCACCTGGGATACTTGCAGTCTCCTTGTCAGGAGATCTCTTTGCATTTGCATATGCATAATCATCATTACATTTGCATCCTCAAACGCGTAGCATTTCCATTATTATGGAGCATTACGCCATAAAAAAATTCAAACATATGCATACAAAGCATAAGTCAGTTGTGGTACCTTGCACAAACGCCCGAAACATTACATCCCCAATCAAACTGAAGTATTCCCCATAGAATGCAACTTCATTTCCCAGTTTGGTTATTTCTACCAAGTCTTGTTTGTTATCCCTAGTTGAGTCTTGTTTCAGTACAACAATCTCATTTTTTCGCGTCTCTGTTTAAGTACAATGGTCGCGTCTCGGGCTCTCGTTTAAGTACAACGATCCCGTTCCTTTCGAGTCTCCATTTAAGTACAATAGTCTCGTCTTTGGGTCTTGTTTCAGTACAACAGTCTCATTTTTTTTCGCGGCCATGTTTCAGTACAGCAGTTTCATGTCGGGTTATCATTTAAGTACAATGATCCCGTCCTTTTTGGTCTCGTCTCAGTACGATGGCTTCATTTTCTTGGTTATGGATTGGTTGATACCATTTCCTAGTTAGATCGGTTGATCTTATCTGAGTTATAAATCAATCGATATTACTTCTCTTCGAGTCGTAAGTCGGATGATATTATGTTCTCGTTTTTTACGGGATATGGATCGGTTGATACCATTTCCTAGTTAGATCGGTTGATCTTATCTGAGTTGTAAATCGGTTGATATTACTTCTCTTCGAGTCGTAAATCGGATGATATTACGTTCTCGTTTTTCGGGTTATGAATCGGTTGATACCATTTCCCGGTTAGATCGGTTGATCTCATTTGAGTCGTAAATCGGTTGATGTTGCTTCTCTCCTTTGTCTTTCCAAGCCCTGTTTTGTACAACAGGCTCCTTCTTCGTGGCTTGGTCCTGCCCAGCAATCGTGTGTTTTCTTTGTGGCTTGGTCCTGCCCAGCAGTTACATTGTTGAGTTCCATTCCGCTAATGGTCTCATTAAGCCCTGTTTCGCCAACAGGCGCCTTCCGTGGCTTGGTCCTTCCCAGAAGTCGCGTGTTTTCTTTGTGGCTTGGTCCTGCCTAGCAGTCACATTGTTGAGTTCCATTCTACTAATGGTATCGTTAAGCCCTGTTTCGCCAACAAGCACCTTCTGTGGCTTGGTCTTGCCCAGTAGTCGCGTGTTTTCTTTGTGACTTGGTCCTGCCCAGCAGTCATATTGTTGAGTTCCATTCTGCTAATAGTCTCTTTAAGCCATGTTTCGCCAACAGGCACCTTCCGTGGCTTGGTCCTGTCCAGCAGTCGCGTGTTTTCTTTGTGGCTTGGTCCTGCCCAGCAGTCACATTATCGAGTTCTGTTTCGCTAACGGCCTCGTTAAGTCCTTTTTCGCCAACAGGCACCCTCGTTGTGGCTTTGATTCGCTCAGCAGTCACAGTGCAAGTTATCGCATTGATTCCATTCCACCTTGTTCTTTTCCTGCTAACTATTCAGAGGTCAAAACAAAAGAAATATAAATAAAGGCAGATGGCATTTTCCTCATTCGCCGAGTTCAAATTCCCAGATTTTGTTCGAGGATGGCATTATTTTCTTCAAATCCTTCTGAGGTTGGTCTTGTTGTTGTGGCTATCATTCGAGGATGATAGACCATTTTGAGCTTATGGATTGAGGTCAGTTTGTCTCTTTTGCAAAGTCTGTCTGAGGTCAGTCTTTGTGTTTTTGGTTATCGACTGAGGCCGGTATACCATTATGTCTCCATTCGAGGATGGTTTTGTGTTTGATCCGAAAATCACATCTTCGAGTTGTCATTCAAGAATGACATTCTTCCCATCACATTTTTATTACCCGTAGTGTGCAAATTTTCAGGTTTTATTCGAGTATTCAATCACTGCATACCTTGAACGTCTGAAAGTTGTCGCTATCATCCATTCAGGTCTGTAGATGATTGAATAGGGGCAGCTGTAATACCTCAAAATTCGCCTTCATATTTATTACCTTAACTGGCTTATCGCTTTGCATTCATCTGCATTTCTCATTAGGCCATATCATTCGCAATCATGCATTTCATTGAGTTCCTAAGGCATGGGATCAGAGGATTTTTGGTATTTTGAACTGGCCATATCCAGAGATGATTCGTTTGGTCCATACCTCAATACAAGTGGTTCGATGGTTCTTATTGCTGATATGATTTTGTTGATGTTGTCAATTAATTGAAAATGGGGTTCAAGTTTTCATATCAAAGGTATCGTGCTATTCATGGTACAAAAAGATCAAGTGGTGGACTCGTGTGATAATCAGGTCATTATGGTTCTCTCAATTGTTCGTTGATGATGTTACGAGTTCATGAGGGTCGAGATTGAAGTTGATTGAAGTTTTGGAATTCACTGAAAATACAAGTTTGATATGGATTGAACATTTGAGTTGATTTAAACATGTTAAGTCGAGTCGTATGGATTAAGCGAGAATTCGAATATACGAGTTCATTGAAACCACACCCAGTCAAAACAATTGTGTCATGCCCATTTCAAACTCAAAGTTAATGTTCAATAATCATATCCATTGACATAACCAATTCATTCTTATCCCATGTCCAAATTCTTGTTTCTGAACTAATTAACCAGATCGTTGTTAAGTCTAACTTAACCAATAACCCGATTATATACAAGCTCAACATCCATCTGATTTCAATAATCAATTTTCATTATCCAATAACCATCATTTCTAACTATATTTAACCATTTTTTATCCATCCTTTAAACCCAATTAAACCACTCTCTAGATCTCGCTTTTATCCAAAATTAATTGCCAAAGTCTTTTCTTTTTTTTTGCTAAGCCCATTCTCCTATAGTTTTTAGGACAAGGAAATTCGGAAAAAAAATAAGGAAAAAATAATAATTTAGGAAGTTCATCATAAAGATCCTATTAGAGAATCAAGTTATAAACTAACTCAAAATATATTTTTAAAAAAAGGATATTTACTAAAAAGATTGAGAGTAGACCTCAAAAAATTTGATTATTAGTTACAATTCCAAGATAATACAGAGACAGACACAGAAAAAAGAAAAAAAATTCAATTGCAACTAGTTACAAAATACAGGGAGGAATTCAGAGAAAAAACTCAGAAAACCATTCATCAATCTGAAAAAGCTCTTCTCCACAACTCTTCATAACTCCAATCTGGAAAAACCGAAATCCTTCCAATCTTCACCATCTTCTTCAACTCTCTCTAATTTCATCAATCTGAAAGTTGAACTGGATCTTCATCAACTCTTACAATCATCACTGAAAAACTTACAACAGAGATCAGTTACTAAAATCTCTCTCTGAAATTCTTCACGATCCACCATTACCAAAACAATAGCTTCTTCTTCACATCTTCATCGGTAATCAATTATGAATCATCACTACTCCATCATCATCTGCGACGTTCTGCAACCAGCTTCAACGCCGCAAGCCAGCTTCAAATTCGTCCTCCGATAACAATCTTCGATCTTGAAGAATCTGGTTCAACACTTCCAGCTTCATCAAGAACCTGCATCAGAGTCAGATTAGTACATCGAAGACGATTCAGAAACAGGAAGAAGGAAATGTGAATACAATTCGGTTCGCGGAGAAACTCATGGTGTTGTCATCTTCTTTATCAAGTAGAGCGACTACAGCTCAAAGATTCACCAAGAACTGTGTCATCAACGCCAAGAACAGCATCAATCCGTCTATACCGTTTCTGCAAGATTCACGACATTTGCGAGTCAATTAGCACAACAATTTCAAAGGCAACCGTAACGTAAATCAGAATGCAGAATCGCAAGAATTAAGAGAAGATCAGATTGGGATTGCTTACCAAAGTCGTTCGTTTGCGCCGTTATCGCATCCACTCCGAAACAAGCATATTGTGTAAGAGAAGAGGAGAAGCTTGCTTCAATACACAGGGAGAACTTAACAGAAACGAAACTCAGAGGGGAGGCTATAACAAACTTCAACAAAAAAAACTCTCAAAAAACTCTCACTCGCTTGATTCATTCTTCATATCCTATATCACCTTATTCCTTCATGCTAAAAAAACCTTCAACTTTATCAACACGGATTCGGCATCAGCACACTTCATCATCAATGTTCTTCAGCTTTCCTTCACAATCTTACATCAACTATGCATCAAAACTCATCAAGATTATCAGTAACCTGCATAAATACAACAATCAACAGTAGAATGCATCAATGAGGATCACCGTTTAAACGTAATAAACTCAAACTCAAATTCGGATCAACAAAGGGATGAAGAATGAATGGAGAGAAGAAAGGCGAGCAAGGACTTACGAGCGATTCAAATCCACAAACGCACCTGAACAAGCTCCGACACAGCGTAAGAATCGCGATCTGCAGCATTCCGTTATCTCGTGCGCGTTTCGTGTTATAACCTAACTGGAGATCATCTCTAGATGGTGATTTTGGGAGAAATCGAAGCAAACCGCATTGATTTGATGCAAGGAGACGGAGATAGCAAGGATAACATCGGCGGAATAACGTGGAAGATGAAGTTGTGTAGGTGAATGTGTCTATTCGAGATGTATTTAGGATGAACGGTGCTGTAGTTTTTCATCAGTGTCGGGAGTCGAAGAATGTTGAAGAAGAGCGAACGGCGCCGGTGTTCTTCTTCTTCCGGTTTCCGGAAGTTTCCCTTGGCGAGGAGGGTCGATAGAACGTTGGCGAGGGTTTTCTTCGAAGATGTTGGGGCGACGGCGACGGCGTGGTATGAAGAAGAAGAAGTTGCGACACCTTGAGGAAGAAGAAGAGGTTCACAGTTTGTATAAGATGAGGATCTAAGTCAGAGTCCTCTAAGAAGATTTAGGGTTTTTTGCATAAAATTAGGATTGGGCTTATTTCTTTTGCCTTGGATCCATGGATTATCTTTCTACACCCTCCATTTTCCACCACACACCCCACCTGCGATTCTGAAGTCAAGGGATTGGGCCTGCACCATGGATTTCGTATTTGCACCTCCATTTTTCCGCTTCACACCACCTCTGCGGTTATGGTATTACGGGATTGGGCCTAACATCCCGTAGAAATTGCTACCCGCGCCCTTGATATTACTCAAGAACCCCCTTCCTGCGGGTTAAGTAATGGTAATGGGCTTTGGGCCAGTTTTTCTATTCTCTACTGCCTGGATTTCTATTACACTCCCTTGCATTCTTTATTTTTAGGAAATTTGTTAATTGACTTTTTCTTGTAGAAAATGACTAATTAATTTTCTTAAGAATTAATTTTTGTGGATCAATATCTTAATCCATTTTTTCTTGTAATTTTCAATTAGAATTTTTGTCATATATTTTAATTAATTTTTGGACTAAGTTTGGTTTAAATGGTTCATAAGTGTTTTGATCGATATTGGATCGATTTCGATTATGGTGGATCTTCATAAAGTGATTATGGAAGATAAGCATTTATTTTGCTTATGGAGATTACAAGACCTTGCTTGAGGCTTTTTTGGATTTCTTTTATGTGAAGAATATGCACTTCGATCAAGTAAGTAATCTCGATTCTCCACTTTTAAGCATCATTATAGTTGTATGCGGCTTAGGACCATATAACTTAAGGTGAATATTGAGCCCTCCCACCCGAGGCACTGGATTTATTTGTGATTTTTGATGATATGTATCGATTTCGGAACTTAGGGATTAGGTTACGAACCATTAGGATCGCTTCCTTGCACTTCCCATCAAAATCCCCTTTTTTGCCCGTTTCGTCGCAATTATTAAAAATAGTTTTAGGTGGGATAAAATTCTAGAAAAATTCATGAGTGATCCTCATCCTCTTAATTAATTTGTCATAAATTTTGTTTCCAGATTAGGGTGGTTTTAATAATTAATTTGGATTTTAGATCACAAGCTGTCCCAAAAGGAATCGTATTGACATAAGGGACCAAAACCATTTTTTCCCATAGGTGTGAGACCTATTTTTTGTGTGTGATTAACCACTGGAATTTGTGACATTATGATGCTCCTTAGGCATTTTTTAACATAATTTTTAGTGCCCTTTTTGATCCATTTTGTGGAGGTGTTTTTCGGCGACCATGCCTTGTTACCTTGCTAATCAAGGAATTGTTTTGGCACTTTGGTGCATAATTTTGTAAAATCCTATTAGACCATGTAAGATAATGACTATATCATTCCAGGCATTTAATTTCATAATTTTTTAAGCCTTTTTTCTATTTTTCCATGTCACCTAGATTATAGGTTGATTCATGTGTGTATTTGCTCCATAACCTAGATATTAGAAAGGCATTCATGCCATTAGCTTGAGAGATTTGTTGGTAACTTTTAGGAGTTGATTATAGGTCATTTTTATGTCCTTAATTCCAGTTATAGATCACTTTTTTGAACCATGTTTCATTTGGTTTGTTTTGGTGTTTCAAAGTGCATACTTATGTGAACTAATTTTAACTTAAACTCATTTCTCTTCTCCTCTAAATGTTAACATGAATTATGTGGGAATTATTAATGCCTATCCATAAAATCTAATTGAATCTCATAACTTGTATGCTACTTACCCATAATCACTTCATACACATTTACATGTCATTCGTCCTTAGCTTGCATCATTGTTAATCATATGCGATACTTGTTCCATTTGTTCTCACATCTTCTTCTCCTAGCTCCATAGGACTAAACCATTGCATCCATGATGGTATGTTCATTCATATACATTCATAAGTATTCACTACTGACTTTGATACTCATTTCATGTATTAATTCATGCTTGTATGCCATATGCACTCATACTTCATCCGTAAGCCCTAACTTGCATTTAGGTGAACTTTTTGTACATTGTTTGACATAGTTTGATCTTGTGAGGTATCCTAGCATACTTAGGGACCTATAGCATATAGCTACTTACTTTATAAGTCATGTAACCTTTAGGTACCTTCACCTTTAGACTTAGGTCTTATTTTGAACCATAGTTCCATTCTAGGGCGTTTATGGTACTTAATCGCTTTTATGCTTTGATTTTACTTTCAATATGCATTGCCATGCTAACTTTTGTTTTGTAGGGGGGAAGATTGAGGTAAGCATCACTTCATTCCTATCTCTTATGCATTATAATTGTGTTTTATTTAGCACCTTATGCTTTGCTCTTAGGCTTTCCCTTTCTTTAGAGACAACTTAACTTCCTTAGGAAGTAAGTTAGTTTCTAACTCTCTTTTCTTCTTTTCCTTTTCTTCCTTAGGATTAGAAAACTTCACAAACCATTAGGATCACATTTTGTACATAATAAATAACTTAGGGTTGTGTCTTAGTCCCCCATTAACTTTGACCTTTTTCCACTTGAGTCATTCTTTCTCACCTCATGAAGAAAATAATAAAATACCTAATAAAGGTTGAATGTTCTTATACGCCATGAAACTTTGTTGCGGAGTACTTATACGCGTCCTGTTTCGGGGAGAGGTGTAAGTATTTACCATGATGGATAGGTCTTAGTATGAGAATGTTCACAAACAAATTTAAAACATTTCTCATAAAAGACAAAAACAAACAATAAGCGAATATCCTGCGGGAATTTCTTTTCTCATCTCATTCACTCACAAGCGAACTCGCGACGACTTGTCTCGCATGCAAGACGATAAACGCACTCGTATCAGACGAGCCTGCAACACCTGAGCATAGACATACGCAGTTCCATCCATAAAAAACAAAAACGAATAGTTCCCGCCTTAGTTAGGTGAACTACGTCGACTCTGATCCTCATTATCCCGATGAGATACGTAGGCAGCGGGGTAGGGCCCGTTCGAGCACATTCTCCCTTTTCTCTACATTTTCCCCATTCTTTCTCTTTGTTCTCTTTTCCAATTCTCCTCATTTCTCATTCTCATTCCAGTTAGCAATTCATTTGTTCAGCAGCAGTTATATTCTTCTCACCCTTTGAAATAAACAAACAAGCGTGGATCCCGTCGGGTACAGCGGACGGATAGGGGTGCTAATACCTTCCCAGTTTGTAACCGACTCCCGAACCCATATCTTTGGTTCGCAGGACCTTGTCCTTTCCTTCTTCCTTAGGTTTGTGCAACATTACCTTTCCCATTCATTCGGGATAAAAATGTCTGGCTGGCGACTCTACCTTTTCCGCGCCACTTTCGCGTTTGTACTAGGATGAAAATCTCGGGAGCGACAATTAGGATCGTTCACATTTACTTTATTATTCGAAGAAAACAGAAATCATAAGTTAATATTTAATCACAAGTTAAACTAAGAGGTTCCTGTTGAGTACAACAGACATAAGGGGTGCTAATACCTTCCCCTTATGTAACCGACTCCCGAACATAGAATTTGGTTTCAACGACCATGTTCTATCCATCTTTATTTATTAGGTTTCATCTATATTTTCCTATTCTTTAGTTAGAATGAAAATAATTAGGTCGCGTCTCTATATTTCCGTTTGTTCCGCGGTCGGCGCGAGGATCGTATTTTTCGAGGTACGACATCTGGCGACTCTGCTGGGGACGAGTCAAACCTAACTTAGTTAACTTCTCGATTATTGTTGACTTTGCTTATCTATTTTCTTTATGCTTTCTCCTTTTACTTTTGTATTTACTCCTTTATTGCTCTCTCTTTATTATGCTCATTATTTTTCCATTGGATCTTGGGTTGATATCATGTGTAAAGTTCTACACCTGAGATTTGGAAAAAGAAGAGGGAACATCTAAGTTAGAATTGGAAGTTATTAGTGTTAGTCTCCAAGGACTCGCTCCTTGCAAGCCTAGCAAGAAAGCTTCCCCGAGAGTAGACCTATTCGTAGATCTTGTCGTAACGCAACTAGCATGTCGCATGACTTGATTCGTGAAGGGTCTGTGACTCGGGGAACCCCTAGAACCATTGTTAATATTGGTAGTTGTGTAGTGTTAGTCTCTGAGGACCCGCTCTTTGTGTGCCTAACATGAGAACTCCACTCAAGGTAGATCTTATCGTCATTATCATCATAATACAGCTAGCATGTGGCAGGACGTTAGTTCGATTAGCGTCCGTGACTTTGAGTATCTTAATCCATCACTGTAGAAACAATCATATGAGAGGTCTGTATGGGTAAAGAACTTAGAACTATCCTTCTAGTTCCTACCTGTAAGGTTCCTTTTATCATAGATATTGGTTACTCACTCATTTTAGTGATCAACTTTGGAATTTGATTTATTACCCTTTGAATTACAACTACTCATTACATCTTATTCTCATATTATTGCATTCATATTTGCATTCATTTTGCATACATCATAGTCGCTCATGTTCATCCGTTCTCATCTTCAGAGTTGTTGAGTACCCGTCAAGTTGATTCCTCCATGCAGATTTGGAACTAAAGCCAATATCAAAAGAAGAATGGAAAATAAAGAACAACATAACATAAGGGTTAGAGAAGACCTCGATGAGTTAAAGGGAAACATGAATGTACTCATGGGGATGATGCAAGCATTGTTGGCTAGAAATTCTCAGTCTCAAAGGATTGTCATACCTCAAATCAATGTTACCCCGATGGGTATTGTTTCCCAAGCTATTTATGAAGATTCTCACTTTTTGCACCATGCTGCTGAATCTTCTGCAAAATCCTCTGAGATGTTTCAAAAGCGGAAGGAGATTGAGACAAAAGCTGAAAATAAGGCTCTTCCAAAAAGGAATGCTCGTCATAATCAGACTCGCAATCCCAGGCCTAGAACTCAAATTGATCCTATTCCTCTGAAATATGCTGAGTTATATCCTTACTTGGTTCTGAAAGGTCTTATCACGACTAGACCTCTCAATCCTCCGAATACTCTTCCAGTTGGGTTTAGGACTGATCTCCATTGCCCATTCCATGAAGGAGCTGAAGGTCATGATATCAAAAGTTGTTATGCCTTCCAAACTCGAGTTCAAGATTTGGTCAGAGGAGACGTACTCACCTTCACACCGAGAGGGATTCCCCATGTTGGCAGATATCATATGCCAAATCAAAGTGGTTGAAGACTGGGTCGAAGAATCACAAGTTACTACCTAAAGCTAGTGGATCAGACGGGAACGCTCATCCTTGCTACTGATTAGACACTAGGCCTTGTTTCTTTTTAGTTTTAATTTCCTTGTTTGTATTATGTGTACTTGCTTAAAGACTTTGTTTGTTCTTTAATGTTAATGTTAATGAAATGAGCATCGCATATTTTTGAGTCAATTCATTCACTTTCATATTTGTGTATATTCATGCTTTTCCTTTTCAAAAATTCAAAATATATATATATATACCATTGCTTCTCTTATTTATATGTTGTTTAAGCAGTGATTGGAGGGAGGATGACTAAAACGAGATACCCAAATTATTGAATGGTATGTGTCATACCTCGAAAAATACGATCCTAAAACAAACAACAGAGTCGCCACCTAATTCTATTTATTCTATTTAAAGAAAAGGGAGATATAGATACAACCTAAAGGAAGGATGAGAAATGGTTTATGAAACCAACTTCTAAGTTCGGGAGTCGGTTACGCAAGGGGAAGGTATTAGTACCCCTCACGTCCGTTGTACTCAACGGGAACCTCTTAGCTAACTACGCAATTAAATGTTTGATCTTAAGTCTTTGTCTTCTAAATGTCTGTTAATATGTTAGTTAAAGTTTTAAATTATTATTATGGAGAAAAATGGTTAATTTTTATTTATTGATTTAAACAGAGAAATAATTAAATTTTTTATTAGGGTGCTCGCGAAGGATTAAAATCCCCGTGCCTACGTATTCCCTTGTTCAATGGGAAAGTCAGAGCTTCGTAGTTCGTGCGACTACGGTTTATGATTTTTAATTGAACGATTGTTTGAAATAATTTCTAATGCTAAGCATTGGCTTATACTCGCGGTGGAGGTTGAAGCGCTAGCTTGTTTGCGAGATAGAATGATTTAAACAATGTTCGTTTTTAGAGAAAAGTGTTTGACTTTTGTTAAGATGTTTTAAACGTCGTTTGGGGCTAGCCCAGGAGCTTTTCATTCCAAAACGTGCGGAGTGCTAGACTCCGGAGTTCTGTTCTTTCGCTGATTAATTATGAAAATGATGAATTGGTTGGTAAATTTTAAATTGTTTTAAGATATGAAAGAGTTAATGAACCACGTCGCGTGGGGCTAGCCCAGGAGAGATTCACTCTAGAACGTGCGGAATGATAGACTCCGGAGCTCTATTCTTTCGTTAATTAATTTGTAAAATGATTGAGATATTTTGATATACGAACGGTGATTGAACCGCGTCGCGTGGGGCTAGCCCAGGAACGATCCAATCCAGAACGTGCGGAATGCTTGACTCCGGAGCTCTGTTTTCGTAAATTTATAAAATAAGTTGGATATATTTTTTAGACGTTTTAGAATTAACGTATTTTAAATAACGAAGGAGTAAACGAAACAATACGCGTAGGGCTAGCCCAGGTGTGGTTCGTTTCAGAACGTGCGGAGTGCTAGACTCCGGAGCTCTATTCCTTGTTAAATTAATTAAGATGCGTAAAAGTCGTGCAGACGGCAGTCACATAGTGACCGACTTACGTGTGTGCCAAAATGTAGGCGAGAAAGAAATATTTATTAATTGATTTCGTGGATTCTAATCCTAATTCCTAAATGTTCCTAATAATGCTAAATCGAAACCGGTAAAATAAATGCGGATGAAATAAATTATGTACAAAAAAGGGAGAGGGATACAATAATAATTTTACACGAGAATGCGACGAAATAAAGGGTCTCGTTGTAATTTGCCCAAGAGAAAGCGTGTGTGCAGTGTCTGAATTGATCGGAATCGTTAGAAATTAATATGATAAAAAAAAAGTACGTGAAATAAATAACTTAAATAAAAATGAGATAAATTGTGAAATTAGAATAAATAAAATAAAATAAACAAGATGGCCTCATATCGGCCACGATTTATCGGAATCGATTTATCGTGGCTTTTTATTATATCATTGGCCCAAATAAAAATCAAAACGGAATTGAAAAGCAAAGACACATCTTTTTGAATTTTTAGTTTATCAACAACTAAACAAAATTACGACTAAACTTAAAAACTAAATTTAAATAAGTTACTACACAATAATATTTTTTATATTTTTAAGTGTTAATCACATATATACTTTACTTCTAACATTAATAAATAAATTAAACAAAACTATATTTTGAAAGGAAGAAACTAAGTCAATCTAATAACTTAAACTAATAAGGAATTTTTTTAATAATTTAAATAGATAACAAACTAAAATATAAAAAGAAAATGATGAATGATACTCACAAACTTCAAGGCTAGCAAATGTTGAGCTTGTTGTGTAGAAGAAAGTGAATGTGTTTTGATGGAGGTTGTTGTTGTGGTGAAGATGGTGAATGTTTATGGGTATTGTGTAAGTAAAAAAAAAAAAGAATTTTGACTTTGAAAAATATGTTATGAATGTGCTAGATTTTGAGAATATAAGGGTGATCTTGTTAGTCTCAAATGAGAGAAAGATAGATCTTATTTATAGTGTGAATGAGGTAGGAGTATTGATGTGGCAATCCATGTGACTTTATGAGAATGATTTTTGGTCATGGATAAGTCCAAGTTGGCAATCCATGTGAAGTGTGAGAAAGATTCTTGGTCATTGATAAGTCCAAGTTGGCAATCCATGTGACTTTATAAGAATGATTCTTGGCCATTGATAATTCCAAGTTGGCAATCCATGTGAAGTGTTTGTACTACATTGTAGTGGACCCCACTTGCTATTTTTTCTTTTTTGAATATGAAGAAAAACAAAAGAAAGGTAGTAATAATAATAATAAATAATAATAATAAAACTAATAATAATAATAATAAAAGAAAAAAGAAAAAAATATTGAAAATGATTATCAAAAAATAAATTATATTGAATTAAATAAATTGAAATTGAAATTAAACTAAAATCTAAGTTAACTTAAATAAAAAAATTCTAAATTAGAATTGAACCAAAATAAAATTTAAATTAAAACTAATTCTAAAATATCTAATATAATCTAAACTCCTATTCTTAAAGTGAAATAAGTAATTCTAAAAAAAAATCAAGAATAAAATATGACATTAAAAGTAAAATAAATAGAACTGCATGATTAATGATTAATTGATTAAAATGCAAAAATGACTGACTATCAAATAATTCGATAAAAATGCGCCAGATGAATAAAATTCGAAAAAGCTCGGTCAAAATTTAGGGTGTGACAGTTGCCCCTATTTAATTTTCTTGGACCTGAATGTATAAATAACAAATCTTTTTGGACATTCAAGGTAGAAGAAGATTAAATATTAAAATACCTAAAATTTTGACCGAATGCAGATGAAATGCAATGTTATGAATTTATGAGGGACTCTAGTTGGGGATATGACATGCGAGATGCAATGAAACTTAACGTGCTGATTTCTTTTAAAATGATGAATATGCTGAATATGGTATGATGCAGATAAATGCGACGGCGATCCACAGAAACGCAAACTGAGGGTGAAGACTCACTAGGGATAACAATATGTTGGGGATGACAAAACAAAAATAGGATGTATTCAAAGTGGTAAATCAACAGGTTCAAGTGTAACTACCGGCACTAAGAATAGCAAAAGATGGAAATAAAAGAAAATTCAAAGCGTTGGTTCAACTAACACAGGTAAAGTCTAGTTGACACTTAGGATGACAAGAGAATATTCAAAGTGAATGCGCAGTGGCACGATATGACCAACTATCACTAAGAATAATAACAAAGAAGAAGTAACGTCTGTGGATTGTATTGGATAAATATCACTATTCAGGGATGACATTGAAGGTAAATGTACATCACTATATTCAGGAATGGCACTGAATATACAGATAAAACTTTCAGGAATGGCACTGAAGGTAAAGGCAAATCACTGTATCCAAGAATAGCATCGGATACGCAGACGGAGATTTCAGGAATGGCACTGAAGGTAAATGCAAATCACTGTATCCAAGAATAACATTGGATACGCAGATGAAGATTTCAAGAATGGCACTGAAGGTAAATGCAAATCACTGTATCCAAGAATAGCATTGGATACGCAGATGAAGATTTCAGGAATGGCACTGAATATACAGATAAAACTTTCAGGAATGGCACTGGAAGAAGAGTATATCCAGGAATGGCATTGGAGGAAGAGTATATCCAGGAACGACATTGGAGGAAGAGTATATCCAGGAACGGCACTGGATATACAGATAAACTTTTCAAGAATGGCACTGAAGGAACAAGATATAGACCCAGGAATAGCACTGGAGGAAGAGTATATCCAGGAATGGCACTAGAGTGGAAGAATAAATATCCAGAAATGGCACTGGAATGAACAAAAATATCCAGGAATGGCACTGGAGGAACACAGAGACCCAGGAATAGCACTGGAGTGAACAAAAATACCCAGGAATGGCACTGGAGGAACACAGAGACCCGTGAATAGCACTGGAGTGAACAAAAATATCCAGGAATGGCACTGGAGGAACACAGAGACCCGGGAATAGCACTGGAGTGAATAAAATATCCAGGAATGGCACTGGAGTGAAAGAAAGGTAAGTTTTTTGGTAGGCACCAAGAAGTTGGATTTTCAAAGTGAGGTAAATGTTTGACCACAACATGACCCACGGTAAATGCAAATGAGGATAAAACACTCTTGTTATGCATATTATATGAACTTGTTATGATGTATGTGTAAACACCCCAAATTTGCCCTCACCCATTCACACCATGGCTTGTGATCTTTTCATATGCATAAGCTCAATCATAGCACCTCATATTGCATATTTGCTTCACTGCATTGCTTCTAAGTCATCTGCATCTAGGGTTTGTGATCTGAGCAATCCCTTAGACATTTGAGCCACTCCAAAGGTCACTAATCACTTCAAAGGGGTCCATGTATGTTCAATCATCATATTATATCCCCACAAAGTCAAGAAAGTCAAAGAATCACAAGAACTGAGAATGGCATGGAAGCAGAGCTAGGTTTGACTGCACAGATGACCTAGAATTAGGGTTTTGGTTTCAAAGGCCATAACTCCAAATTTTTTGGTCATTATTGTTTCTATTGGTCTCTATATGGTATAGGGATCATGCATATCAATTTTCATGAAGAAATTCCATGGGGAAGGCATCTAATCATGAGTTGACTTCTTGAGCAAGTCAGTGCAAAATCAGGGCATCTGAGGCCCCCAATGACCCAACCAAAGGGTGTTCTTCATCATTTTGATGGTGTATGATCTTTATTTGATCATAGAAGATGTTAGAAGTTCACAAAATTGAAGAATTTCAAGCCATTTGCAAAGTTGACTTTTTGGGAAAATGACTTGTAATGGAAACTTGCCATTTTGGGAAACTTTTTCAACCCTTGCTTTTTGATTCAAAAATGCTTCAAATGGGAAAACTTTGGTCATGAAAGTTGTAGAATGGATCATTACCTTTTCAAAAAGTAAAAAAACTCATTCTAATTCATTTTGGATCAAAAGTTATGGCTTGTCAAAGTTGGGAAAAATCACATAAATTCAAGTTTTGTACCAAAGAGGCATTTTGCAAAATGGTATGATCAAGCATTCTAAAGACTTCAAATGTGCACAAACTCTTCACAATATGATCATGTGACTTCTAAAAGTCAGAATTGGCCCAAGAATATTGCATTTTGGTGCCTTGAACTTCATGAATTTCCAAAGGGGGCAAACATGTACCAACTTGCAAAAACTCATGAAGCCATGCCTCTACTTGTTACAGCTCATAGAATCTGATCCATATGAACTCCATGATCTCTGCTGAACTCAACCATGCCCCTATCACAACCTCACACTTGCCCATACCTCAAGTACACCTAGACTTGACTTTTTGCAAAAAAAAACCATACCAATCCCACAGTGACACAACAACTATTCTGACCAACCAAGACTTTACAAACACACCAAAAGCAAGCCATTTCATATGATCTTGGAGCCTGAATGCACACACAAGCCAACATTCCCAAAAACCTCCCCTTATGCATTTTGATTCGAATTACACAGCACAAGCATCAAACACAAAAACAAACTTCACAAAACACCTCAGCATGTCTCACTGATCATTTCCCTGCCCTCACTCATCCCTGAAACCTCACATAAACCAAATACGATTTCTTCCCCTCTTTGAACAGAACTCAAGCAATCTCTCAAACTAGCCCAAATAAACTCCAGATAAGCTTTGCAAACACTTGAGGGAGGTCAGTGGAGTTGATTGGAAGCAAAGAACTGGTCCAGAAGCTCTTGGGTTGAAAGCTTCGATTCAGGTAGCCATGGAAATTCATTTTTCCAGAACTCTTATTTCTTGTTTCTAAAATGATCTACATGCTTCCCTGAATGCAATGAACTTTGAATTTTTGAAAGTGATGCAGAAATGAGGATGTATTGTTTGTCTGAAACTTTGCCCGTAAATTTGATTTCTGTTTGTTCTTCATGATTCATGAAAAAGAAATGAATTTTGTTGCTGGATTGTTGTTTAGGATGTTTAGTTGAGTTGATCTGGAGGTTTTGGCATGATTTAGTGAGGTTTTGAGAGAGTTAGGTTGGAGGTCTCGCCGGAGAAGACGACCGGAAGTCTCCTCCGGCCACCTGAAACTCATTAAGCCCTAATTACATCATTAATGAGAGTTTGAATGTGGAGCATAGGATGGTTTGACCAGGTTTGACCCGCGCGCGTTTTGATGGCCAGGATGCATCATTAGAAACCCTAATCCCTGATTATTTAATTTAATTTTGTTTAATTAAGTCATAAAGCAAATTAGCCAGGTTTGAATCTGGGCCCTTGGATCTGGCGCGCAGTCAACCAGTCCAAGCCCAGATCAAATCATGGCCTTCCCTTTTAATTACTTTCATTTATTTTCATTTTAATTTCATTTTTCTTGCATTTTCTTTCTCATTTATTTTAAAATAGTTAGAAAAATCCCAAAAATATTTCCTTTTGCATTTTTGTTTCAAATATTTTTCTCAATCAGAAAATATTTTTATTTTTATTTTTTGCATTAAAAATTATTTTTAAATCATTTAAAAGTTTATTTTTAATTAGTTAATGAAAATTAATTAATTAAAAATACTTTTAGGTATTTAAAAATCACAAAAAAATTCATGTTGCATTTAGGAACATTTAGAAACATTGTCCAACTCTCAAACCAAATTTATGTTTTGTTCTTGATGCCTTTTGATTATTTTCTTTGGAATTAAATTCATTTTGAGGTAATATTTTGGTTCAAACTTCAAAAATTCATTTTTGCCTAACCATTGAGAGTTGGATGATGATTCTTTTTGCATTGCATCTTGTATAGCATGTAGTTTATAGGATAAATTTGGCTTGAATTGATCTTCCATTTTTCATTTTGTTTTGCATTTTTCTTGACAAGGTACCTTAAAACCCTAGCAATCTTAGAAAATTCATAACTCTCACTAGGTTAAGAGTTGGATCCCCTCCTTTGGGCAGTGAGTTTGTATAGGTTTAGGGTTCCTTTGATTGAATTTTAAAATTTTTATCATGCCATCTGCTTCTGGTTTTGGATTTTTGCTTTGCATGTTGCACATAACCCTAATTTGTGCCTTCCTTTGCATCCATCTTCCATTTGCTTGCATACCATGACTTGCCATGACATTTTGTGCATCCATTTGATTCATAATACATCTTAAGACATATTAGAATCATGTTTGATCATTTCATCTTTCATTTGCCATGTTATATGTCTTTTTTTCATTCCATAACTTTTCATGAACATCCATGGTTCAAAACATGCTTCTCTTGCATCCATGTGTTTGTATGATCATTTTAATGCCTTGCCTCATGTTTGCATCATCTCTTAGCATAATTAACATCATACTCATGCTTCTGGTTTTGGTTTTGGTTTTCATCATGACATTGCATCTCATTTGCATTACATTTCATTTCTTTTGTTAACTTTTCAGGTGGTAAGTTGTTTTGAGAAGTGGATTTGTCTTCACTTCTCACAATCTCTTTTCATCTCTCTTATGCATCATTGCTGCAATTTATCTTGTGCTTTGGATTGGGCTTGCTCATTCTTGTCCATCTTACCTTCTTTCTTCAAGCAACTTGTCTTCTTAAGTGAAGCAAGTTGTTTTGCCTCTCTCTGCTCCTTCCTCCTCTCATCTGCTTCTCTCCTTGGTGGCTCCTTGAAGATCTTTCTCTCTTAAGCCTCACAAACCCTAGGAATGACCAATCATGATAACAATTAGGGTTTGATTAGTCCCCCACTTAGCTTTTACCTTTGTGTCTCTTTGAGTCTTCTCTTCTCATCTCATAATCAGGGACTAAACCCTAAAGGCTTTAAGGCTTTGTGATTAAGTTTATGCCTGCATCCTTCTATTAGGATGGAGTGTATAACTTTAATCCTAAGTGTTAAACCCTTAATATGTTTAAATCCTTTAATCAATTCACTTAATAATCATCAAGACATCAAGCTTGTAACTTGGGCCTTGCATTAGGGTTCTAATTCTTCCTTAATTGGTTAAGAAGGACTAACCCTAGTGTTAATGGACAAGTCCCCCTCAAGTTGTCTTACAAACCATAAAACTCACTTCTTCATCTTACCATTAACTAAAATCCATCTAATAAGGGCTTTGTTTTGTCATGAGGTTAATCCCTAATCATGGATTAAGTTGAGGAGTCTTCCTCAGCTTAAACATTCTCATCTATTATCCTTCTATTAGGATGGTGTAATGAGTCTGTTTAATCCCTGATTGTGGCTTAATCTCATTACTTAACACTAAACAAAAACAACAAAAACATCTAACTAATCACAAGTAGGTTAATGATCTTAATCCTACACCATGGTGATTAAGTGTGAGATGCTGACTTCACACTTAAGGTATCCTCATTACCCCTAATCAGAGGGAAGATGTAATGAGTTTACTAACCCATTGGTATAGGCTTAAGCTCATTAATTTATGACAAACTTCCAAAAGCAATAAAAGACTGAAAACTCAAAAACAAGCAATAATCGTCTCCTTCGGGATTCTTTTCTCACCTCATTCATTCACAAACAAGAACTTGCTTCTTCCGTCTAATGCAAGACTGTTTGCACCTGAGCCAGACAGGTCATACACTTGAGCATTGACAAGCAAGCAGTTCACAAGTCAATTTACCTTTCAGTCTCTTTGAGTCGAACTACGGTGCTCTGACTTCCTCATTGCACGAGAGGATACGTAGGCATAACTTAACAGTTATCGAACAAAAGTCTCTGTATATTCCCCCTCTTCCAGCATCATTCTTTAAGCCGCATAGTTTTGAGCATTTCATCTTTATTCCTACACTGAAACTTCTCTTATACAATTCACATTTCTTTTACAATGACACTTGCATTCTTTCCAGCTTTGATACACAAAATAGCACTGACACTACCCCTTTAAACACAAATCTTTTAAGCGTGGATCCCGTCGAGTACGGCGGACAATCTGGGTGCTAATACCTTCCCAGGTTGTAACCAACCCCCTTTCTCAGTCTCTCTGGTTCGCAACCGTCTTATCCATATCTTTTCTTAGGTTTATGCAGCATTACCTTTCCTTCGGGATAAAAATGCCTAGCTGGCGACTCTATTCATTTCCCTCCTCTCTTTCGTCGACCGTTCGCGTCTGTACCCCTCTTGGCCCTGTGTGTCATCTGGTGGGAGCGACAGCTTGGCGACTCTGCTGGGGAACCTTATACTGTAACCAGGGCTTCTGGTTCTTTTTGTGGGTTACTCCTAGCGCTTGTTTGATTTGTGTTTACTGGGGTGTTATGTGCTATTTATGTTTGTATATTTGCTTTATTTACTGCTTTATGTACAGTTATTTATTGCTTTCTTTACAGCTTTATATACATCATTCTGTCATACTATTCTGGCTGGATCTGGTTTATTGTTTTGATGGGTGGGGTTCATTGAGAGTTTAAGGTCCTATACCTGGGACCTGAGTGACACCTAGGCTAGAGTGGTTCATGTTCTTTCCCATTCCATTTCGGTCTGGTGCGGGAATATGAAACACGGTTCAGATGTGGGTTTCTTCTTGAGAACTCTGTGCTACAGATTTCCTGTAGTGCTAGGGCTATCTGGGAAGCCTGCTAAGTCTGGATGACCTTTATTATGACCTTCAGAAACTGAGGTGAATTAGAGGAGGATCTTTTATGGTTATTGTAAACATTGTACCTCTGGGTTGGAAGTGTTTACACTTCTCATAACTGATCCAAGTCTGAGGATCCTTGTTTTAGAACACTACCTGTGAGGGGGTTGGGCTGTTTACAGGTTTGCAGGAACCCTTGGCCACATCATACCCTGTTACTTGTTATGGTTTAAGAATACTCCACTTTGGACAGTTCTTGTGATTTAACCCTGGACATGTGACTCTTTATTTGAGTCCCCCACCTTGGTTACTGGATTTCTGAACCTCCATCTGGATTTCTTGAACATACATGGACCTTTTATATCAAGGCAGTAATCAGATCTAGCTTGATCAAAAACCCTTGCATATCATTTGCATACTCATCATTTGCATCATTTAACATTTGTTTATTTGTTTTTCAGGGTATCCACATTACATCTGGCTTGGTTTTGACCCCTTCATCTGCATAGACCTTTATCTGCTTCAGCTATCTTCATCAGTGGTTTGCTTCAGTTACATATCAGTGGCTCATCTCCAGTATCAGTCTTCATCATCAGCATTTGTTTTCAGCTCTTCATCAGCAGTCATGGCACCCAAGAAGAGCAACATTTCATACCATTTCTTTGAGCCTGTGCTGGCTGGCATCAGGCAGGTCCAGGCACTTATTACTCCAGACCACATCCCGTTATTCAGAGAGCAATATGGAGGCATCCTTGATATGGTTATGGACTTGGACCCTTCTCAGAGGAGTTTGATCCACACTTGCCTACAGTTCTATGATCCTCCTTTAAGATGCTTCACTTTCCAGAATTTTCAGTTGGGACCTCTGTTGGAGGAGTTTTCATCATTGGTTGGAGTACCTGTCAGGGGTGGTATCCCCTTCAACCCAGAGATGGCCTCTCCCAGCAATGAAGAAGTGGAAAAGGCACTGTATTTAGAACCTACTTTGATTGAGCAGAACATGACTACAAAGGCTGGAATCCCTGGTTTGCACTTGGACTTTCTAACTTCTCAGGCCATCCTGAAGGCCTCCTTGGGAGAATGGAAGGCAGTTTGTGCATTGTTAGCCCTCAGTATATATGGGGTTATACTTTTTGCAGATGAGCCCAAGTTTATCAGCAAGAATGCTATTCATCTCTTCCTTTTGAGGAACCCAGTGCCCACCTTGCTGGGAGATTTCTATTATTCTGTTCACCAAAGGAATGAGAAGCAGAGAGGGAGGTTGGTGAGGTGCTGTGCTCCTCTATTTCAAACTTGGCTGCTCAAACACTTACCCAAAACTGATGCCTTCCTGAACCCTCACCAACAGAAGAATTGGGCCAGAAGGCTTATTGCTCTGACTTCAGATGACATCAGATGGTGCACCCAGAGCACCAAAGGCAGAGACATAATTACAAGCTGTGGGCAGTTCTACAATGTACCTCTAATAGGAGTGAAGGGTTGCATCAACTACAATCCTTTGCTGTTTAAGAGACAATTGGGCTATGCTTTGGTTCACCCTCCTAGAATGCAAGACTTGGCTGAAACCCTGTATTGTGAGATAAAGCCTAATCTAGCTGTTGTCAGACAAGCATCCTGGGCTTGGGACAACATCCAGACCAAAGGGATGGCCATTCTTGGGAGATGCAACAATGTGGATTCAGCTCAGTATTATGATTGGTCTCATGCTAGAGCTCAGGTTTCTGGGATGCCTTTCACCATTGAGGATGCACCTGGACCATCCACAGTACCACCTCCAGCCACTGTCAGCCTGGAAGAATTTGAGAAGCTGAAGGAAAGGAATGAGAATCTGTCACAAGCTCTGAAGAAGACCCTCTGGGAGAGGAGTGATGGTCGTCTAGACATTGAGAGGTTGGAGAAGCTCAAGGTGGAGCATCTAGCCAGGATTGAGAAAGCAGAGGACTACATCAAGAAATCAAGAGCTGGAGAGCAAATATTGAAGAATGCCTGTAAAGAGGCCCAGTTTCAGAAGGCTAGGACTGATCTCTATCTAAAAGAGAGTCAGGATAGGTGGGTCAGAATCACTGAAGCTCGCACTCAAGAAGATAAGAGGACTCAAACTAGGATTGAACAGTTGGAGGCTAATGAGAAGAAACAGCAGGAGGCTTTGCTGGCAGCCCAGAAGGAAATCTCAGAATTGAAGCTTAGGGCTGGTGTGAAGAGGTCAAAGGACCAGGACAGGCACAAGAAGCTGACCACTGCTATTGCCACCAGGAACCTTCTTATCAGAAACATCACAGAGCATCCGGCTGGTCCTGTAACTGAAGCACTTTTGAAGGAGGTTAAGGAGGATGAGTTTGGCTTAGATGTTTGATTACTTTGCTTGTTGTTATTTCCATTTGATGTACTTTTCTTTTATGTTGTATTTTGACCCTTCAGGGGCATATGTTGTAAAAACAGACTATGTATGATTCACCATTTGTAATATATTTGTTAGTTTGTTTCACTGAGTTCTCTTTCTCTCAAGCAAACATCAAAGTATATTCCTCAGGGTCTGGAAAGGTCAAAACCAAGTGCCAAGTCGGATACCTTGGAAACAAATAAGCATACTGCATTGCATGCTAACCTTTGTTTTGTTTTGTAGGTTTTGTTATTTGTTTCTAACTCTGTTGTGATTCAGGAATTATTGCTCGCTGCCGGGTGTTCCCTCTCAACCGTCCGCACAAATATCCCACTCGCAACAACCTTCCTGGTATCCAGATGGATCAAGTACATCAAGACCTGACAGAGGTCAGAACTCAGATGGCTAACGAAAGGATGGAGATGAGAAACCAAATGACCCAGTTCATGGAGGTAATGAATGGCTTGGCTCAAAGCCAAGAGAGATTGAGGGCATTGGTAGAAAGACAAACCCCAGAAGAACCTCCTCTAGGAACTGGAGGAACAAGTAACAATGAAAGGGGTCAGCCTCATATTAACCCACCAGTATATGGGCCTCATCTACATCCGGAAGTTAACATCCCGGGTAATGTGCAAGGAAATACTACTGGAGGAAGAGTCTTACAAGAAGACCCCCAAGAAGAGCAGTTTACTGTGATGGGAGCTGGGGATGAAGTTTATGATAGGAGGTTTGATGAAATTGCTGAGAAGTTGAGATCTCTGGAGTCTCAAAATTCCCTAGGTTTTGATGTTATGGAAATGGGGTTAGTGGATGGGGTAAGGATTCCCCACAAGTTCAAACCCCCGTGTTTCGAGAAATACAATGGAACTTCCTGTCCACGAACTCACTTGCAGTCCTTTCTGGGGAGACTTAAGGCATACACCATGGATGAAAAACTATGGATGTTTTACTTTGAAGATAGTTTGACTGGGGCTTCAAGGGAGTGGTACTCTCACTTGACCAGAGCTACCATCAGATGCTGGAAGGACCTAGCTGAAGCTTTCATCAAGCAGTACCAATACAATCTAGACATGGCTCCTAACAGAACCCTTCTGATGGGAATGTCTCAATCCTCCCGAGAAAGCTTCAGGGAATATGCCCAAAGGTGGAGACAGCTTGCTGCTGCTGTCCAGCCACCCATGTCGGAAAGAGAAATGGCCGACATGTTCATGAACACTCTACAAGGAACATATATTGACAGGCTAGCTGCTTTTTCTTCCACCAGCTTCGCTGACGTAGTCATAGCTGGAGAAAGAATTGAAAGCCTTCTGAAGATGGGTAAAATTTATGATAATGGTGCAAGTTCGTCAAGTAATCCCAGGAAGCCTTTTGTGGGACCTAGAAGAACCGGTGAGACAAATGCCATTCATGTCGGTAGGGGCAGACCTCAGTATGTCCACAAATCAGTAGCAGCTGTCACTATTCCAGCTCCGATTCCTCAGCAACCAGCATATCAACCACCACAACAACCACACTATCAACAGCAAGTTCAGTATCCGCCACAAAGAACCTACAACAACAACAACAGCAGCAATCAACAGCAAAGACCTTTTCAGCAAAGACCATCACATGCAAATAGGGTGATTGACCCTATCCCTATGCCTTATGCTGCTTTATTGCCACAACTCCTGAAGCTCAACTTGGTTGAGTTAAGGACATTGGCACCTCCTGATCCTTCCAATCTTCCAAGAAATTATGATGTCAATGCCCGGTGTGCTTTTCATTCCAATGCACCTGGCCACAATACTGAGAAATGCAGGGCTTTACAAATGAAAGTACAAGATCTGGTGGATTCCAAAGCCCTCAACTTTGCACCCCCGCCAAATGTCAACAAGAATCCCATGCCCAATCATGGGGGGCCAAGAATTAATGCTATTGAGGAAGACAAGCCATCTTTCTTAATAACCAGTGTTGGACAGATTCGGACACCTCTGGTAGAAATTAAAGCTCAGCTCCTAGAATGCCAGATGTTCCCCGGGTGTGAGCTCGGTTGTGGTTATTGCAACATTTCGGTCAACGGGTGTGATAATTTGAGAAGCGGCATAGATGGTCTTATCAAAAGTGGTATACTTTAGATCACAACATCAGTACCTGCAAATCCAGCAATCCCTTTGACAACAATTCCTGACTCTTCTACAACTACAACAACAATCATTCCGACCAATTCATCAATATCATCAACAATGGCTCCGGCCATCACTTCAGCAAACCAGATGTCAACAACCATTTCTTCTACAACATCAGCATCCATTTATTTAGCAGGATCTTCTACAACGCCAACAGAAATTAATGAAGATATCTCAGCAGTCACCATCTACTATGATCCGTCAAATGTTCCTCCAAACAACAACTTTCAACAACAAGCAGTGGCATCTCCTGCCAGGTCACCAGTCACCATTTACTACGATCCGCACATCATTTAAGTACCCTCCTCTGCTGCAGTCAGTCCAGTTACCATCACGGTGCCTGGACCAGTTCCATATGAAAGCAGTAATGCCATCCCTTGGCATTATGGCTCTGACCTCTACTGCAACGGAGAGAAAATCACTTTGGATTCTTCAACCTCTTCTCCACAAATTGATAATGTTGGGGGATGCGGAGGCTTCACCAGAAGTGAACGCCTTTTTGCCTCACAATTGCAAAAACCTAATGCCGAAGCAGAAGCTGCTGCAAAAGCAAAGGGGAAGAATGTGGTACCTAAAGAACCAATCATCAAAGAAACTCAGAAGACATCTTTCGAGCAAGATGTAGACGAGTTTATGAGAATCATAAAGAGAAGTGATTACAAGGTGGTGGATCAGCTTCACCAAACTCCCTCCAAGATCTTCATATTATCCTTGTTGATGTGTTCTGAAGCTCACAGGAATGCATTATTGAAAGTCTTGCACGCAGCATACGTGCCAGAGGAGATCACTGTTAATCAGCTAGAAACTGTGATGGCAAATGTCAACACCAGTCATGGACTGGGCTTTACCAATGCTGACTTAACAACTGAGGGACGTAACCACAACAAGGCTTTACACATCACTCTAGAATGTAAGGGTGCTGTTTTATCCCATGTACTGGTGGACACTGGGTCTTCACTCAATGTTCTACCAAAGAAAGCCTTGGTGAAGCTGGAGTATGATGGCTTGGCACTGCGTCCAAGTAATTTTGTGGTAAGAGCATTTGATGGCTCTAAGAGATCAGTGCTAGGGGAGATTGATCTACCTGTGATGATTGGCCCGCAGACCTTCAAAATTACCTTCTATGTGATGGACATTCAGCCGGCCTACAGCTGTTTGTTGGGTAGACCTTGGATCCATGCCGTTGGCGCTGTTACGTCTACCCTTCACCAGAAGCTGAAATTCGAGTGGGAAGGCCAGATCATCACCATCTGTGGTGAAGAGGACATCTTTGTTAGCCATCTGGCTACATACAAGTACATTGAGATGGATGGAGAAATCCATGAAACCATGAGCCAGGGGTTTGAGGCCCTGAACATTAATGAAGCATTTGCTGTACTGGGAACCTCCATGACATCTTATCAGCAAGCCAGGAAGGTTGTTGAAGAGGGTACTGCCCAAGGCTGGGGCAAGCTGCTACCTGTGGAGAAGAAAGAGGACAGATTTGGGTTGGGTTACAAACCAACTCAACAAGATCAATCAGAGGCTGCTAAGAAGCCCAATTTTGTCAGCGGGGGAATGCTCACCCCGGATGCAGTGAACAACTTGGAAGATGAGTCGGAAGATGAGCACAACCTAGAGAGCTGGATACGTCCAAGGACCCCGGGGAGCCATATCTCAAACTGGTCTTCCCAGGAAATTATAAGGGTTACTCCTGCAGAGTAATTATTATTTCCTGTATTTTTAAGCATGCATCAAGTCTTGCATCTTGCCCAAGATGACAAGACTCATTTTGTAATCGGGCCATCTTGTAATTTTGTGCAAAACAGATCAATCAATGAATATCGGACATCTTTTGCAAATGAGTCTTTTTCTTTTCCACTCACTGTTTTTCCATTTTTTCTTTTTGTACAAAAATAAAATGGCAATGTTTTCCAAAATGATAACTTTGTTTCACCTTTTTTTTCTAAACAAGATTAAAATTGATCACTAAAATAAACAATCTAAACCCTTGCAGAGAGTGCCTTTCAGACTGCACCGACAACAACACAACTATGACTCTGTATGACTTTGACAATCCAATCAATCAAGCTGATGAAGGGGTTGAAGAAGATTATGAGCTTCCTGAAGAGCTAGCCAGGTTGTTAAGGCAAGAGGAAAAGGTTATCACTCCTCATCAGGAGGAGGTCGAAACGGTTAATCTTGGTACAGAAGAAGAGGTGAAAGAAGTTAAGATCGGGGCCTGCTTACAAGATTCAGTAAAGGAACAACTGATTGATATGCTTAGGGAGTATGTGGATGTGTTTGCTTGGTCTTATCAGGATATGCCAGGGTTGGACACCGATATTGTCATGCACAAGCTGCCTTTAAAAGAAGACTGCCCACCTGTAAAACAGAAACTGCGCCGTACTCGCCCGGATATGGCAATGAAGATTAAAGAAGAGGTACAAAAACAGTGGGACGCCGGCTTCCTTGCTATAACTAGCTATCTGCCGTGGGTTGCTAATATTGTACCTGTGCCTAAGAAAGATGGCAAGGTGAGGATGTGTGTGGACTACCGGGATCTGAACAGAGCCAGTCCGAAAGATGATTTCCCTTTACCTCACATTGATGTATTGGTTGATAATACGGCTCAGTTCTCGGTGTTCTCCTTCATGGACGGATTTTCAGGATACAATCAGATCAAGATGTCACCTGAAGACATGGAGAAGACAACTTTCATCACACCCTGGGGCACGTTTTGTTACAAGGTGATGCCATTCGGACTGAAGAATGCTGGTGCGACTTACCAACGGGCTATGGTAACATTATTCCACGACATGATCCATAAAGAAATTGAATGTTATGTGGATGACATGATTGCCAAGTCCCTCACAGAAGAAGACCACCTGGTGAATCTACTGAAGCTATTCAAGCGTCTGAGGAAGTACCAACTGAAGTTAAACCCCAACAAATGCACATTCGGGGTACGATCTGGTAAGCTGCTGGGATTTATTGTGAGTGAGAAAGGGATTGAAGTTGACCCTGACAAAGTCAAAGCCATTCAAGAAATGCCTGCACCGAAAACTGAAAAAGAAGTTCGGGGGTTTCTAGGTAGATTGAACTACATTTCAAGGTTCATATCTCACCTTACTGCAACCTGTAAGCCTTTGTTCAAGTTGTTAAGAAAAGAACAAACGGTCAGGTGGAACGAAGACTACCAGAGGGCTTTTGACAAGATCAAGGAATACTTACAAGAGCCTCCAATCCTTATGCCTCCAATTGAAGGAAGACCTCTGATAATGTACTTGATAGTATTGGAAGAGTCAATGGGGTGTGTGCTGGGCCAGCATGACGAGTCTGGTCGAAAAGAGTATGCAATATACTACCTAAGCAAAAAGTTTACCGACTGTGAACAACGTTATTCACTGCTCGAGAAAACTTGATGTGCTTTAGCGTGGGCTGCTCGCCGACTAAGGCAGTATATGTTGACCCACACTACTTTATTGATTTCAAAGATGGACCCAGTCAAGTAAATTTTTGAGAAGCCAGCACTTACCGGACGGGTTGCAAGATGGCAGATGATTCTCACAGAATATGACATCCAATACACATCTCAGAAAGCCATCAAGGGCAGTGTGCTGTCTGATTATCTTGCTGAGCAACCTATTGATGATTACCAACCTATGAGATTTGACTTCCCTGATGAGGACATCATGTTCATAAAAGCAAAAGATCATGAAGAGCCTGTTCACACTGAAGGGCCTGACCCAGAAGAAGAATGGACTATGATGTTTGACGGGGCTGTTAATATGAATGGTCATGGTGTTGGTGCAGTACTCATTACACCTAAGGGAGTTCACATGCCTTTCTCGGCAAAACTCACCTTCAACTGCACTAACAACGAAGCTGAATACGAAGCTTGTATTATGGGTCTTGAGGAAGCCATTGACCTCAGGATCAAGACTTTGACTGTGTTCAGAGATTCAACTTTGGTAATCAATCAAACTAGCGGCAAATGGTACACACACCAGGATCATCTGATACCTTACAGGGATTATACAAGGAGGTTATTGACTTTCTTCACAACAGTCAAGCTTGAGTATATCCCTCGGGACGAGAATCAATTTGCAGATGCTCTTGCCACCATTTCATCCATGATCAAAGTTCAAGCTGCCAACTTTGTACCTCGGATTTCAGTGTCCAGACTTGACAGACCAGCATATGTGTTCTCGGCAGAGGTTGTTAAAGATGATAAGCCTTGGTTCCATGACATTAAAAACTTCTTGGAGGATCAGACATACCCACCTGGGGCATCTTCCAATGATAAGAAGACTTTAAGAAGGCTAGCTGGTGGTTTCTTCCTGAATACCGATGGTTCCCTTTATAAGAGAAACTTTGATATGGTACTCCTCAGATGCGTTGATAGAACAGAAGCAGACTTGTTGATGCACGAGGTGCACGAAGGATCCTTTGGTACCCATGCAGGAGGGCATGCCATGGCCAAGAAGTTGCTAAGATCAGGCTATTACTAGATCACAATGGATGCCGACTGTTGTGCCTATGCTAGGAAATGCCATAAATGCCAGATTTATGCGGATAAGGTGCATGTGCCTCCCAATCCTCTGAATGTGATGTCTTCACCCTGGCCCTTTGCTATGTGGGGCATTGATATGATTGGCAAGATTGAACCGACTGCTTCAAATGGCCACAGATTCATCCTGGTTGCCATTGACTATTTCACCAAGTGGGTCGAAGCAGCTTCCTATGCAAATGTTACAAGACAAGTGGTAGCCCGATTTCTGAAGAGAGATATCATCTGTCGGTACGGAGTTCCCGAGCGAATAATTACTGATAATGGTTCCAACTTAAACAATAAAATGATGGCAGAACTGTGTCGGGACTTCAAGATCCAACACCACAATTCTTCTCCTTACAGGCCAAAGATGAATGGCGTTGTTGAGGCAGCTAACAAGAATATCAAGAAGATTGTGCAGAAGATGGTAGTCACCTACAAAGACTGGCATGAAATGCTACCGTTTGCCTTGCATGGGTACCGTACGTCAATCAGAACATCCACTGGGGCAACACCGTATCAGCTTGTGTATGGTATGGAAGCAGTCCTACCTGTTGAAGTTGAATTACCCTCCCTGCGGGTACTAATGGATGTTAAGTTGAACGAAGCAGAATGGATCCGGTCCCGGTACGAACAACTGAGTCTGATTGAAGAGAAGAGATTGGCTGCAATCTGTCATGGGCAGCTGTATCAGAAAAGAATGAAGAAAGCCTTCGATCAGAAAATCAGGCTCCGAGAATACCAAGTAGGAGATCTTGTGTTGAAAAGACTCCTTCCTCCTCATACAGACCACAGGGGCAAATGGACTCCGAACTATGAAGGGCCATTCGTAGTAAAGAAAGTTTTCTCTGGTGGAGCACTGATGCTCAGCACTATGGATGGTGAAGACTTCCCGTCCCCTGTGAATTTAGATGCAGTTAAAAAATACTTCGCATAAAAAATGACCCGCTGGACATAAAAACAGAATGTAAGTCCAGGCAAAAATGGGGCATCCCGGCGAGTCAAAAACAGAATAAAAGACTCGGGCAAAAATAAGGGAAATAAATAAAAAATGTACACCCGCTGAGTCGAAAAGCCGCATTGGACGACTCAGGAAAAAAAGGGTATCCCAATGGATTGAAAATCCGAAAGGGCGATCCATGCAAAATAAGGGAATAAGCGAACAACTGTACTCTGAATTCATCTGTATCACTTACAACTTGGTAAGCCTCAAAAGGATCAAGCTTCTTTCAGAATCAACCTTCTTCAGAAAGCAAGACGAGAAGAGCGTCAAATGTCATACGAGTCATAGCAAAGGGAAGCTCCTCGAAGCGTCATCAACATTGCCAATACCTTTTGTTTCTCAATTTGTAACAATCTCCTCATTTTAGGGGATTTGTTTCTTTAACTGTATCTTGTCGATTCAGGGCACATGAATTAATAAAATCAGATTTTCAGTCTTGTTTCGTTTCGTACATTTTCCATTTGCAAAAATGTCCGATGTCTTTAAGATACTGATTGCATAGATACAGATGCTTTTCTTTTAAAAAAACGTGTGTGCGGGAAATATACTTACTCCCGGGAGTGTATAAACTCCTATGATGGAATCCGGTAAGGGATACCTCGGGGTTACTTGTGCATTTCTCTGTCTTTTCAGGATTGCGGGTGTTCAAAGCACAACATGGGGCATGAAGCTTCATCCCAGCAAGCTGACAAACCATGGTCTACTCAGGCTTAGCACCGGAGGTGCTTTCTCCCCAGCTGAGTTACCCTTTGTTACTTCCTCCTCAGCCAAGTGCAAAAGCCAGGGAACCATCTCCCCACAGAGCTTCAGCCTCCATCCGGAAGAGCAATGCCTGAAGATCTCACAACAGGGTGAAGAAAGCTTCTACAAACCCCAGTTGGGTCCCTCATTACCGAGATAGGTCTATCAGTGACCTATATCCCCAAGTAGAGTCCCATATGTCAGATCTACCAATGATCTCGTCCCCAGCTGGGATGTTCACTTCAAGTAGACCAGCCAGAGATTTTCGCAGCAACGGGATCCGAATCCCGAATCTTTACCTTTTCATAATCATAGCATTCACATCATATTCTCCCCGCAGAGCGTAGCATTCCGTCTAATACGGAGCATTACGGCAAAAATCAAACATATTGCATAATCATAAGCCATGTTCTGAATCAAACACTTGTGAATACTGACGACCCGTTAGTGATATACAAAGAACTCTCCGAATACCCCGGCAGGAAGCCAAGGCATTTGCCTTACACTTGTAAATACAAATACACACTCCTTTTGGCACTCGTCCGTGTTATGATCCCCCCAGTAAAGTTGTCCGAGCATTCTTTACAAACAAGACACTTATATATTACAGATACTTCTTGACACCCGTCTGTGTCATATCCCCAGTAGAAAGCCAAAGCGTCCTCTTTGCACTCACAGATACATATATCCATACGGATTCCCTGACACCTGTCCGTGTCACCTTCCCCAACATAGCTACCTGAACACTTTGTAAAGCATATACTTGTTTATAATATACCTTTTGACACTCGTCCGTGTCACCCTCCCCAGCAAGTTAGACACTTGTCGGTGTTTCATTCATACTTATTATTTCTGCTTCACTCATACAGGTACTTGTTCGTATCTTGTATACACCACTCATACCTCTGCAGATTCAACACTCGTCCGTGTTCTTTGTTAACCCGTTGGTACTCGTCCGTATCATCATCTCAGAACATGCGTCAAGCGTTTGTTTCTACCTGATACTCGTCAGTATCACAGTCTTAAGGATGCTCGTCCGCATCTTTAATCCATACACGTGTCAAACACTTATGTCTTCTTGAATTTAGACACTCGTCTGTGTCTACTATTCCCCAAAAGAGTCCCCACAGATTCGACACTCGTCCGTGTTCTTTGTTAACCAGTTGGTACTCGTCCGTATCATCATCTCAGAACATGCGTCAGGCATTTGTTTCTACCGATACTCGTCCGTATCATGGTCTTAGGGATGCTCGTCCGCATCTTTAATCTATACACCGTACCCAAACACTGATACCTCTCATTTCTTGGATGTAGACATTCGTCCGTGTTTACTTGTCCCAGCAAATCCCAGTGAACTATTTCCTTTCTATCTGACATTCGTCCTATGTCATGATACCCTTTCGGCAGCCGTACCCTGCCAGGTGATCGTCCTTCACCTTTGGATGACCCTCCCTCATCTTTTTCCCAACGGAGTCTCCATTATTGGAACCCTTTTCTATCTGACATTCGTCCTATGTCGTGATATTGAGCAGCCGTACCCTGCTAGGTGATCGTCCTTCACCTCTTGATGATCGTCCTTCATCATTTTATCTGATGGTCGTCCCCGTCGTTGATCTTGTTATCTGACATTCGTCCTATGTCATGATAAACCCTTTAGCAGCCGTCCCCTGCTAGGTGATCGTCCTTCACCTCTTGATGATCGTCCTTCATCATTTTATCCGATGGTCGTCCCCCATCGTTGATCTTGTTATCTGACATTCGTCCTATGTCATGATACCTTCAGAGCAGTCATACCCTGCTAGGTGATCGTCCTTCACCTCTTGATGATCGTCCTTCATCATGTTTATCCGATGGTCGTCCCCATCGTCGACCTTTTTATCCGGCATTCGTCCTATGTCGTGATATTATTGGCAACCGTACCTTGCCAGGTGATCGTCCTTCACCTCAGATGACCGTCCCTCATCTTACCCCCAACTGAGCAGTCGTACCCTGCTAGGTGATCGTCCTTCACCTTTGATGACCGTACCTCATCATTTGTTTTACCCATAATCCCCAGAGAGTCTTATAGCTTTACTTGATGGTCGTCCCTATCATAATCTCTTATATCCCCAGCATGTCGGCCGTCCCCGTCATTGCTTCATCCCCAGCAGTCGTCCTTTGCTCGACGGTCGTCCTCCGTCGCCCGCACTTTATAAATATACTTTATTTTCCTTTACAATCTATATCCCTTTTCTTCTTCATTCTGTGAGCGCAAATTTTGGACTGTCTTTGGTATTCAACCACAAGTTATCTTGTCTGCCTGTTAAGCCGTTGCTTACATCCTGCACCGCTAACTCATGCTTGAATAGGGGCAGCTGTAAACACCCCAAATTTGCCCTCACCCATTCACACCATGTCTTGTGATCTTTTCATATGCATAAGCTCAATCATAGCACCTCATATTGCATATTTGCTTCACTGCATTGCTTCTAAGTCATCTGCATCTAGGGTTTGTGATATGAGCAATCCCTGAGCCATTTGAGCCACTCCAAAGGTCACTAATCACTTCAAAAGTGTCCATGTATGTTCAAGCATCATATTATATCCCCGCAAAGTCAAGAAAGTCAAAGAATCACAAGAACTGAGAATGGCATGGAAGCAGAGCTAGGTTTGACTACACAGATGACCTAGAATTAGGGTTTTGGTTTCAAAGGCCATAACTCCAAATTTTTTGTTCATTCTTGTTTCTATTGGTCTCTATATGGTATAGGGATCATTCATATCAATTTTCATGAAGAAATTCCATGGGGAAGGCATCTAATCAAGAGTTGACTTCTTGAGCAAGTCAGTGCAAAATCAGGGCATCTGAGGCCCCCAATGACCCAACCAAAGGGTGTTCTTCATCATTTTGATGGTGTATGATCTTTATTTGATCATATAAGATGTTAGAAGTTCACAAAATTGAAGAATTTCAAGCCATTTGCAAAGTTGACTTTTTGGGAAAATGACTTGTAATGGAAACTTGCCATTTTGGGAAACTTTTTCAACCCTTGCTTTTTGATTCAAAAATGCTTCAAATGGGAAAACTTTGGTCATGAAAGTTGTAGAATGGATCATTCCCTTTTCAAAAAGTACAAGAACTCATTCTAATTCATTTTGGATCAAAAGTTATGGCTTGTCAAAGTTGGGAAAAATCACATAAATTCAAGTTTTGTACCAAAGAGGCATTTTGCAAAATGGTATGATCAAGCATTCTAAAGACTTCAAATGTGCACAAACTCTTCACAATATGATCATGTGACTTCTAAAAGTCAGAATTGGCCCAAGAATATTGCATTTTGGTGCCTTGAACTTCATGAATTTCCAAAGGGGGCAAACATGTACCAACTTGCAAAAACTCATGAAGCCATGCCTCTACTTGTTACAGCTCATAGAATCTGATCCATATGAACTCCATGATCTCTGCTGAACTCAACCATGCCCCTATCACAACCTCACACTTGCCCATACCTCAAGTACACCTAGACTTGACTTTTTGCAAAAAAACCCATACCAATCCCACAGTGACACAACAACTATTCTGACCAACCAAGACTTTACAAACACACCAAAAGCAAGCCATTTCATATGATCTTGGAGCCTGAATGCACACACAAGCCAACATTCCCAAAAACCTCCCCTTATGCATTTTAATTCGAATTACATAGCACAAGCATCAAACACAAAAACAAACTTCACAAAACACCTCAGCATGTCTCACTGATCATTTCCCTGCCCTCACTCATCCCTGAAACCTCACATAAACCAAATACGATTTCTTCCCCTCTTTGAACAGAACTCAAGCATTCTCTCAAACTAGCCCAAATAAACTCCAGATAAGCTTTGCAAACACTTGAGGGAGGTCAGTGGAGTTGATTGGAAGCAAAGAACTGGTCCAGAAGCTCTTGGGTTGAAAGCTTCGATTCAGGTAGCCATGGAAATTCATTTTTCCAGAACTCTTATTTCTTGTTTCTAAAATGATCTACATGCTTCCCTGAATGCAATGAACTTTGAATTTTTGAAAATGATGCAGAAATGAGGATGTATTGTTTGTCTGAAACTTTGCCCGTAAATTTGATTTCTGTTTGTTCTTCATGATTCATGAAAAAGAAATGAATTTTGTTGCTGGATTGTTGTTTAGGATGTTTAGTTGAGTTGATCTGGAGGTTTTGGCATGATTTAGTGAGGTTTTGAGAGAGTTAGGTTGGAGGTCTCGCCGGAGAAGACGACCGGAAGTCTTCTCCGGCCACCTGAAACTCATTAAGCCCTAATTACATCATTAATGAGAGTTTGAATGTGGAGCGTAGGATGGTTTGACCAGGTTTGACCCGCGCACGTTTTGATGGCCAGGATGCATCATTAGAAACCCTAATCCCTGATTATTTAATTTAATTTTGTTTAATTAAGTCATAAAGCAAATTAGCCAGGTTTGAATCTGGGCCCTTGGATCTGGCGCGCAGTCAACCAGTCCAAGCCCAGATCAAATCCTGGCCTTCCCTTTTAATTACTTTCATTTATTTTCATTTTAATTTCATTTTTCTTGCATTTTCTTTCTCATTTATTTTAAAATAGTTAGAAAAATCCCAAAAATATTTCCTTTTGCATTTTTGTTTCAAATATTTTTCTCAATCAGAAAATATTTTTATTTTTATTTTTTGCATTAAAAATTATTTTTAAATCATTTAAAAGTTTATTTTTAATTAGTCAATGAAAATTAATTAATTAAAAATACTTTTAGGTATTTAAAAATCACAAAAAAATTCATGTTGCATTTAGGAACATTTAGAAACATTGTACAACTCTCAAACCAAATTTATTTTTTGTTCTTGATTCCTTTTGATTATTTTCTTTGGAATTAAATTCATTTTGAGGTAATATTTTGGTTCAAACTTCAAAAATTCATTTCTGCCTAACCATTGAGAGTTGGATGATGATTCTTTTTGAATTGCATCTTGTATAGAATGTAGTTTATAGGATAAATTTGGCTTGAATTGATCTTGCATTTTTCATTTTGTTTTGCATTTTTCTTGACAAGGTACCTTAAAACCCTAGCAATCTTAGAAAATTCATAATTCTCACTAGGTTAAGAGTTGGATCACCTCCTTTGGGCAGTGAGTTTGTATAGGTTTAGGGTTCCTTTGATTGCATTTTCAAATTTTTATCATGCCATTTGCTTCTGGTTTTGGATTTTTGCTTTGTATGTTGCATATAACCCTAATTTGTGCCTTCCTTTGCATCCATCTTCCATTTGCTTGCATACCATGACTTGCCATGACATTTTGTGCATCCATTTGATTCATAATACATCTTAAGACATATTAGAATCATGTTTGATCATTTCATCTTTCATTTGCCATGTTATATGTCTTTTTTGCATTCCATAACTTTTCATGAACATCCATGGTTCAAAACATGCTTCTCTTGCATCCATGTGTTTGTATGATCATTTTAATGCCTTGCCTCATGTTTGCATCATCTCTTAGCATCATTAACATCATACTCATGCTTCTGGTTTTGGTTTGCATCATGACATTGCATCTCATTTGCATTACATTTCATTTCTTTTGTTAACTTTTCACGTGGTAAGTTGTTTTGAGAAGTGGATTTGTCTTCACTTATCACAATCTCTTTTCATCTCTCTTATGCATCATTGCTGCAATTTATCTTGTTCTTTGGATTGGGATTGCTCATTCTTGTCCATCTTACCTTCTTTCTTCAAGCAACTTGTCTTCTTAAGTGAAGCAAGTTGTTTTGCCTCTCTCTGCTCCTTCCTCCTCTCATCTGCTTCTCTCCTTGGTGGCTCCTTGAAGATCTTTCTCTCTTAAGCCTCACAAACCCTAGGAATGACCAAGCATGATAACAATTAGGGTTTGATTAGTCCCCTACTTAGCTTTTACCTTTGTGTCTCTTTGAGTCATCTCTTCTCATCTCATAATCAGGGACTAAACCCTAAAGGCTTTAAGGCTTTGTGATTAAGTTTATGCCTGCATCCTTCTATTAGGATGGAGTGTATAACTTTAATCCTAAGTGTTAAACCCTTAATGTGTTTAAATCCTTTAATCAATTCACTTAATAATCATCAAGACATCAAGCTTGTAACTTGGGCCTTGCATTAGGGTTCTAATTCTTCCTTAATTGGTTAAGAAGGACTAACCTTAGTGTTAATGGACAAGTCCCCCTCAAGTTGCCTTACAAACCATAAAACTCACTTCTTCATCTTACCATTAACTAAAATCCATCTAATAAGGGCTTTGTTTTGTCATGAGGTTAATCCCTAATCATGGATTAAGTTGAGGAGTCTTCCTCAGCTTAAACATTCTCATCTATTATCCTTCTATTAGGATGGTGTAATGAGTCTGTTTAATCCCTGATTGTGGCTTAATCTCATTACTTAACACTAAACAAAAACAACAAAAACATCTAACTAATCACAAGTAGGTTAATGATCTTAATCCTACACCATGGTGATTAAGTGTGAGATGTTGACTTCACACTTAAGGTATCCTCATTACCCCTAATCAGAGGGCAGATGTGATGAGTTTACTAACCCATTGGTATAGGCTTAAGCTCATTAATTTATGACAAACTTCCAAAAGCAATAAAAGACTGAAAACTCAAAAACAAGCAATAATCGTCTCCTTCGGGATTCTTTTCTCACCTCATTCATTCACAAACGAGAACTTGCTTCTTCCGTCTAATGCAAGACAGTTTGCACCTGAGCCAGATAGGTCATACACTTGAGCATTGACAAGCAAGCAGTTCACAAGTCAATTTACCTTTCAGTCTCTTTGAGTCGAACTACGGTGTTCTGACTTCCTCATTGCACGAGAGGATACGTAGGCATAACTTAATAGTTATCAAACAAAAGTCTCTGTATATTCCCCCTCTTCCAGCATCATTCTTTAAGCCTCATAGTTTTGAGCATTTCATCTTTATTCCTACACTAACACTTCTCTTATACACTTCACATTTCTTTTACACTGACACTTGCATTCTTTCCAGCTTTGATACACAAAATAGCACTGACACTACCCCTTTAAACACAAATCTTTTAAGCGTGGATCTCGTCGAGTACGGCGGACAATCTGGGTGCTAATACCTTCCTAGGTTGTAACCAACCCCCTTTCTCAGTCTCTCTGGTTCGCAACCGTCTTATCCATATCTTTTCTTAGGTTTATGCAGCATTACCTTTCCTTCGGGATAAAAATGCCTAGCTGGCGACTCTATTCATTTCCCTCCTCTCTTTCGTCGACCGTTCGCGTCTGTACCCCTCTTGGCCCTGTGTGTCATCTGGTGGGAGCGACAGTATGATCAAATAAATGTAATGCAGATGATGACACGGGGCTTGACTCTTTTGGAGATGACAAGATTGGAAGGCTGATTTTTCAACACTGCGAGATCAATGTTATTCTTCTCGGGGACTATGGATGTTGATGTTGAACAGACCTTCACCACTAATAAATTGTACCAAGTTGATGATCCTCGGAGAAGGGATGAAAAGTTTCTTTAGGGATTCTTCCAATGAATTTCCCCAAATGAGCTGACTATTGTAGATGAGCTGATCGTTGCTTCAACTTGACTGACTCTGAAAATGATTGCCTTATGATGCGCTTGGAAGCCTGCTTCAGTATAAGTTTTGTAAATTCTTTTGTATAAACCAATTTTGAGATGTACTTTCACCGATCAACAACCTTGCCCTAATTCTCAACATGGTATGGAAGGAACTTGCCCCTGATAGGATCACTAGACCAGTTCTTAACTGTTTGAAAATTCCTTGCTAGAAAAGATAGTTTGCAAACAAAAACATTTATACAACCATGGTAATTAAAAGCAAATGCAACTTTTGAAATCTAAATTATTGTTGGAAGAAAGGAAAATGAATCACTAATCAAAACACGATGGTTTATAACGTCCAAGGTGAAAGGTAAAGTGAAAATATGTACAAAACAAAATGACTTGCAAAGATCTTTTTGGAGTCAGTTTACACAACCTTACTGTAGTAAGCTTTCAGAATAAATTTTTCCTCAATTAGGTCTTTTAAGGGTTGTATTGTGGTCTGGTTCACGGTTTATGAAACAAAGGATAAAGGCTCAAAATTGTGTTTGTACCCAACCTTCTTCGTGATGAATCTCCAATCCTACATTCAATCAAATCTACACACATTTATCTTGACAACGTAAGGGTAAAAATGATGATTTGAGGTTCACTGGAAATGGAAATCATTTTATTTGGCTTTGATGGATGTTTGTAGTGACCCAACGATTTTGGACATGGTGGTCACTAAATCTTACTTGTTTGATGTTGAGGGTTTGAGGGCCTCTTTTGCTTGATTTTCTTTTTGAACTGATCCCTAACTTTTGCCTAAATCCTTTTTTGACTTAGCGGGATTTATATATTTTTGTACTTTTGAAATTCTGAAAGTTATGATGCCAAACCAATGGTCATAATGGATCATCTTGTAATTTGAATGTGTAACCAAAATAATTGAACAACTACCCTGCCCCAGGTTAAACATAAGGGTTTAAATCCGAAAGAAACTCCTACTTCTAGGCTCGAAGTGGTGAACTAGGGATTAACTCCTTATCTCTCCAGTGTTTGGGAATTGAAAAATGCATGTACATCATCGACAAGATGTTATCCGAAAGCAAACCACAATAACTATGGGTATTTTTTCATCATCCTCCCTCAAACATTTGCATAATCAAAAGTTTTGAACAAAAGGTATATATGTATTTTTTTGAAATAGAAAATGTAAAGACATAAATAAATAGATGAACTGAATTCAAAAGATTGCAAATGCTCATTTCATTAATCAAAGAAGTACAAACATAATTGATAGGCAGACAGTCGATACAATTAAAGGAAAATGCAAACAGAAAAGAAACAAAGCCTAGTGACTAATCAGTTACAAGGATGAGTTGTCCTGTCTTGAAACACTGGCTTTTAGGGAGAACTAGTTGAAGTTGATTGAAGCTTCAAGTGGCATGCCTTGGCAAAGGATTGTCCTTGACACTTGGATTAGGATCACTGAAGGAGAGGACCTTGTCTCTGATCAACTCTTTCACTCTTGTCTTCAAAGAAAAACAATGTTCCAAATCATGGCCCGCTCCACCCTGATGAAATTCGCAACGAAGATCTGCCCTATAGCTTGGTGGGAGAGGAACTGGAGGAGGAGGCATAGGTCTAGTGGTTATCAAACCTTTCTGAACCAAAACAAGATATAACTTAGTGTACGTCATGGGAATAGGGTCAAAGTGAACCCTTTCACGATTCTGAGTTTGTCCAAAAGTTGGACGTTGAGGAGCTCTAGCTGGTTGAGTAGCAATCACAGGAGCAACAGCAGCAACATAAGCTTGATTATCATGTTGGGCCCTGTATTGAGGTCTTCTACCCACATCAAAAATAGCATTGGTCTGATCTTCCCTCCTCCTTTGGAAATTCCCAAAAGGTTTCTTAGCAACATTAGAAGACTCAATAACCTTGGACACTTTTCCATTCTTAATTCCTTCTTCGAGCCTCTGTCCAATGGTAACCAGATCAGTGAAACTGGAAGAGACACTTCCGATCATTTTTTCCCAATAGAAGGGAGCCAAAGTATCCATGAACATACTAGTCATTTCTTTCTCAGCTAGGGGAGGTTCAACCTGAGATGCCAACTCTCTCCAGCGTTGAGCATATTCCTTGAAGGATTCCCTCTCTTTCTGAGACATATTCTGCATTTGACGGTGATCAGGTGCCATGTCCAAGTTGTACTTGTATTGTTTGACGAAAGCATCACCCAAATCCGCCCAGCTATGGATACGATCTTTCTCAAGCCCCATGTACCACTTCAAAGAGGCACCTCTCAAACTGTCTTGAAAACAATGAATAAGTATCTTTTGTTGTTTTTGGCGTAAGCAGCCATCTTGCGACAGTACATCGTTCAGTGGAAATTTGGACAGGTGTTCCCCTTGTACTTCTCAAATTCTGGAATCTTGAACTTGGAAGGCACGATTAGATCAGACACCAAACACATATCACTTGCATAAACATTGAAGAAGTCATTACCCTCTACAGCCCTTAATCGTTTGTCAATAGCTCGATACTTCTCACGACCAACTTCGGGTTCAACATAATCTTCAAGATCATCACCCTGAGCGCTAGCAACATGGTGTTCATAGGGAATTTGGCCAGTATGAATCACAGGTCTGGATTCAGTGAAAATAGGAACTTGAAAAGCGGGTCTAGACGCCTGACCGATCATAGAAGTAGTAACATGAGGTGGAGAGTAGTTGTTGGCAAACCAAACTCCGACCAAGTTGAAGGTGGAAACAGGGTAGACTGAGGTTTGACAATAGCGTTTTCAACCTCTTGGATCATTGTCCTCTGAGGTGGCTCTCCTCTGATAATCAAAACTTGAAGCATTTCAGTCAGCTTCGTCACACTCGTCTTCAACTCCTCAATTTCCATTCGGACCTCAGCATTATGAACCTCTTGTTCTGACATCCTGCGTCTGCGGTAAGCTCGGGTTCTGTATTGGCTACGAAGCTTCAGTTTGACGGTTGACAGATAACTGGAATACAGAGACAACTTGAATGAATTAACGAACAACCTGGGTGTGTTCAAAAAATGCAAATGATGCAAATGGTATGCGATAACATGCAATGCAGATATGTTTAGGGTCACAGGCACAAACAGACTTGGAAACTGGAAATAAACTCGAAACTTCCTAATTGGTAGACTGCAAGAGATTGGTTGTATACTCTGTACCCATAAAGACCCCCTCACAGGATAGTTTCTACGGTGATGGTTTAAGTAAACTCAAAGTCACAGACGTTTATCGTACTAACGCCCCGCCGCAGGCTAGCTGCATTGTGACGATAATAACGATAAGGTCTACCTTGAGTGGAGTTCTCATGCTAGGCTGATAAAGGGGCGAGCCCTCGGAGCCTAACATTACACAACTACCAAAATTGAAACAGGTCCTAGGGGGTCCCAGAATCACAACCCTTTCGTGAATCAGGTCACGCGACAGGCTAGCTGCGTTGCGACAAGATCTACGAAAAGTCTAACTATCTGGGGGAGCTTTCATGCTAGGCATGCAAGGAGCGAGTCCTTGGAGACTAACACTAATAACATCCAATTCTAAACTTAGGTGTTCCCTCTGCTTTTTCCACCACTCAAATTTTACTTGCAAAGTGACCCCAATATCCCAAAGACAAGTAATATAATGAGCAATAAAAGGAAAGCGATAAAAGAATAAACAAACATAAATAATAAACAATAGAGAAGACAAGAAGAGACAAGGTCAAACAAATAAACACACAAAGCTAAGTTAGGCTTGACTCTCTCTAGCATGGAGCTATCCCCAGCAGAGTCGCCAACTGTCGTACCTCGAAAAATACGATCCTAGAACAAACAACAGAGTCGCCACCTAATTCTATTTATTCTATTTAAAGAAAAGGGAGATATAGATACAACCTAAAGGAAGGATAAGAAATGGTTTACGAAACCAACTTCTAAGTTCGGGAGTCGGTTATGCAAGGGGAAGGTATTAGCACCCCTCACGTCCGTTGTACTCAACGGGAACCTCTTAGCTAACTACGCAATTAAATGTTTGATCTTAAGTCTTTGTCTTCTAAATGTCTGTTAATATGTTTGTTAAAGTATTAAATTATTATTATGGAGAAAAATGGTTAATTTTTATTTATTGATTTAAATAGAGAAATAATTAAATTTTTTATTAGGGTGCTCACGAAGGATTAAAATCCCCGTGCCTACGTATTCCCTTGTGCAATGGGAAAGTCAGAGCTTCGTAGTTCGTGCGACTACGGTTTGTGATTTTTAATTGAACGATTGTTTGAAAGGCTTTCTACTGCTAAGCGTTAGCTTATACTCGCAGTGGAGGTTGAAGCGCTAGCTTGTTTGCGAGATAGAATGATTTAAACAATGTTCGTTTTTAGAGAAAAGTGTTTGACTTTTGTTAAGATGTTTTAAACGAAAAGGAGAATGAACCACGTCGCGTGGGGCTAGCCCAGGAGCGTTTCATTCCAAAACGTGTGGAGTGCTAGACTCCGGAGTTCTGTTCTTTCGCTGATTAATTATGAAAATGATGAATTGGTTGGTAAATTTTAAATTGTTTTAAGATATGAAAGAGTGAATGAACCACGTCGCGTGGGGCTAGCCTAGGAGAGATTCACTCTAGAACGTGCGGAATGCTAGACTCCGGAGCTCTATTCTTTCGTTAATTAATTTGTAAAATGATTGAGATATTTTGATATACGAACGGTGATTGAACCGCGTCGCGTGGGGCTAGCCCAGGAACGATCCAATCCAGAACGTGCGGAATGCTAGACTCCGGAGCTCTATTTTCGTATTTAAATTTATAAAATAAGTTGGATATATTTTTTAGACGTTTTAGAATTAACGTATTTTGAATAACGAAGGAGTAAACGAAACACTACGCGTGGGGCTAGCCCAGGTGTGGTTCGTTTCAGAACGTGCGGAGTGATAGACTCCGGAGCTCTATTCCTTGTTAAATTAATTAAGATGCATAAAAGTCGTGTAGACGGCAGTGACATAGTGACCGACTTACGTGTGTGCCAAAATGTAGGCGAGAAAGAAATATTTATTAATTGATTTCGTGGATTCTAATCCTAATTCCTAAATGTTCCTAATAATGCTAAATCGAAATCGGTAAAATAAATGCGGATAAAATAAATTACGTACAAAAACGGGAGAGGGATACAATAATAATTTTACACGAGAATGCGACAAAATAAAGGGTCTCGTTGTAATTTGCCCAAGAGAAAGCGCGTGTGCAGTGTCTGAATTGATCGGAACCGTTAGAAATTAATATGATAAAAAAAAAGTACGTGAAATAAATAACTTAAATAAAAATGAGATAAATTGTGAAATTAGAATAAATAAAATAAAATAAACAAGATGGCCTCATATCGGCCACGATTTATCGGAATCGATTTATCGTGGCTTTTTATTATATCATTGGCCCAAATAAAAATCAAAACGGAATTGAAAAGCAAAGACACATCTTTTTGAATTTTTAGTTTATCAACAACTAAACAAAATTACGACTAAACTTAAAAACTAAATTTAAATAAGTTACTACACAATAATATTTTTTATATTTTTAAGTGTTAATCACATATATACTTTACTTCTAACATTAATAAATAAATTAAACAAAACTATATTTTGAAAGGAAGAAACTAAGTCAATCTAATAACTTAAACTAATAAGGAATTTTTTTAATAATTTAAATAGATAACAAACTAAAATATAAAAAGAAAATGATGAATGATACTCACAAACTTCAAGGCTAGCAAATGTTGAGCTTGTTGTGTAGAAGAAAGTGAATGTGTTTTGATGGAGGTTGTTGTTGTGGTGAAGATGGTGAATGTTTATGGGTATTGTGTAAGTAAAAAAAAAGAATTTTGACTTTGAAAAATATGTTATGAATGTGCTAGATTTTGAGAATATAAGGGTGATCTTGTTAGTCTCAAATGAGAGAAAGATAGATCTTATTTATAGTGTGAATGAGGTAGGAGTGTTGATGTGGCAATCCATGTGACTTTATGAGAATGATTTTTTGGCATGGATAAGTCCAAGTTGGAAATCCATGTGAAGTGTGAGAAAGATTCTTGGTCATTGATAAGTCCAAGTTGGCAATCCATGTGACTTTATAAGAAGGATTCTTGGTCATTGATAATTCCAAGTTGGCAATCCATGTGAAGTGTTTGTACTACATTGTAGTGGACCCCACTTGCTATTTTTTCTTTTTTGAATATGAAGAAAAACAAAAGAAATGTATCATCCCATGTCTTGATATGAGTCCTCTCTAATTGCATATATCATTCCAAAAATGTCCCACTTAGACTGTCCTGGAAGATATGGATCATTGGATTTTTGTTTTTAGCATAAGCAGTCACCTTCCTTTTAAACATCCTAATATGATTCTTAGGACAACTCACACCCTTATATTTTTTGAAGTCCGATAGTTTGAACTTTTTCGGTATGACCACATATGGTACTAAGCACATATCCAAAGCATCCATTCCCAAGAAATTATTTCCCTCAATAGCCTTTAGTCTTTCATCAATTCCCTTGTACTTGTCATAAGCCCTATTTTCTTCTGTATCAGTAACTCCATTGCGCCCAGTTGGCCTTGAATTTTCTCCTTCATATTGGAGGTTCCAATCTTCTTAGTTGGCTTGAGAAACATAGGTGTAGGGGGTCTAGGTTCCCCATTATGAACAGGTGGTGGGACCACTCCTTCAGAAGGTAGGTCACTGGTCTTTTGTTTCCCCGCCTGAGCTTCTTCATTTTCCAAGTCATGCGCGAACCTTAGCAGTGGGTTACCATCTTCGGGAGGAGGAGTTAGAGTAGGATTATTTCTCCTCTGGCTAGCCTCAGTGTCTCTTTCTATCAAGTTGTGGATAGCGAGAGTCAGTTGATCGATCTTGGTTTTCATGTCATTCACATTTTCTTTGACCACATCTACATCTCATCTAAGAGCTGCTTGATTTTGCTCCAACTGATCCATAGCTTATTTCTGAAATGCTCGAGTGCGAGGTCAGAAAGTCAGGTTGTTGAGCTCGATGATTCTAAGATAAGATATTTTTTTAAAATGATTCTCATTTTAACCCATTTTGAAAAGATATGTTCTTATGATGAATGTTATATCCATGCAAATGTATGTATGAATATGAAAAGAAAAGATACTTTTGTCGGGATCTTGAAACATTCATTATTGGAAAAACAAACCCAAGAGTAAATAGAAACTCAAAATGATTTATTAGAATAGAAATTTTTAAGGGTCGTAGCCAAACTTATTACATGAAAGGAGAAATTACAATTAGGGTCGTAGCCTTTTATCCATGAAAGCAAACTAAAAGAAACCATCATGCCCCTAGAAACATTTTTTAATCCTCTCCCTAAATTCTTCTACCATATGAAGGCATAACCCAAGAAACTCTGTGATTTCCTCCTTTGGCTTAAAGATGATTGATATCTCTTCTGCTTCCTTTAGCCTTTAGGGTATTTCCCGAATATGGTCGTTGGACAATATGACCACCTTGAAGTATCACTCCCTGTAGTATTATCCATCCCTAGTAAGCCACTTTATAATCCCTTTGTCTTCTTTAGCAGGAGCCTCCAATTGTAGTAGGTATTCCTCCATATAAGTACTCCAAGCTTCTAAATCATCATATGCCCCACAGAGAACTCTCATATCCCTTTCAAGTGCTTCCACTTTCTTTTCTACCCTTCCTTTTAACATGATTGCATATAAAGTTGGACCCCTATACTTTTGAAGTGAATCAACCAACCCTTAAACTTCAGCTTTCAAAGTTTGAATATGACTTTAAAATCCTTCCTTTGTTTCCCTTTGAGTTGAGCTCGTATAGGTAGAGACGTCCAACAATTTCCTTTAGTGAAGGACAAAACACTATAGTTTTAAAGACACCTTTGTTACCTTTAGAATGATCCAAAATCTTGTAGAATTCCTCAAGGTATGAGCCATTTTGAAGTCTTGAGATTGAAAGTACCTTAACTCAGGATCATAGTATTGGGCCAAAGCTGTTAACTCAGGAGAATAATTATAAGATCCAAAATATTCTCATGCTTATGAATTAAGGATCTCCTTCTGTCTTTGGGTATCTTTGCAGAATATTCCTTAGGACATGCCATATTAGAGCTTATCACCCTAACTATAATCCTTTTTTTCTTATCAATTTCCATTGCCCCTGACTTTGCTTTTAGTGTAGAAGAATGTTTTAAGACTCCATATAGCATGACCTAACTTGCATGGGCCCCTATATTAGGACGGTTCTAGAGTTTTACTACCCAATCCCCTCACATGTAGGATATAAGATTTTGATAAGCCATAGGCTTAGGACTATACCTTTGTATTACCATGAGAAGGAACAAGCCTTCCTACGATAATCCTTCGGGATAAGTTCAACTTAGGCAGGAACCTGGTAACGACCCCTTTGGGGGTGAATACACAAGGTTATCAAAGGGTAGGGTTTCTAGGTTCCCTGAGTCACGGATCAACTGTCGAGTTATCATCCTCCGCCAAAGGTTAACCTTGACGGGGATGCGCCTATTGGAGGATCTATTCCGAGTGTGGCCTCCATGCATTAATGAGGTGTTCACCTCATCAAAGTCACTTCCGTTCCACAATTCTAATATATAGGGTTACACTCAAGCTTGGGTTTGAGCTTCACATATATTCCCAACCAAATGCATGACAAAAATAATATAACAATAATATTTATGATAATAATAATGCAACAATTAAAAACCATAAACAAATAATAATAATAATAATAATAATAATAATTAAAATAAACAAAATAAACCAAAATAAAAATAATAAAATAAAATAATATCCCAAAATTAATATCCCACAAACAAAAACCCTAAAAATCCTAAAAATAGGATTGACTTTCTAATTATCCCCAGCAGAGGCGCCAGCTGTCGCGACCGGCTTAAAATTTAGAGTCACCATCACATTTTTAGGTAAAAAATAGTGATAAACCTAAATTCCTAGGGTAGAGACCTTTGGTTCAGAAGTCGGTTAAATGAGAGGAAGGTGTTAGGCACCCCCTCACTTCTATTAGCTGTCGCGACCGGCTTAAAATTTAGAGTCACCATCATATTTTTAGGTAAAAAATAGTGATAAACCTAAATTCCTTGGGTAGAGACCTTTGGTTCAGAAGTCGGTTAAATGAGAGGAAGGTGTTAGGCATCCCCTCACTTCTATTGTAATCAATATGATCCTTCCTAAGATTTTAAGGGTTGTTTGTTTGTATAAATAAATAAAATAATAGGAAAAAAAACAAATAAAACCCTAACTGCACTCGCTAATGTTTGCACAACCCTATGCCTACGTACCTTCAATTTGAAGAATCAAAGTGTCGTAGTCTGATTCCCCTACCCCTATCCTTAATCCTAATGTTTTTAACTACCCCTTATTAAATTATTAAAACCCTTAATTTAAAACCCCATTTTTAATTATTCATAAATACCTTATTTTTATTATAAAAATCCCCACATTTGAAACGCCTAAATATCCCTTAAGTAGAACCCCAAAATATTTATTAAAAAATAAACCCCAAAAAAACCTGATTTGAAACCCCATGATTAAATCCTTTAAAAACATATTTAAAAACCCCAAAAGATAGTTTGAAACCCAAAAATATAATTAAATTCCTACTATTTTAATTTTCCAAAAAAATAATTTAAGTAAACCCCAAATAACTTATCCTAATAATATTTTTATAATAAAAACCATAAAAATATTAATTATGAAATAATTCACAAAAATATTTTTTATAAACCCTAAAAATGTTTTATGAAAATAATCAACAAAACTGTTATTATACAAAAACCAATAATTATATAAACTCAAATATCCCCCAAAATAATAGTTTTATTATTTATTCCTAATCCCCATAAACCCTTAATAATAATAAAAAACTAAACCCTAATTAGTTTTCTGATTAAATAATTAAACTAAGGATTTAGTTTAATTGATTTAATGAATTAATTTTGATCCCAGAGGTGTATTTAAAAAAACGATTTATACCGATGAATCATATTAAAAGCTTCTTGTTTATTTGGAATTGCTTATGACAATGAATGATGGTAAAATTTTAATTATTAAAATTTTGAACAAAGACTCAATTTATATTTAAGAATGAATTTTTATTTTTGAGTTTTTATTAAGGTGATGATACTTAGTCTTGTTGTCTATAAACTTAGTAAATATCAATCATAAAATAAAGTAAAATATATACAAGTCAAAATAATTATATACATAAACCCAAATATTTAAGACCAAAATGCACAATAATGAATTCAGAATGCAAATTGTAGATCAAACATAACCAATGGTTTGGATACACCAACCTGGAATGTCGTGACCGATTTAAGATGCTCCCACTCCCTTCTTTTGTTTATGTTCTCCCACTCGAACAATTGATTTCCTCTCCTTTTGTCTTTGACCCGTTATCTCTCCTTTTGTCTTTGACCCGTTATTTTCCTTTTGTCCTTGATAGAATAATTGTTGGTAGGAGTTTTGGGGTTTAGTTGTTGTTGTTCTTCAATGTGAAGAACAATAACTTTTAGGATTTTCTTTTGTGAATAATGGGTGTCAGTTAGTATGGAAAAGGGTCCTATTTATACTACTAACTAGGTTAACAAAATAGGAATGTAATTAAATGGCATCAAATTAAAAATCAAATCATATTTTTTTAGGATGAATATTACAAGAAAAAGGTCCAGATTCATTGCTTGGTCACCAAGATATATAAAAAAATGTTAAAAATAATAAATCAGAATTAAAACTTTTATTTTTAGATTTGTTAAGTAAAATTGAATGAAATCATGATTTTAATGAGAAAATGATATTTAAAAAAATACCTAAAATAGAAAAACGAAAATTAATAATAAGAAATGAAAAATACAATTTTTTTTTATTTTTAAAAAATGAAAAGTTAGAAATGAAAGAAAAAACACTAAAGTAAAGAAGGTGGGATTCGAACTCATGACCTCCCCCTTTAAATCCTTATACACTTCTCTTACTACCAATTGTGCCATTTTATTTCTCCAAAGTAAAGTGGCATTAGAAAACATATGGAAGGTGGTCAAAATTTAGGGTATGATAGGGACAAAGACTTGATATGAAGAATAATCTCCTATGAAGGTATAATGAAAATGTTCATCGAGTATTTAAGTCCTAGTTGCTCAATGTAATCAAAAATCATTTGCATTACATGATCACACTTTCACAAATTTATTTTCAAACAATGTTCTAAGTTATGGTCAGAGCAATCGATTGCATCCTTTGCAGCAATCAATTGCATACTCAATTTTTAACTCATTTTTGGCCTTTGTTTGTGGTGCAATTGGTTGGCCTTTTTAGTGCAATCGATTGTGTTGTACTTTAAATTGTGACCCGTTTTATATGTTTTCTAGTACCACTTTATTTCAAAGAAGTAAAATGACACAATTGGTAGAAATATGGGTATAAGGGCTAAAAATGTGAGAGGTTATGAGTTTGAATCTCACCTTTCTCACTTTTAATGATTTATTTATTACTAACTTGTACTATTTTTATTTTTTGATAAAAAATATCATTTTTTTTAATAATTAATTTTTAATTTTCGTATTTTTATTTAATGAATTTTTGAAAATATGATTTTTTTTCTCATTAAAATCAATTGTTTATGGAAAAAATCTAAAAAAATAATAAAAATAAAAAATATCAAAGTCTCTTTGTTTAATTGCCATTATTAGACTATTTCTTTAATTTAAAATATTTTTTATTTATTTAAATTCACCAAGCCCTGAATCTATCCAGATTCGTTGCCTTGGCCCTTAAGAAATAAGTGAAAATCAAGTAAAATGAAAAATTTTCTAAACTGACAAAATTCATTTAGTTCTTTGACCTAATTTTCATCTATAAGTAGGGCTCATTTTCTACATTTTAAGACACCCACTATTCACATATTTTTACCCTAAAGTTGTTGTTCTTCACATTGAAGAACAACAACAAATAAACCTAAGAGTCTCCATCATCAACTGATCAAGAAAAGATCGAAGAGGGGAAAGGGAGACCGCAAGGAACATAAAATAAGTTATTGAGGAGAAAAGGGATACATGAAGAACGCAAAGAAAGGAATGGAGGAAGCAACAACTTAAGTGGGTCACTGCACTCCAGGTTGGTATCTTCAAACTATTGGTTATCAACCTTATGTATTTATTCTTAATATTCTGTTCACAAAAAAGAAAAAAAAAATGTATGTATATGTTGTTCTGTATATGTAGTTTCTTGTTGTTTTGATCGATGATTTAAATTATGGGTTAAGAAAAAATATATGTATATGTTGTTCCGCATATATTTAAATAAAATTATTAGAGTAAATTAAAACATAAATATTTAGGATACTATATTATAACAAAAGCCTGTTCATACTTTATGAAATGTAATTTATAATAACTTCCATAATAATAATAATAAACAAGTTCAACTTCAATATTGTTTACAACGGAAAACATCAACAAATAATTAATTATTCAAAACATAATTATGAAATAATGTAATTATAACGAAAAGTTAACATAGGAGATAACATAATTCTCCACCAACGGAAACAAAGACACAAACACTAATCTCTAGTGCTACACATCCGAGCAGACGCTGACTCTAAAAATAAAACAAAGCCACCATCTTTCACATACTAATAGAATATCTCCATATTGATTAAAAAAAATGAATTGTTACTATTTCTACTGATGCCTCATATTAATAGAAATATTGATAGAAAATGATTTGTTACTATTTCTACTGATGCCTCATATTAATAGAAATATTGATAGAAAATGATTTGTTACTATTTCTACTGATGCCTCATATTAATAGAAATATCTCCATATTGATAAAAGAATTATTTGTTATTATTTCTAATGATGCCTCGTATTAATAGAAAATCATTTGTTACTATTTCTATATGTAATTATATTCATGAGACATCAATACTGTCCTAAAAAGGGATTTGACAACAATTGTATATATTGAGAAATGACATCAATGAAAAACAAGGAATGATATATCTTTATGGTATCTGAACTTGACGATCAAAACATATCCTTCATAGTCACTGCAACTCTTCTATTCCACCATGACTAACAACTCTTCTTCTACATCCAATGGTGACGACACTTCGTCAACGACGAACCAATCCCCTCTTATGGCAAAAGCCAACTTTCATTCTGCTTTTGCCATTACCAACGTCAAAAACATCATACCAGTGACGTTGGATAATGAATTTGATCTCTATCTCTCTCAATCCGCTCTATTCATTGTGCAAGCACGTGTTCACAATGTGCATGATCACATCATACCCACCTAATGATGCGCAAGCTCATGCTGAGGCAACCACCGTCAAAGCCAACGATCCCAACCTTTAGAATTGTCTAGATGTCATTGCGTTGCAATGGATGTATGCAATTGTCACACAAGACATACTCAATTATAACAAGCACTCATGGGATGCTCAACTTGAAAACCAGTTTAGCAATACCAATTTGGCATATTTTCCCTCCACCAAAGCCTATTGCAACCGTCTCAAGCTCCTCTCCAATTAACTCGCAAACGTTGATTCTCTAGTCACAAATACTCGTTCCTCGCCATTCCTCTCTCGGTTACACTTATCAAAATCGTAACCCACCATCCAACACCTCTCGTGGAAACCGAGGAAAAAAGAACAACCGCAACAATGATGGTCGGAACTACGGGAAGGGCGGTCGGACCGGTCCCAATCATTTCAACGGCGGTGGTCGTGGCTAGGGTCAACAACTATGGCAACAATGGGCTCCATGGAATATACCACTTTGTCCTTATCCATCTTACAATTGTAGTAGGCCCACAAATGCTGCACAAACTCAGCAAGGAGGAGTCATTGGCCATAACATGTTGCTTACAATGTCAATGCAACCAGCCTAACTGATATTGAAATTGCTTTGCACACCCTCAATCTTGCACAGCCTGATCAATCTTGGTATATGGACACCAGAGCCACTTCTCATATGACATCCTCGCAAGGTAATCTTTCGTCTTATTTTAAATTTAGCAAAAATAATAATATAATTGTCGGAAGTGGTCACTTTATTCCAATATATAACCTTGGTAGTGTACACATAATACCCCCATACACCCCTTTTGTCTTAAACAATATACTACATGCTCCAAAATTAATTAAAAACTTAGTGTATGTTCATCAGTTGCAATTGAATTTGGCCAGTTTGGTTTTTATCTAAAGGATTTTTAGACGGGGAACCAACACCAACTCCAAAAAAAAGCTAAGTCTAATCTTTCTCTTGCAGCTTTGTTGTCTTCTTTGTGGCATGATCGCTTGGATCATCCGGGAGAACATGTTTTAAATTCTCTTAGACAAATAAATTTATTGAATGTAATAAATCTAGACAAATACATTCTCGTTTATATCATTGTTGTCCTCTTGGTAAACATATAAAATTGTCTTTCATGAATTCAAATAATATCAGATTTTTGCCGTTTGATATTTTACATAGTGATGTATGGACGTCTTCCGTTGTAAGCTCTTTACATCACAAATATTATGTTTTTTTTCTTGGATAATTACTCAATTTTTTTGTGGAATTTTCCAATTTCAAATAAATCTCAAGTATATTCTAATTTTCAAAAACTAAATGCTTACATCAACACCCAATTTCAACAAGAAATTAAAAGCAATTCAATGTGACAATGGTAGCGAATATGTTAATAATAATTTTCAAAACATGTGTGATATTAATGGAATGTTGTTTCGTTTGTCTTGCCCTTGTGCAACATCTCAAAATGGCAAATCCGAACGAAAAATATGCTCCATTAATAATATTATTCGAACTTTATTAATCCACGCGTCTTTACCACCTACTTTTTGGCATCATGCTCTTGAAATGGCAACATATCTCTTAAACATTTTTCCAAATAAAACCATAAATGTTGAGTTACCATTTAAAATGTTATATCACAAAGAAGCCTCTTACTCACATTTACGGATGTTTGGTTATTTATGTTATCCTCTATTTTCTTCCACTATGATACATAAGCTCCAACCTCGATCCACTATGTGTGTCTACCTTGGGTATCCGAAAAATCATCGAGGATATAAATGTATAGATTTAACATCCAATAAAATTATTATTTGCAGCCATGTCTTATGACAAAACTCATTTTCCATAAGCAAAGTTGCACACCCCCAACCTAATACATATAACTTCCTCGAAAATGAATTGTCCCATTACTACATAAACCACATAATTACCCAAACATAGAATCACCCACACAATAACCCATTGGTTCATCCCTCAAACCAGTTCACCCTATCCCATACAGATCCACCCACAATCATAACCTCACCCACTCGGTCCCACATCCTTATTCCTCATCCACAACATCCCAACACATTATCAAATAAAAATTGCCTCTCCCCACGCCCCACAACAACAGATACTGAATCCATAAGTCAAAAGGTCATTCCTCAAATTTTCTAACCTACCTTACAAACATATACAAAACCGGTCACTAGAAGTCAACATGGAAATTTTAAGCCAAACCAAAAATATTATGGCCTCCACACCCATGTTACAAATTCTCATATACCTAAAAACCCAGTGTCTGCACTTAAAGACATAAATTTGAAAATGGCCATGGATGATGAATATAACGCTCTAATTAAAAATAAGATGTGGGATTTAATGCCATGACCCACCAGTGCTAATGTTATTCGATCTATGTGGATTTTTAGACATAAAGAAAACGCTGACGGTTATTTTGAGAGGCATAAAGCCCGACTTGTAGGTGATGGTGCAGGTCAACAGGTTGGTATCGATTGTGGAGAAACTTTTACTCCAGTGGTCAAACCAGTTACTATTTGTACTACCCTTAGTATTTCTATTTCAAAATCTTGGCAAATTCATCAGTTGGATATCAAGAATGCGTTTCTCCATGGAGAACTAAAAAAATGGTCTACATGCATCAACTGTTGGGATTTAAGGACCCGGTGAATCCTCATCGTGTATGTCTTCTATGCAAATCATTATATAGGCTTGAATAAGCTCCTCGAGCTTTGTACAAGCGATTTGCATTTTATGTTTCTTCTATTGGCTTCTCTCAAAGCAAGTGTGGTCACTTTCTTTTCATCTACAAGAAATACATGCATATGGCTTAGATCTTACTGTATGTTAAGGATATTATTCTTACTACTTCTTCTAATGCTTTACGAAAATATATCATTACACTTCTTAGTTCAGAGTCTTCTATGAAAGATTTAGGACCCTTGAGATATTTTTTGGGTATTGCAATCACTCGCCATCAAAGAGGTATTTTTCTCTCCCAGAAAAAGTATGTTGAAGACATCCTAGTACACGCTGGAATGTCAACTTGCAAGTCTTGTCCAATCCTAGTTGACTCAAAGCTAAATATGAGTGTCACACATAGCACTCCATATGAGGATCCATCACTTTGTCGCAGCCTTGCAGGTGATCTTCGATATCTCACCTTCACTCGGCTTGGTATCTCCTATGCAGTTCAACAAATATGTCTCTTTATGCACAATCCAATGGATTCTCACATGCATGCCCTGTGACGAATCTTACGCTACATTCAGGGCACACGGCATTATTGTTTGAATCTTTATCCTCCATCTACTACCTCCTTAATATCTTGTGCAGATGTTGATTGGGGAGTAAGTTCTGATACCATGCGTTTTACTTCTGGTTATTATGTGTTTCTAGGTGATAATTTGCTTTCTTGGTCATCAAAACATCAACCCACTTTATCACGATCAAGTGTTGAATCCAAATAGTGTGGTGTTGCTAATGTGGTATCTGAATATTATTAGGTATGCAATCTCCATCTCGAGTTAAATTATCATATTCATAAGGCCATCTTAGTTTATTGTGACAACATAAGAGCAATATATCTCTTTGGTAACCCAATTCAACATCAACAAACGAAACACATTGAGGTGGATATTCATTTTGTTCACGAGAAAGTAGCTCGCAACCATGTTTGGGTCCTTCACTTCCCCCTCACAGTATCAAATTGCAGACATTTTTACCAAAGGTCTTCCACTAATACTCTTTTAGGACTTTAGGGACAGTCTCAACGTCAGTTAACCTCCCGCTTCGATTGTGGGGAGTAATGGAATATCTCCATATTGATAGAATTTTTCTTACTATTTCTACCGATGCCTCATATTAATAGAAAATTATATGTTACTATTTCTATATGTAATTATATTCATGAGACATCAATATCGTCCTAAAAAGGGATTTGGTAACAATTGTATATATTGAGAAATGACATCAATGAAATGCAGGGAAGGATATTTCTTTACACACATCCATGTTTCTACTGCGGATTATCTACATGATGCCCATGTAAATGAAACATTCAAACAAAATAGAAGAGATATCATAATTATATAAAGAAATGCATACTAATAAGTAAACATCAAATTATTACATGCACAACAACTCATTCCACAACACATTTCCAACCCATCAACACAACAATCATCCAAATACAATAATAATGCAACCAATATTCAATGCAATAAGAATCAACAACTTGACTCAATGCATGTGGTACCAATTTGTGAACTCTCAGGTTCACCGCTCCAAACCCCACCTATGATCAGAGCCCACCAAAATTCGTGTGTATGAGGTTCACCGCTCCAAACCCCACATTGATTCAATGCATGTGATCACACTTGTTTGTATGTCACTCTTTTATCAGGTTTGATGCAATGAGTTGACTGATTATTCATTGTTCATTGTTCACTATAAAGCTTTTACGCAAGAGTGTATTGTTCTTGGTTGAAGCTTTTAAGCAAAACCAAGTATTGTCTTGGAAGTGTGTTACTTCTATTGTGGTCTTGTTGAATTGTCACAGGTTTGTGATTGTTAGGAAGTGAGAGGGGATATCATATCTAGAGTATATTCTAGGTAGAAGTTTCAAAAGGTAGGGATTAGGAGAGAAGTTGTAAATGGGGGAGTTCTATCTTTCTGCAATTTACTTTTCTGCATTATTGTTTGTATTGTATCCATACTTTTTTTATCCCAATGTTGTGACATATGTCTCGACATTTGGTATCTGTGTGCCAGAACTTCATTTGTAATATTGATTCTCTTAGTTTTAGAGGTAAGGTAGTTACTGTTGAGTGCAAGTGTGAGTGGTTAAAGTCACACAATGTCTATGAATGAGTGAAATGTTGGATTTATAGAAGAGATGGCCCATTTACCTAACACCTTAAGGTTTGGGGTTGGGATCCATCATCTTCATCTCTTGTCGTCCTGAAGCATTAGTCTCAATGGTTCTTCTATCGTGGTTCAGTTTTGTAGGGGAATGAACGTTGGATATGGTGTTGGATTCTGTTATAGGATGTGGGGACTCACACTTATGTGGGAGAATGTTAAGTGCAAGTTGTAGCTCGATTTTTGTGGTCTTGAATCACTATCACTTTGGTACTATAATTCGATTCTTTTTTTTATCCTATGAAGCTAATTAAGGAAGGGAAATAGATGTCTCCAATTAACCCTGCTTGCAAATTGAGTTTAAATAGATGACCGTTGGTTACAGATGCTATCAAAAGTGTGGGTCTCTTTTAAGTTATTTTGCTTAGAAAAGGGTATGTTTGTGGTTTATGAAATCGAGTGTTTTAGATAGGTGTGAGAACCTAATTGTTGTCTTTTGTTTGGTGTGCTCGCAAAGATCTTATGATTTTTTGCCTACGTACCCCCAAAAAGAGAATTGAGGGATCAGAGCATCGTAGTTCCTCCTAAAAGGCTAGATCTATGAGGAAAGATTGATATCTATCCTGATTAAAGCACAAGATGTTGATGCTCAAAAATTTGTATTTGTGTCTTGATCAAAGCCCAAGATTGAAACTGAAAAGTTTGTTTATGTCCTGATCAAAGCCCAGGGTTGAAGCTGAAAAGTAGTTGTTTGTAACGGGTTGGTTGGTTGTTTGCTTGAATTGCATAGCTCAAGGCATAAACTGAACGGTATCTTGATTTGCATAGCTCAAGAAAGGCTGAATGGGTACCCTGAATTTCATAGCTCAAGGAGGACTGGATGGTTTACCTGAATTGCATATCTCAGGATAGCGGAATGGGTTATCTTGATTTGCATAGCTCAAGATAGGTTGAATGTTTAGCTTAGTTAGAGTCCAAGACTATGATTGTGGGAAATTAGCTTAGTTAAAGTCCAAGACTATGATTGTATTGATGTTATTAGCTTAGTTAAAGTCCAAGACTATGACTATATTTTGAGTGACTGTAAAGTGTTTGACTGTATGTGCCTTGATTGAAGCCCAAGGTTGAAGCTAAAAGGTGCTCAGTAGAGAGAATTTGTCATCTTTAAAGTGGGGATATTTGTTTTATATGTGCCTTGATTGAAGCCCTAGGTTGAAACTAAACAAAGAAAACTGACTCTGTGGGAAAGTTTTGTCTGTATCTTGATTTGGAAGCCCAAGTGTGAAGCTTATTTGTGAGAGTCTGACTATTAATTGTTTGTATCTTATATGAAGCCTAAGATGGGAAGCTGAAAAAATGTTAGGAGACTGACTTTGTATGAAGAGTGTTTGGTCTGTTGGAAATTTATTAGAGACGTGGTCATCATACTTTCCTTTGTCTGAGAGGTTCAATTATACACAACCCAATAGTAGGCTAGTTTGGTCATCCATCGGGGAGAGGGAGACTAATGTATTTGTTTGATTCAAAGGTTTTTCATTATGCTTTTAGGAAGCCTTTGAGGGTCCTTGTGTTTAAGCCCAAGAGGATGCTAGGTTATCACTAAGAGGCATATGGGTTCAATTATACAAAGCCTAAGAGGAGGCTGGGGAAGGCCGAGTAACTTATAAGCCTGAGAGAAGGTGCCTTTAAGAGGCCTGATGGTCCTGGAATGAAGCTCAAGAGCAAATTGTGTTTTCCCCTAGTATGGTTCTAGTTATTCAAAGGTTAGGTCTGGTGACAGTAACCCGATTCTTTAAATTCTAGAAGAGATGCAAATATATACAGTAAAGATACATGCAGACAGATAAAAGGTGTCAGTGAATGTGTTTGACAGTTTTTAGTATGTCTTTACTATGGTTTGAGTATTCTTAAATGTTTTATTTAAGAATGATGTTGGGAGTTACACTTGAAAGCAGAGGCCCAAAATCCTGAGGGAGAAAGATTACATATGTTTTTTACATTGTATTCTCTTTGTTATTAAGAAGTATTTTATTATCTTTGCTTTAGTATGAGGTGAAGAAAGATAATTTCGGCAAACAATCATATTCTAACAAGCAACAACAGTTTAAGAAAACAACGAGAAGTTGGAGGGAGAATAGATAGCTTAGAAGATAATAATAGGGCTTAAACATAAGGATGCCTATGGAATTTGTTTTGTTGATTAATTATCTTGATTATTTCATACACAGGGTAGGGCTCTTAAGGAAAAGCTTATCTACCACAAAGAAAGATACTCTACCTGGTTGTGAAGCTCAGTCTACTTCAGATGTATTAGATCTTTAATTTTGAAAAGATAAAATATGGGATAGGTCTTGTAAACAAGTGGCCCCATAATCTCTGTATAAGATATTGAAAATTGTTTAAGAAATAGTTGGGAGGTTCAGGACTTATACGGAAGCCTGACGGAGTTTTAAAACATATCGGAGAAAGTTTAAAACAATAAGAGATGAGTCCTAAACACAAAGGATTCCTCATGACACACTTTAACAATTCATTTTAGAAAATAAATGGTTATGTGTAAAGATATTCACGAAAAAAGATTCACTGATGAAAACTTAATGCGGTGAAAAAGACGATTGCGCTGAGTTTTTGAAAATGGATCAGATGAACCCTAATGGTTCAATTTTCAAAAAGGGATGGGTCTTACACTCTAATAGAGGGCCAAGAGTATTAAAAATCATTTTGAGGGTGATTAAAATCAAAACCCTAGTTTTTGATATTTTAAATATAAAAATATTTAAAATCTTTGATAGATTTCAAACATAATTGAAAAACAAGTTGAAACCTTGGATCAATGTTTGAAAAATTATGTTTTATCCATGAGACAACTTGAATATAATTTATGTTTGAAAAATCAAGTGAAAGAAATGAATTTTAAAATGTTTAGAATCAAATAAAATCAATTCTTTATGAAAATATTAAATATATTAAAAAAATATTTTTTGGAGATTTTTTCATGGAATAAAATATTTAAACATTTTTTAGAATTAACGGAAAAAGAATCATTTTAAAACTCAAAATATTCAGAGAGAAATTAATTTTGGATTGAATTAAATAAAATCACAAAATTCAAATATTTAAATTTTCAAAAAAGGGCACCAAGAACATGGCAAGAACACGCGTGTGTTCTTCATGTTGCCCGGAAATGGGGATTTTGCAAAATCCCACACATCTCTCTGAATATGTAATGAAATGAAATAAACATCAATTTTGCTCGTTTTTAACTCACGAACGCCATGGTACCAATTAATTTCATTTATTTTTAGTGTAGAGTGAAAAATCAATGGAAAACACTGAAGAACCCTAATTTGGCCTAAGCCTCGTGAAGTGGTGATTTTGTGAAATTGATTGAGGGTAATTACTTAGGATATGATTAAGCACATATGGAAAAAAGATAGTGCGAGAAATATGCATGGATTATGATTTAGCCAAGTTTGAGGCTTACCTGAACTTGAGCTTGCAGCTGGAGATGTGATTTCGAGCTAGAGGTGTTCCAGAGATGTTGTGATGATCTGGACAGCTTCCCTACACCATATGAAGTGTGTTTGAACACTTGGACTTGATTGCAAATGGTTGGATCAAGTTCTGATCTTCAAGTTGCAGAAACAAGGTTTCTTTGAGGTTTTGAAGAATGGTTTTGGATATGAGGTGTTTCAGAGGTGATATAAGTGTTTGAGCACCTCATAAACATCATATGTGATGTGTTTGAGCAATTAGTTTGAGTTGATAGTGGTCACAACTAAAAAAAACAGTAGTGATTGTTCAAAATATCAAGTTTTGAGTCTTTAGGAGCAAAAGAGAGAAAGCTTGGAGATCAAAGGCTTTGGTGTAATTATTATGATCAAATGAGGTCTCTATTTATAGGCAAATATGTTGAGATTACTTAGCCCTTAAGTCTTGAAGGGATAAGATCAAAATTGGTTGTCATCCATTGTGAAAATACCTCTTTCACATGAAATGATGAACTTCTCAAATAGCTCAGTTATTGCAGCAACAAAATTCACATTACTTAGAAGTTTTATGCTTGGATTGTGTCCACCTATTGCTTGTTAAACAAGAGATCCAAGAATATCCATTTTGGAGCTTGGTGACCCTTGGATCAAAATGCATAAATTTTGAAATTCATAAATGTTATTTAGGGAATTCCTTGGAGAAATCGTGAATTTTCAAGTTTGATCAAGTTTGTAATGATTGTTAAGATGCTTAAGACCATTTGACATTGTCCTTTGACTCAAAAAATCAGATTTCAAAAGTTTGTGAAAATCTATTTTTTGCAAAACAGTTTTGGATGGTCACTTTGATCCATGATTTCTTCATGTACAAGCATGATTTTTTCATGCCAATTTGTTCTTTGAATTGTTGGCAACATTGGCAACAACATTGGTGTTTTGAGAAGGATCTGAATCAATTTGGAACTTGGTGAAAAATCTTTCCAAGTTTTGGTGTTTTGCTGATTTTGTACTTAGACAAAATTTGTCAAGGGTTGAAAATCAATATTTTCTTGATTTTGATCCAATAATAATTTAAAATCCACGAAGAATTGGAGTTTCTTGTAGTTGAACCATTCGTAGATTATGATGAGATCTTTCATTTCGGGTGCGGGTTTGGATAGTGTGAAACCCGCACTCGAAACCCGAAACTACACCCACTTAGACTTTAGTTTTAATTTTAATTGTAGAGTGTAGAATTTAATTTTAATTATAATGTTAAGATTATGCTTGAGTTAAAGAACTGAACTTCCCTTTATTACTTTGTAACTACCTCCAATTAGTTAGTTACTATTTCTGTTATTAAGAAGTTAGTTACATAAACAGTTAGTTTGTTATAGTTGGACACCTCTATATAAGACAAACTGCATTGTAATATGACTCAAGCTGAATATTGAATACACAGTAGCTTCAATTCTTCTTCTTCTTCTTCTAGTTTCTTTTTTCTCTGCTTGTTTATCCATGGCTTCCACAATGCATCCATGGTTTCTATGAACTCTAACATGGTATCAGAGCCTATGCGATCTACCTGTAATGTGTGATTCATCTGCAAGCATGCCTGGTAATGTTACCGTTGATCCATAATTGGATCCTACCAGTCCATACTATTATCATCCAAGTGATGGTCCTTCCATTGTTAAAGTTACACCACTACTTGAAGGTTTCAACTACCATTATTGGGCAACATCGATGCGTCGTGCTTTAGGTGGCAAAATGAAGCTTGAGTTTGTAGATGGATTTATACCAGTTCCATTTGGTGATTTTGATCCTTCTTTTCGTGCGTGGAATCAATGTAACATGTTAATTCATGCATGGTTGCTTAATTCAGTTTTTGAATCAATTGCTCACTCTATCGTGTTTATGGAAAATGCGCTTGATGTTTGGAATAACTTGAAGGAGCGTTTTTCCCAAGGTGATTTGATAAGAGTTTCAGAACTGTAGCAAGAACTTTATTCCCTCAAACAAGAATCCAAATCTGTCACAGAATTCTATTATGCTCTGAAGATTCTTTGGGAAGAATTGGAAATCTACATGCCAATTCCCAATTATGTATGCAGAGTTAGATGTTCTTGTGAAGCTATGAAACTTGCTAGGAAGAATCACAGTTTGTTGTATGCAATCAGGTTCTTGACAGGTCTGAATGAGAATTATTTTGTAGTAAAATCACAGATACTTCTTATGGATCCACTACCTTCTATGAATAAGACTTTCTCCATGGTGCTCCAACATGAGAGGCAAGGAAAATTTGCTCCAGTTGATGACTCCCAAGTTCTCATCAATGTTGTTGGATACAATAAGTTTAAGCAAGTTAATTCAGTTTCTCAGCATAATACTTCTAAATCAAAGGTTTGTACTCATTGTGGTAGGACTGGCCACACCATAGATGTATGCTACAAAAAACATGGTTTTCCACCTCATTTTGGCAAAAGTTCCACTGCTAATAATGTTGCTACAAGTGAGAATGATGACAATGAAGATGTTAGTATCCAACAAGTTGTTACTACTACTGGTACTTCTTCAATTACATAAGACCAGTATGAGAAATTGGTGCAACTAATTCAGAATTCAACCATTCATCAATCAACTACTCCTACAGTTTCCAATCAAGTTGGTTCTTCTTTACTTTCAGGTCCTTCATCTATACATAACAATGGTAATTCTCATTCTTTTGTTTATAAGTGTTGCATTTCAAATTCATGGATCATAGACTCTGGTGCTAGTGATCATATATGTTCTTCACCTTCTTGGTTTCACTCTTATAAGCCTATCACTCCTATTAATGTTAAACTCCCTAATGGCCAATTTGATTCAGCCAAATATGTTGGTACAATCATGTTCTCTTCCATATTTGCTATAACTAATGTTCTTTATATTCCTGAATTTTCTGTCAATTTGATTTCTATTTGCAGTCATGTTCTCTTCCACAATGAAATCTTTCTATCCAGAAATGTGGTTCACCATGAACAAATTTTTCCATATCAACCTAATTGGCAATACCATACCATTTCACCTTAACATCCATCTTCTCCCATTATTAATTCAGAACCTTCTAACATTACTGAACCAGTCCCACCATCCATCACTGAAACTATAACATTCCCATGTTATGATTCTGTTATTCCACCCACTACATCAGATCCTTCTGAACTATCAATCTAATAACCATGACAATCATAATCCTCAAAAGCATAGACTAGTTAGAACAAAAAATGTTCCAATTCACCTTAAGGATTATGTATGCAATTCTTCACACTCTCCAATTTAATCATCTTCTTTAGGTACCATTTGTCCTATCTCATCTTTTCATTCTTTTAATTCTTTATCACCTTCACATAAGGTTTTTAGTTCTTCTGTCACAAGTGACTCAGAGCCAAAACCTTATGAAGAAGCTTGCAATAATGAAAATTGGTTGAAGGCTATGAATTTTGAATTGGAGGCACTTGCTCTTAATGGAACTTGGAAATTGGTAGATTTACCATCTAATGTCAAACCTATTGGTAGCAGACGGGTTTACAAAATTAAGCATAAGGCTGATGGCTCTATAGAAAGGTATAAAGCAGGGCTGGTTGCCAAAGGCTACATCCAGGTTGAAGGTTTGGATTTCTTTGATACCTTCTCTCCAGTTGCAAAACTTTCTACAATCAGAGTTTTACTTGCTATAGCCTTTATTAAGCATTGGCATTTACATCAACTTGATGTAAATAATGCTTTCTTACATGGAGATTTAGAGGAAGATGTCTACATGAGTGTGCCTCAAGGGATTCAATGCAATAAACTTAACCAGGTCTGCAAACTTGTCAAAAGCCTTTATGGTTTGAAGCAAGCCAGCAGGAAATGGTATGAGAAGCTTACTTCTCTCCTCTTACAGCTTGGTTATCATCAGTCTGGTTCTGATTATTCCATGTTCATTCTCTCTAAAGATGAACAAATCACAATCTTACTTGTCTATGTAGATGATATGATTTTGGCTGGTACTTCTTTAACTGAGTTTGACAGGATTAACACTATTTTGCACAACAATTTTAAAATCAAAGACCTATGAATCTAGAAGTACTTCCTTGGCCTTGAGGTGGCACATTCAAAAGAAGGTATTGTCATCTCACAAAGGAAATATTGCTTAGATTTACTGCATGATATTGGATTTCTTGCCTCCAAACCAACCACTACTCCTCTGAATCCCAAAAAAAACTGTACCAAGATGATAGCAAGCCTTTTGAGGATATCACATCATATAAAAGGCTTATTGGCAGATTGTTGTACCTGAATAATACAAGACCTGACATCACTCTTGCTAGACAATAACTAAACCAATTTATGCAGAAGCCTACACAAATGCACTACAACACATCATGTAGGGTTATTAGATACTTGAAACAACATCCTGGTAAAGGTTTTCTATTTCCAAGATCTTCTAATCTTCAAATACTAGGCTACTCTGATGTTGACTGGGCAGGATGTGTTGACTCTAGGAAGTCCACATCAGGCTATTGTTTCTTCATTGGATCTTCTCTTGTGTCATAGAAGGCAAAGAAGCAAACAACAATTTCAAGGTCTTCTTCTGAGGCAGAGTATAAGGCTTTAGGATCAGCCACTTGTGAATTGATTTGGCTTCTATACATCTTAAGAGACTTGAATATCACATGTTGCAAACCACCAACTTTGTATTGTGATAACCAGAGTGCATTACACATAGCATCTAATCTAGTTTTCCATGAAAGGACAAAACACCTTGAGATTGATTGTCATCTTGTGAGAGAGAAAGTTCAACAAGGTGTTATGAAGCTGCTACCTATATCTTCTCAGGAACAACTGGCAGATTTCCTTACTAAGCCACTGAATCCAAGCAAGTTTAATAACTTCATATCCAAGCTTAGCATGTTAGATATTTACCATGCTTAAGCTTGTGAGAGGCTGTTGAGATTATGCTTAAGTTAAAGAACTGAACTTCCCTTTATTACTTTATAACTACCTCCAATTAGTTAGTTACTATTTCTGTTAAAAAGTTAGTTACATAAACAATTAATTTGTCATAGTTGGACACCTCTATATAAGACAAACTACATTGTAATATGACTCAAGTTGAATATTGAATACATAATAGCTTTAATAATTCTTCTTCTTCTGGTTTCTTTTTTCTATGCTTGTTTATCCATGGCTTCCACAATGCATCCATGGTTTTTATGAACTCTAACAGTTCAAGATCTTAATTTTAATTATAATTAGGGGTATGCAAAATATCCGGTTGTGTACAAATTTTAATTGAAATCATATTTTATAAACAACAATATTTTAACAGTAAATAGAACTATAGTCCTTATAATTAATTAAGTACTAAATCATAATATATATATATATATATATATATATATATATATATATATATATATATATATATATATATATATATATATATATATATATATATATATATATATATATATATATATATAAAGTGAAGCTAAGAAGAACAACTACTGAGATCGTTGAAGAAAGAAAGAGAGAAACCGGTAGGTGGGTGAGTGTGCGAGTTGAGAATGGTAAAGAAAGAAGAATTTCTGAGAGAAAATGAAGAAAACCGTAACGAAGAACGTCAAGTCTCACGCAATGACTTCCCTTCCGACTTCGTGTTTGGAGTCGCCACTTCCGCTTATCAGGTTTGTCATCATCTCCTACGCCATTAATGCTGATTCACTTTCTCCATTTTGTTTACTCTCTTTTGTTGAGTTAACAATGAAACTCTAATAGTATGTGGGTAGATGGATCCAAATTAATTTTGTGTTCTGAAACTATGACGAATTATTTTGATTCTTACTATCAGTAACATGTCCAATAAAGTGATTGAACCGTCTTTTTTGTGATTTTACTTTAATTTGATTTCTTGTGGAAGCATTTGTTCTAACAACCTGAACCTGAAGTATGCTCTCCCAAAAGTTGTTTTCCCTTCATGATATCATGGCCAAAATTTGGACTTGATTGATTCAGTCTCGTCGTAGTAGCTATAAAGTAAACCCGATATACAATTTTTGTAATATAGTTTATAAATTTGAATCAACATGGAAGACAAGTTAGTTATGAATTTGTGAATTGACGATCGGTTCATTTAGAAATAAGATTTCCTTTTTACAATAATCTATGATTGACATTGGATCAATGCATTTTGACAGTGTTGATAGAATGAAATATAATCAGATAACTATTGAGATATTTATAAAAAAAAAAAAGGGAAACTTGTTCAATCAGATATTTAGCTGTTTTTTTTCTTCTTATTTCTAGATAGAAGGTGCTAGCAACGAGGGTGGTAGAGGTCCCTGTATATGGGATGCCTTTACCCACACTGAAGGTATGAGAACTGTTTCCTCAATAAAAAAACTGTCAGACCCTTCGATATCTGTTTGCTCAAATGGTGCTTCTTGAGGCCTCATTACTTTCAATGTGCTTGTTGTTTTGGTAGGAAAAATACTTGACAAAAGCAACGGTGATGTAGCAGTTGATCATTATCATCGGTATTTGGTCAGTAGTATCTTATTATTTCTTTTTACTGTCAAGATCATGACGACGTGCACGTAAATTTCATATTTTAACTTTCTTGATGTAATTATGTTAACAGGAAGATATTGATCTTATAGCCAAGTTGGGTTTTAGTGCTTACAGGTTTTCACTTTCCTGGTCTCGTATTTTTCCCGGTAGGTTATCTTAGTGATTGATTCTAAATACATATGTTCTCTATATGGTTCTTTGTTAATTACATATTTCCATGTCCATGAGATCATGAAGCCTGGAGTTTTATCAGTTCATCTGTCTCAAGAAAGAAAAGTGTTATGCATACCAAAACTCAAAAAGGAGCAGGACATTCAGACACCTCACCTTCACTTCTTGTGCCTCATTTGGAATCTAATGAAAAACGTGACGCACTGTTGATGGGAAATGATGACAACTTAAACGATCGGTCAAGTAAAATAGAAGATGGCACTGGAACTGTTGAGCAATAAGACTTTTAGCCAGTTTATGTCACGGAATTTATTTTTCAGTGTTACTTTTAAAAATATTTATGCCATACCATCTTTTCTAAGTTAATGTTGATGCTAACAACATATTTTTCCTTGTCCCCAAAACCAATATAGTCATGTTGAAATTGAAGATGAGCTTACAATAATTTGTTCGGTTGGTTTTGTAGTGTTACAGACAATTAGAGAATCTTTGGTTGTTATTTTATTGTATTGTAATGGTTTATGCGTGTAGATGGCTTAGGAACCAAAGTAAATGATGAAGGGATAACATTTTACAACAACATTATTAATGCTCTTCTTGAAAGAGGTATTGTCTGTATAAAACTACTTTACCTTACTTTTTATGTCTTCAATCAACCATACATATTAAGTTCCTAATTTCGAGCAGGTATTCAACCTTTTGTAACTTTGTACCATTGGGATCTTCCGCTGCATCTTGATGAGTCAATGGGAGGATGGTTGAATAAAAAAATCATGTGGGTATTTTCTAACTGATGATTATTATTTTTTTCATTTTATTATTTATTTATTTCCAAATAATAAGAAAATCGTATCTGTTACTGAATGGTGCGTTCATATATATGTGGCGTGTGGCAGAGAATATTTTGCACTCTATGCAGATACTTGCTTTGCAAGTTTTGGTGATAGAGTGAAAAACTGGATTACTATCAATGAGCCCCTTCAAACTGCAGTTAATGGATATGATGCTGGAATCTTTGCTCCGGGAAGATCTCAAAATAGATCAGTAGAGCCGTACTTGGCAGCACATCATCAAATCTTGGCCCATGCAGCAGCTGTATCCATTTACCGAATCAAGTACAAGGTCAAAGACTATACTCGATTTTACTTGCTTGATTATTTTTAGTATTAGAATAGAAGTCTTTTATTCTCAATAAGATTTTGTTTCTATTTTCCAGGATAAGCAAGGGGGACGAGTAGGACTGGTAGCAGACTGTGAATGGGCTGAGCCTAACTCTGATAAGATTGAAGATAAATCCGCTGCTGCAAGACGCCTAGATTTTCAGATTGGCTGGTAGTTTTATATACTTTTGTTTTATATTACTAGTTTCATAAGAATTTAACGATTTTTCGCTTAATATAAATGCATGAAAGCGTATGGACACATACAAAGTTGGTGTAAGATTCATGCTTATGTTGGAATATATTTTTAATCCAGGTTCTTGCATCCACTGTATTATGGAGAGTATCCTGAAGTTATGCGCGAACGACTTGGAGACCAACTTCCTAAATTCTCAGAGGAGGATAAGAAATTTCTTTTGAATTCTTTGGACTTTATTGGTCTAAATCACTATACAACAAGGTTAATTTCACATGTGCCAGAATGCACCGGAGAAAGTCATTACTACAACGCACAAGAGATGGAGAGAATCGGTAAATAATTAGAATATTGTATCATTTTCTAAACTATATATTCAAAATGAACTTTCCTTGATGATTAAGCTATTTGTCCACAGTGGAATGGGACGGTGGCCTGCTCATTGGTGAGAAGGTATATATTGTCTCTGTCTCAGTGTTCTTGTAGTATATATACAAACCCAAACATGCAAGTTTTATATTCTATGTGCTCATAACAGGCAGCATCAGAGTGGTTATATGTTGTTCCTTGGGGTCTTCGGAAGGTTATTAATTATGTATCACAAAAATATCCTGCCCCAATATATATCACAGAAAACGGTACGTGACTTTTCTTTTCCCTATCAACTTAAGATCCGTGTCAACATTATTGTTGTGAAAGTGATGCCTAGTAAACAAAGTATGATCGGTTTCTTTATCATCAAGAAAACCACAAAGTAAAAGAAAGAGAGAAGAAAAACAATTCAAAGTGGTTTAAAACTCTGGATTATTGATTTAATTATGGAACAATGTTTATAGTTTAATCTCAACCACACCACTTTCTGCCTCTGATCAGGATTATCAGGGATTGATGTTGAGAAGTGATGACTAGTATGCTATTTATAAGAAAACTAAACCCTAGCTTTCAACTAACATACTAAACAATTGTTCCACCAGACTAACCAAATTCAACATGTTAACTTAAATAATAAGTTAACTTAGACATCTGCATGCTACAATAGACTTCGACTACGGCATGTACATCTTTGACTACTGTTGAACCATGAAGTTATCCCTGTCGAGACTAGCGTTCGATCCAAATATCACAATTAGAATATATACTATTGTTGTGGAACTCAAGATCCATGTCCTGCAATTGAATCCAACACAAATCTTTTGTGTGTGAACGTGTGAATGGAGTTGTTCTGTTTCATGCGAATCTTGGGATTGATATCACTCTTTTTATATAATAAAATGGTTCTCATCTCTCTTAGGATGTCTTTCCATTTGACAGGTATGGATGATGAAGAAGATGATAGTTTGCCACTGCATGAGATGCTTGATGACAAACTAAGAGTTCGCTATTTCAAGGGATACCTTGCCTCAGTTGCTCAGGCTATTAAGTAAGATTTTCACTTGTTTAAGCATTGAAAGTAGAACAATGTCAGAAGCTGATTTTGTGGGAAATTAACTTTCAGATTATCATTATCTTTCTCCATACTGGATTTTGAGAAAGATAATAAAAATTGCAAATTTCACATCATTACAAAAACAGTTTTCCCTGACATAACAACTTAGTATAAGTAAGTGTATAAACTTGAAAACAGAATAAGAATCTTAATCAAACATGCCTAAAGTTTTGTCTATCATTCGAATGCACAGGGATGGAGCAGATGTGAGAGGATACTTTGCATGGTCATTACTGGACAACTTTGAATGGGCTCAAGGATATACGAAACGCTTTGGATTGGTTTATGTAGACTATAAAAACGGACTCACTAGGCATCCGAAGTCTTCTGCATATTGGTTTTCGCGGTTTCTGAAAGATAGGGCAAACAAGGAGGGTAAACAAGAGTAGTTCACTCTTAACATTATGTCTTATCAAATACTATAAGGAAGAAAATAATGCAAGAACAAAAACTTCTCTCATTGTTTGGAAGCTTTATATAAGCTATATTGGCACTTCTCAAGTTATTTAAATATGTTTTTGGTCCTATAAATATTTCAATTTTCATTTTTAATCCCTATTAAAAAAATAATATATTATAATTCCAACAAATTTTGTATGCATGTCTCCATGTTGTTTTTTAAAATTTTGAAAACTGTTTAATTGTGTTAATGGTGGTAAACTCACCATGAATCTTCATGTTGAATGAAGGTAAAGTTGCAGCAAGAAACATGAGCTAACAAAATGTTGCAGCAAGAAGAAGATAACAGAAAGTTGTTAAGCAGAAATTGATTCTATCTTCATTGATTAGATAAGGCATTTACAAGAGTGTATATATATCTGTACACACTAGCCTATAGTATGTACAAAGTTGATGTGGCAAATGTATAGAATACATGTACAAAAATACAGAAGAATAAATATACTATACTATCTAGACTAACAACCCCCCTCAAGTTGGACAGTGGATAGAACAAAGTCCCAACTTGGCCAAAGTCTTCTTTAGAGCAGGAGAATGTAGTGGCTTGGTTAGCATATCAGCCAACTAGTCATGAGTTGAAATTGGAAGCAAATGAATAAGTTTGGATTGTATTTTCTCTCTAACCACATGACAATCCAATTCAATATGTTTGCTTCTTTCATGGAATGTTGGATTATGAGCCAAATACACTGCTGACTTGCTATCACAGTAAATGGAGGCAGGCTAATGAAAATCAACAAGAAGGTCATGAAACAAATATTGTAACCACTGTATTTCACAAGTAATAGAGGCCAAAGCCCTATATTCAGCTTCAGTGGAAGATCTGGAAGCAGTGTGTTGTTTCTTTGACTTCCAACACAATAAGGATGATCCTAACATTACACAATATCCTGTAATAGACTTTCTAGTATCAGGGCATCTAGCCCAATCTGAATCAGCAAATCCAAGTAACTTTAAGTCACTAGAAACAGAAAACAGAATACCAGTGGCTGGAACCGATTTTAAGTACCTCAAAATTCTGATGGCAGCCTGAAAATGAGGAACTTTAGGATGAGACATGTACTGACTAAGATGTTGAACAGAGTATAAGATGTCTGGCCTTGAATTAGTGAGGTAAATGAGTCTTCCAATCAACCTTCTATAAGTTGAAGGATCTTCTATGTCCTCTCCTTCATTGGCAGATAATTTTATATTAGGATCAAAAGGAACTAAAGAAGGTTTTGCTGCAAGAACTTCAGCATCTTGTAATAACTCAAGAGTATACTTCCTCTGATTCAAAAATATGCCATCTTTAGATCTGGAAATCTCAAAACCCAAAAATATCTAAGTTGGCCTAGGTCTTTAATTTTGAACTTTTCATGTAGCAAACTCTTCACAAGTTTAATCTCAGCTAAAAAGTTTCCTGCTAAAACAACATCATCAACATAGACCAGTAGGGCAGTAAAATAGGGTGCATCATTTTTGACATAGAGAGAATAATTAGTCTGTGACTGAGTATATCCAAGAGAGATGAGAAAAGCAGATAATTTGGAATACCATTGTCTACTTGTTTTTTTTAAGCCATACAATGATTTTTGTAGCTTGCAAACTTTGGATGAATCATAACCAGATAAGCCAGGAGGAAGATTCATATAGACTTCTTCATGCAAATCTCCATGGAGAAAAGCATTATTAACATCTAACTGTTCAAGAAACCATCCTTTGATAGTTGCAAGAGAAAGAATGACTCTAACAGTGGTAAGCTTGGCTACAGGTGAAAATGTATCAAAATAGTCTATACCTTCCATTTGAGTGTAGCCTTTGGCTACTAACCTGGCCTTGTATCTTTCAATGGATCCATCTGCTTTATGTTTAATTTTATACAGCCAACGACAGCCAATAGGCACCTTACTAGAAGGAAGGTCCACCACAACCCATGTATGGTTCTCTGCAAGAGCTTTAAGCTCCACATTCATGGCATTAACCCAACAATCATGTTTAATGGTTTGTTTATATGTGGTGGGTTCAGAGATGGATGAAATAGCACAACAAAAAATTTTATATGAGGGAGAACATTGCTCATATGATATGACTGAAGAAAGAGGATAAGGAATAGCAGGCTTATTAGAATGAGAAAATGAAGTAGAGGGATTATCAGTAGTGTGGTAACAATGGTATTCTGCTAAATACCTTGGTAGATGTGAAACACGATTAGATTTCCTAAGATTAGGTTGAGATATGGTGGTAAGATTTTCAGAATTGTTATGTATATTAGATGGAATGGTGAGGGGCTAGGATTAAGAACTGGTGTAGAAACAATAGGTTCAGTGGATAAAGGGTTGAAGTGACTACCTACATCAGAAGGAACAACAGCAGTAGGATTGCTCTGCTGTAAAGGTGATGAGGACTGGGCACTGTTATAACTGTCAAGGCTAGGAGAATTGGACAGTTGTTCAGTAGAGGTAGGGGGCTGGTGTGATAAGTCAACATCAGCATAAATGTGTGGGACAGTTTGAGTAGTATTACTAGGATGTGAGGACTGAGTAGGATTTTGATGTGTGTTATCAAAAGGAAAAACATTTTCATAAAATGTCACATGCCTAGACACAAAGATATTATTAGTTTGTAGATCATACAGAATATAACCTTTGGTTCCATCCTTGAATCCAAAGAAAACAGTTTTCCTTGCCCTTTGATCAAACTTTGTTTTATGACTTTGATTGGAGACATCGTAGCTTAAAGAACCAAACACCTTTAGATGAATGAGAGAAGGAGGCTGACCATGTAAGATTTCATATGGACATTTAAATTTTAAAATAGGGGTGGGCAATTTGTTTATAATGTGAATGGCATGTTGGACACAAAAATTCCACATATTAATGGGAATTTTGGAATGAAAATAAAGAGATCTAGCTACATTCAAGATATGTTGGTGTTTTCTTTCCACCACTCCATTATGTTGGGGTGTGTAAGGACATGACTTTTGGTGGATAATACCCTTAGATAATAAAACTTCAGATAAGGCAGTGAAATCAATACCATTATCTGATCTGAACTGTTTTAAAGTTGTATGAAACTGATTTTCAATGAAAGCTAGAAATTGAATAATACTATTTTTGATTTGATATTTGGTTTTGATGAAAATTACCCAAGTATATCTACTACAGACATCAACAAGAGTAATGAAATATATATGTCCTAGCATTGAAATAGTAGAAAATGGTCCCCATAGGTCAGCATGTAACAATTCAAAAGGGGCCTTAGATAAAGTAATACTATGAGGAAATGATAATCTCTTTTGTTTGCTAAAATGACAAGGATCACAAGGGAAATGAGTGTTACATTTTGAAGGAATAAAGGGAAATATTTTTGATACATTTTGCAAACCTATAGTAGAAATGTGTCCTAGTCTTAAATGCCAAAGATATGATTTATCTATTATGGAAGAATTACAAGCATGGTCATGTTGAGAGGAATCAAGCACATAGAGACCTCTTTGGAGTTTAGTTGTATCAATCATTTCCTTGGAATGATTCTGCAGAATGTGGCATGAATTATCAGTGAAGTTAACAACACAATCACTGTTCTGAACAAGTTTGGTAATAGAGAGTAAATTGACATGAAAACTAGGAATATGTAAAACAAGGATCAAAGTAGGAGAGAGGACAATACTGCCATAAATAGAGGCAATGACAGTAGAATTATTTGGTAAGCTAACATGAATAGGAACTATAGTTTTATATGAGCTAAAACAAGACAAATCAAAGGTTATATGATTAGTGGCACCTGTGTCAAGAATCCATAGATGGGAATTCTTACCAGGATCATGACTTGAGTGAGAATTCGGGACAAATGGGGAGGTTGAGATGGAATTGGCTGTAGGGTTGGTCTTTGACTATTGAATTAAGTCCAAGATGCTTTGATATTGCTCTTGAGTGAAGCCACTGATGGAATGTGTTCAATCTTGCTTTGGAGATGCTTGACATGTTTCAACAGAAGCAACAGATTGAGAGTGGGAATTAGAATTTGTGGATTTGCCTTTACCTCTAAATCCAGGTGGATATCCATGTTTGGTGAAACAAGTCTCTACTGTATGATTGTTTCTTCCACAATGAGTGCAAATTCGATTAGGCCCTCTTGCTCCTCCATATCCATTACCTTTGCCCTTGTATGAACCATTACCAAATTTCTGATGATTGTTGCCAGAATTGGTGTTCAAGTGCAAAGCTGTTGAATCTTCAGTAATGCTATTTGAAACCACCAATTGAGAGCTATTAAGCTCTCTTTCTTGTTGGATAACTAGAGATAAGGTTTTATCAATATCTGGTAATGGGTTCATGAGCATAATCTAAGTTTTGGATTGAGTGAACTTTTCATTCAATCCTTTGAGGAACCTTATGACATAGTTTTGTTCTCTGTAGTTTCTTATGGAAGCAGTAGCTCCACAGGAACAAGGAATTGCACAAGAACATACAGTAACCGGACGATACGATTCAAGCTTATCCCACATGACTTTCATTTGTGTGAAGTAATTTGAAACATCAAGATTACCTTGCGTGAATTTGTATAGTTCTTCTTGAATATCGGATATGCGGAAAATGTCTCCTTGTGAGAAACGGATTTGCAGATTTTGCCAAACACTAACAACATCATCGATCCATAAAATTGATTTTGCAATGGACTCCGAAATCGAACGATGAAGCCACGCCAAAACCATAGTATTGCAACGGATCCATGGAGCGTAAAGAACATCTGAAATCGAGGGTTTCGGAAGCGAGCCATCAATGAATTGTTATTTGTTCTTTGAAATCAATGCAATGTGCATTGACCTAGCCCAAGTGTGATAGTTTTTGTCATCAAGAAGGGGTGTAACAAGAACTAAGGATGTATTTTCATTCGGATGCAAATAATAGGGATTCAAAGAATTGGTGGAGAAATTTGTGAAGCTCTGGGAAGCCATCAATGGAGTATACGAAACAGAGATAAATAATGATTGCGAAGAAGAAGAAGGAAAATACACCAATACAGAAAGATTGGGAGAATCGGTGAAATCAGAATTGAAAAACACCAAGAAAGAAAACGAAAAACGAAAAACGAAAGTGCAATCAAGAACGATGGCTACCAGAGCTGTTGAAGCTCTGATACCATGTTAATGGTGGTAAACTCACCATGAATCTTCATGTTGAATGAAGGAAAAGTTGCAGCAAGAAGCATGAGCTAACAGAATGTTGCAGCAAGAAGAAGATAACAGAAAGTTGTTAAGCCGAAACTGATTCTATCTTTATTGATTAGATAAGGCATTTACAAGAGTGTATATATATTTGTACACACTAGCATATACTATGTGCAAAGCTGATGTGGCAAATGTATAGAATACATGTACAAAAATACAGAAGAATAAATATACTATACTATCTAGACTAACAAATTGCCCTTAAACTTTTAAATTTTTGAACAATTTTTTACATCCATGTTTAGAATACTAAAAAATATTTTTTTATTAAATTTTAGAATTTTTTAAAATGAGAAGAATTTAATATGAATTTTTTAAAGGGTTAAATATGTTTTTGGTCCCTCTAAATATCTCAATTTCGCTTTTAGTCCCTCTAAATATCTCAATTTCGCTTTTAGTCCCTCTAAAAATTTTCTTTAAAGAATGGTCCTCTTAAAAATTTAAAATTTAACTTTTGATCCCTCATGACAAAATCGTAGCTAAAATGGTCTCTAATTTCGTCGCTAAATAAAAAACCGTCATTAAAACCGTCACTAAATCATAAAAACCGTTGCTAAATTGCAGGAGGGACTAAAAGTTAAAATTAAAATTTTTAGGAGGAGCATTCTTTGAAGGAAAATTTTAGAGGGACTAAAAACGAAATTTAAGATATTCAGAGGGACCAAAAATATATTTAACCCTTTTTTAAATTTCAAAATATAATGATAAAAGTAATGAAAACCTAGACTTAGAAATCAAATTATTTTCTTCTTTTTTTTCGAAAAACTTTTTATAACATTTTAAAGATTTCTAAATCTACAGAAAATTGTGAGGTGTTATGAAAATAATACTTTTAACTGTTGAGAGTTAACTTATACTCCATCTTATAGTCCTATTTATATAAAAAATTAGTCCTATTTATATAAAAAATATTTGGACAAATAAAAAACATTTTTTTTTATAAATAGGATTAGATTAGTATTTATGTAAATCCTTCGACATGGAACCACATAATGGAGGGAATGTGTTAGGCTTCTGAAAAAAGAAATAAAAATGATGACTTAGTAATTATGCTTTTAAGTGGTGTAATTTCTTTTGTGTATCAGCTGTTTTTATCAATTAGTATAAGACAATTTTGATCCAAAAAGATTATGTCGGTGCTAAAAATTTTGGCATGAAAATGTCTGTAGATTTGATTTCAAAATTTGATGGAAGAGATGTCTATTGATTGTTGATCCAGTAAGAGTAATATTTTGGTTCAAGAAGAATGAGTGAAAGATTTTGGTTAAGAATGAATGAATGAGAAGATGCTTTGTGGTTTTTGCATTTGCATTGAGAAGAAATGCTTTTGATTGGTGGATTTTTTAAGAAAAAAGCAATCAAAATATTTGGTAGTAGAATTTTTCAAACCATAAGTTTGGGATTGTCTTTCGAAATCAAAAAATGGTAAATGGAAAACATTGTAAAATATTTATTAACCAAAAAATTTAATTCATCTTTAATGGATATCCTCAAAAAATATCTACAATATATAAAATAACAATTCACAAAATGGATACGGATACGAACTCAAGTAATTATCCATTAAATAAGCGGATATGAGTACGGTTATGAATATCTTAGTATTCAGTTTTTGCCATTTCCGCACAATGTTATTTATCTAATTTAAATTATATTATTATATAAAATGTATGTTTATCGGTTTTAAAAGATACGTCAATATTAAACTTTATTTCATAATTCAATAATAATATAAAAAACTTAATTGTATTTTTAGTTCCTCTATTTTTGTATTTTTAACGTTTTAGTCCTCCTATTAATTTTTGGCAAAATATCCAAATTAGTCCCTTAACTTCACCACTGGGTCCAATTTGGTCCCTTATCTCTAAAAAGTGACAAAATGTCCTTTAATTTTTTAAATGGTTCTAAATAGATCCTTTCCGTCAACCACCCCCAAACAGACGTTAACTTTGTCATATGTGGCAACTGATATGGCATTTGAAGTCTTCTTCCTCCTTTAAACAGAGTTTTTTCATCCTCAATTAGTGTTCATGCGTTTCTAGGGTTGTTGAATAATTTTCCTTCATCCCCAAATTGATTCAAGCAAAAGCATAGGGTTTGTGGATTCGAGCTAGTCACAAACATGAAATCCAGTGGGTCGACACCAGTGATGAAAGCAAAACACTGTTATGGTGGGTGTTCTTCGAAGGAAGGATCAAATGTCAACACAAGCACAACTTGGAAAAATCACACAAATTGTGGTTTTGCTCCAACCTGTAAAAATCACACAAACATTTTACTAGATGAGAAATGGGTGGTCAGGGTTTCTGATTTCTGTTTGTCGAAAATAGGTCCTACATTGGATAATATACATGTAAGAACTGTGGTAAAGGGTAGTTCTGGTTACTTGGATCCAGAATACTTCGGGAGGCAACAAAGGCATATCATTGCTACAAAAAAGGCATTCTTGACCAAATAACATATCCTTATCTAAAAGGAAAGATAGTTATAGAATGTGTGAACGACCAAAGAAAGAAGGACGTGGATTGATAAAAATAGGCATTACAAACCAAACACAACACCCTTCACTGCAAAATCAAAATCCACAAAACAACAACAACGATAGTAACATTCATAAAACCTCATCCACCATCCCACAGCCTCCATTAGACAAACAACCTCACATAAAAATCGAACGAAAATACTCATCCACTCTCCATCGAACCACCCTCATCATCATCTCAGAACATCAAGCCGCCGCAGAAATCGGTTCGTGAAAATGAAACAGTAGCAGGGCACTGAGACAGAGGGATTGAAATAGAAGTAGCCGGAGACGCAACGATATTGTGAAAGGCTAAGGGGGGAAAGTAGTCATTGAATTTGGGTAACAATCTTTCACAACCTCCAAACCCAAAATCATAAACGAAGAAGAAGAGAGTGAGATGAAGAGAGTTTTTTGAACTGAGACGAAAAAGAAACCAAGACCTGAGCAAGGAGCACTGGCGTCGATAATAGAAGAGGAAACCGACGATGAAATTGGAGAGAGAGGTTTCAGAACGAAGGACAAAAATTCAAGGGAATTGGAGCACCGGTCCCAATAAAACTCAAGAGTATCTTTTTTATGTTTTCAGTCCAACATGGCATCCATTTGGCAGATGACTCATCACATATAAGCATCACGTGTATAATTTGGCTGACTTTGACTAACGGTGCTAACGGCAGGGACTAACGTGGTCCCTTTTAAAAACTTAAGGGATCTTTTTGTCACTTTTTAGAGTTAAGGGGCCAAATTGGACCCTGGCCTAGAGTTAAGGGACCAATTTGGGTATTTTGCCTTAATTTTTTCAACTTTTTGGTCCCTTAAGTTGCTAAGTTCTAGGATTTTTTTTAATTCCCCACTTGTTTTGATTATGTGACGCTCTAAAGGGTGATGTGGTATTATATGATACTTGTCATGTCATTTAATGTAATTTCGATGTCATTTATATCATATAATTAAACATATATATTATAAAAAAATAAAAATTAATATTTGTTATTCTATTTAATTGTGAACCCCAACTCAATCATCTTCATCCCTTTCTTTTTCTCCTGAAAACTTTCTGGGTTTTCAACCCAAATTCTCATCAAAATTATGCTATGACATTACCATCCAAACTTCAACCCAAATTATCATAAAAATGGCTAATTTAGCAAAATAAAAGTGAGAATTTCTGAGTGAATTTTTTGATTGAAACTAATTTTTTTTATAATTATTTTTGTTAACCGTGAATGATTTTTCATCTTTCAATCCCAAAAACTTAAACCCAAAAGCTCATGATGTCAATACACAGTTTAACAATGTCCAAAAACTCATATGTGTGTGTGTGTGTGTGTGTGTGTGTGTGTGTGTGTGTGTGTGTGTGTGTGTGTGTTTGTGTGTGTGTGATTCGCCCAATGATTTCTAAAATCCATTGGCATATTTATCTCATTTTCCTCAACGACCTTTTTATGTTCTTCCATCAAGTCTTCAGCTTTGTTTTCTGTAATGAGAAAGGGATCTAAATGGATCCATTGGCGGAGAAAATCGGAGATTCTATGAGGCTTTGGAAGGTTGATTTGTTTTCTATAATGAGAAAGGGATCGAAAGGGATCGTGAACCTTTTTCTTCTTGCTTCAGTCTTGGACTCGTTTGCTTGTTGCCATCCATCGTTCCCAATATGAATAACAACAACATTTCCATCATGAACTGATCATTGATAATCCAAACTACATTGATTTCATGAAGTTTTTGGGTTTAAGTGTTTGTGTTGTTGTATCAGTGACATTGTTAAGATGTGATTCTGGAATTTTGAGGATGGAGAAAATGAAGATTATGGAGAAATTAGGGTTCATATAAATATTATATTAAAATATTAATATTTTAAAATTTTATTAAAAAATTGAATATAAGAATATTAACTAATAAATTAATTAAATTGGTCAGCTCATTAAATGATGTGGCAATGCATTTTCTATGCCAAGTCACCTTTTGAATGCCACATAATCAAAACAAGAGAGAGGCTTTAAAAAATCCCCCAAAAAATGACAACTTGAAGGATCAAAAAGCGGGAAAAAAATTAAAAAGGGCACTAAAACGATAAAAATATAGAAATAGAGGGACTAAAAGTGCAATTAAGCCAAAATTTAAAATGATATGGTATTTTATAATTTATGGATTTATTTTTAATAGAAATATGGGCAATTGTAATTACATACTTATAGGGTTCGAATACGAGTATCAAACAGGTATAGGCTCGGATACAATAACTTTTCATATTGTGAATATGAGAACGAGTAATATAGTATCCTGTCTAAATCCTTCTCATTATCATTTCTAATCATCGTGCCTAATAGCACTAGTCTAGAATCTAAATTCTAAATATAGTGTTACTATATGATTTTGGGGAGAGTATTATGTTAAGTAAAAATAGAAATGTAAAAAAGTAATTTTCATCCAAAATTAGAGAGTTTCTCATTTCACCTCGTGATTCATAAAAAATAGAATGTCGAGAGTAGATTTCTTTTCTTGTCTCGATTGACAAATCTTAATAAGTATTTTTTTTTTGGCATTACTCATTACACTTTGGAAAATTTCCAAAACTAATCTTTAATTCTAGATTTTAAAATTTGAACGCAGTTAATACACAACAAACTATTAATGAAATACACCAAAATTAGATATTACAAAACTCTCTGAACATGTGTAATACATCACACTTATGACCAACCTTGGGATCACACAATTTAAAAATATTACGGATTCCATAGTCTGAATTTTATAGGGAGGAATCTTGATACTTCTGTTTAGCTTTTTCCTTTCTTTTCCCATTTTCATTTTTGCTAAAGAGCAAAAATAGAAAATACAAATAGTTACTCCTCATATGCGTTTATAGAGCTTGTTCTCCTCATTTTCAAGGTTTCTCATAGCTTCTATCAATTGCATTAAAGTTTATCACTTCTCTACTTCATTGCATTGCACTTATATGAAACTCCTATCCATTGCATTGGTAAATTGCTTTTTTTTTTCTTTTTGTGATTCCAGATGCATGCATTTTCTAAATAGATTATAGGTATGTCATTTGTGTTAGTCCTGAACTTCCTTGCATCGAGTTTATAAGTACTAGAGCTTATTGTTCGCATGCTTTGTTCTCTGGTTCACATGTTTGTCTCAATGCAGTTTGGATTGTACAATTTGGACCCTTAGTTTGGAGATTGGAATCTGGATTATTACGTTATCTGATTTTTGGATTGACTTGTTTATGTTTTCATGTTTTAACATTTATCTGATGTGCTTGTTTGATTACAAAAATATACTTGACAACCAAAAAAGATTAAGACATGGGAGAGTGTCCCAAGATAGTTTTGTTTGCAGCAAGAAAGCTAGACCCACGCGACCTGCAATTTGAAAGACTTCTTTTGTTGCCGATTTATCGTTTTCACGTGTCTTCGACATCATCTTTTGGGTTTCACATGCATGCTCCTTCCCCAGAATCCCTTTTTTCCCCAGAAGTCATTGTTGCCCTAGATGCCATAGAGAGTTTCCCAAAACGCCCATCACACCTTTCATTGTTTCCTTTATATCCCGATTATACAGCTAGGCACGGTGGGAAGGATGGGTAGTTTAAATATTTTAATTACTTTTTTAAAGATCTTTATTATAATATTTGAATTATCTAACGATGTATTTATTGTTTTCCCATATCGTGATACATTAAAATGTATGAGCCACATTAAGAAGGTTGTAAAGCTGACGCAACCTGATGAGTCATGGTTTTAGGACGTCATGCAATTATTTGGGTTGTAAGATTTATGCACGAGTTTCTATGAACTGTATATTTTTGTGGAGGGATGATACACAGAGATGTCGTCATTTCATATTTCGATAGGTGAGTTATCAATCACACTTGATGATTTAAAGAAAAATTTTAACTACTCCAAAACTAGCTGACTTGAGGCACTAGACATGGTAATGACTTATTTGGAAGTTGATTCGGGAAAAGCTCAGCAAGAGTTAAATGATACCAAAGGATGTCATTCTGGATTTGCATTCTTAATGTATGAGCACCACCTTGTTGTGGATGGTGATGGTGGTGATGCATGGGTTTCATACCATAAAGTGTGCGCATTGAGGTCATACCACTTAGTTTTATTCAACACGTCCATTTTTGTTGACAAAAGTGTGACATGTGTCGACGTTGTCTACCTCAAGTACTTCATTAACTTAGAAAGGATTCATGATTATTAACATCATAATATTAACGTCTCAACTAGCTAAGGGTAATATATGGAACATTTGACAATTGACTGGAAACAACTATTTATTTGCGATATTTTTATGCACATTTACTAATATTAACGTCATAATACATATGATACATTGTTTTGTTACTAATACTTCATTTAATCCACTTGCAATCATGGATTCACCTGTATTTGACACGTCTCATTAGTTAAGCATATGTGGAAGATTACTCTAAGACTTTGTTGTGTGCATGCTTGATCATCCCGCTTACAGGGATTTAAGTGACCAAGTTATTCTGAAATGCTTTTGACTGCATCGTGTCAGATGATAATGATTGAATGTCGTATGCTGAACACCGCGAGACGCGGTCCTTAAAGGTGATAAAATTGTACTATGAAAGGTAGCTTGTGGATCTTGACGTATGTACCCACATCTTCCTCAACGAGTCCTACAAAAGTTCAGGTATGTCATGGGTATTGTCATACCCCAAATTTGTCCTACCCGCACTTTTTACTTTACTGTCACATCATTTTTTTTAGAAAAAAAACAAAATATGTGTATGTGTACACTTTATCTTTCTGTCTAATATTTGAAAATAAACAAATATAAAAAAATATGTCATTTCTTTTATCGAGATTGTACAAAAAAAAATCATCAGTCAATTTTAAATTTATTTTTATTTTTCGCCTCTTTTCTAAAAAATTTCTCTTTTTATTCATTATCCACATTTTCAACTTTATTTCTAAACTAATCTTCTAATCCCATCATTTTCCATTATTATTACCATTCTCCATGACTTTTAAATATCTAATTGCTATTTTTAAATTTTCCTTTATTATTTCTATTTTTATTTGTTTTCGTAAAAAAATTTCATTTCCAGTATATCATTAACCACATTTTTCTTTAAGTCTCATTCAACATTTTTAGTTATTAAAAAAAATCATTTTTATTTTTATTATTCAGTATTATTTTCCTTTTGATTTATTTCCATTTTTTTTAATGTTATTACTATTATCATGATTATTTGTATTTGTAACTATTATTATTAACCATTCTTATTATTATTATTATTTCTCCCAACTATTATTTTTATTCTTTTTTATTTTATTTGGTATTACTAAAACCATTTTCTATTGTTACTATTATTACTCTTTATTGTTATTGCTTTCTTTGTTTCTTATTATTATCAGTATTTCAGTTATTGTATTATTATTATTATTTGTATAAATCCTGTTACCAAAATATGTCATTTTCATGATACAGCACAACACAGCCTGTCCTCCCACTCCACTATCAACCAAACAACTTTTTCAGCATTTTTGCAACAAAACCAAACGCAATTCCCGCAGCCTCCACCCACACTCCAAATGCAATCTTTCACAAACAGATTTTTTTTTTGCCATCTTGCATCAATAATTTTCTTCAGCAAGACTTTGCACCCAAATCTCCCTCTAATACCCCTCACCTCAATCTATGTTATATATACTGCCTTCATTTCCCTCTAATAGTAAGTTTGGCAAAACCTTAAGAAGATTCTAAAAAAAAAAAAAAAAACAAATACCAAGTCTCAAAAACCAGGAAAAAACAGAAAAAATCTGCATTGCATAAACAGAACCATTTTTCATACTCAGTTTCAACATTCTTCCTGTAACACCACAATAAACAACGCCAACAGAGCGACTGAAACAAAAAACCAGGAAACCACCATCCACGCTTCTCTTCATCGCCATAAACCATCTCCAAATCCTTCTCAATCTTCTTCATCATCACCGTAAATACACTCACAAAATCCTTCATCTTCAAATATTACCCTCCGCCACAAATCACTTACCACTAAAACCACCATCTAAAACCTGAAACATCAAACCCCAAACGCAAAAAACGAAAAACGAGAAATGAGATGAAGTTGTGAAAATCAAAAAAAAACATATTGGACTGAGACTCACCGTGAGAGCATAAGCCACCGTCAACCATTCACCAACCAACTCAGAAATTTCCATAGCCGCGATCATATTCCTCAACACAAACTCAAAGCCTTACCACCGTAAATCACCGCGCCGGACATAACCACTCACCATCACCAAATAGCACAAACAACCAAAAGAACCTCTAACAGAAATCGCGAAACCCGAACGAATCTGAGATTGAAACCGGATTGAGAACAGATCCGAAACTGAGTTTGAAAACCGTGACAGAAACAAATAAATTGAAGAGAGACTGAAACACTGTGACAAACACCATCTCACCACCGCGACCCCAACCGCATACACCACAGCCCGGCCGCACAGCTTCAAATCCGTTACCGTCATCTCACCCGTCACCACCGCCGAAGAAAATCGCGTGAAAAAGGACCGCCGCCGCGAGGTCGAAGCTTCCGCGAGAGAGACCAAGAACAGCAGGTCGGTCAGCACCTTTTAATCTGAGGTGTTCCTTCCCTTTTTGTTTCCAAGTTGTATTTTAATGGTTGTTTCATTTTTATTATTATTTAATATCTGAGTTTGTTTTTTTTTATTCTGAACATGAAAATGTGAAACATGATACTCTATCTTTGATGAAGCGATTTTTTCTTTTTCTTTTAAAAAAAAGAGTTTGTTTTCCGTTTATTGGTTTTTGGGCCAAGGAGCCCATATTGACTAATTTCAAATACCATTACAAATTTGACACCCTTTGTTTATTTTTATTTTTTTTATATTATTTTATATCATCTTATTTGTTATATATTGTGAAGCATTTTGTTTGTTTTAACTGATATTGATTCTGAGTTTTTTTTTGGAATGAGCCTTTTAGTCTTCATACATGGTTTTTTATTTTATTTTGATCCACTGGGTTTTAAAGCCCATGTAATTTTCTATACACACCACCAACATATAGTTCTTACTCCTCCTTTTGTTATATTGATAAACTAGTTTTCTATTTTTTTTTTTTAAAAAATATATAATGGATGTTTAGACTTTGATCTTTTATCTACACTCCTTTTTATTTTATGTGATTTGGGGCCAATGATATACTAAACAGCCAATTTATCGCCCGATTCTAATCGGTGATTTTTGGTCAATATGAGGCCCCCTTTGTATTTAATTTTTTTTCATTTTTATTATTCCGACAAAACAAACATGTATTTTAATTTAATTCATTTTATTATCCTTGATATTATTTAATTCATTTATTATTTATATTCATTATTTTATTTTTTCTAACAATTCAATTCATTTAATTTATTTATTTTTTCGCATTTCAAATTACGATTCGACTCCTTATAGAATGGTTCCCATTTTGAACCGATTCTAAGGCAGTAAACGAACAAAATTTCGTCGCGTCCCAAAAAGGTCCAACGCCTTCGAATAGTTGTTTTCGCTCGAAAAAGGTCCAACGCCTTCAAATAGTTGCGTCCCGATCAAACAGGCCGAACGCCTTCGAATAGTTCAAACACACTGCACACACGCTTCCTCTTGGGCTAACTACAACGAGACCTCTTTATTTCTCGCAATCCCCTGTATTTATTTTGTATCCCTCTCCCTTACTTTGTACGCAATTTACTTTCCGTATTTATTTTCGAATCCTTGGTCCAACGCCAAGCGATCTCACTTGCACACTTGCACTTTATTTTTCAGTTATCTTTTTCGTTTAGGATCCACTCCACCTTTGCGAGCCGAGCGATTCGTGCCTCGCTAACAAAACAACAAAAATAACCTCCACTTGCATTTACCCTTTTAACCTCAAAAAACCAAAACGTTTCGATTAGATCCAAACCCTTGATCCAACGTCAAGCGGTCTTAGGAAATAAAACACTTTAATAATACGAGAAGATTTGTACGCCACGAGCCTTAAGCGGTAGAAAGGAGGATAACGAGCTCTCGTTACTCGCTCCGATTATTTCGACGCAGGACACTCGTCTTGTTGGGCGAGATAAACTATCCATAGTCTTTAGTTCATTTCAACTCCTAAACCCTTTCATCGACGAAAGGTAATAAAATCAACGTCCATTACCCTTAGTAGGCCGAACTACGAGGCTCTGACTTTCCCATTGCACATGGGAGTACGTAGGCACGAGGATCTCAATCCTTGCCGAGCACCTAGGTTCAATCTAACTTATAATTCAACTCGTTTCCCTCTAGCAAGCAATTCGTTTAAGCATAGACATCCTTTCTCGCGCGTTAACTTAGATGGTTCCCATCGAGTACGATGGATGTAGGGGGTGCTAATACCTTCCCCCTACATAACCGACTCCCGAACCAAGGCAATGGTTTCGTTGACCTTTGTCCTCATCCTTTTCTTCCCGGGTTGTATCTATATCTTCCCTTTCCCTCTTCGGGAATAAATAGAATTAGGTGGCGACTCTTCAGTCCGTCCAGCGCGTGACTCCGTCTTTTCGGATCGCGTAAGGTCGTATTTTTCGGGGTACGACAGCTGGCGACTCTGCTGGGGACTGGTTCACCCCTATGCGAGTCAAGCCTAGTCTAGGTTCCCGCGTTTGTTTGGATATTTGCTTTTAATGCTTTACTTGTTTATTTTTATCGCTTTCTTTATCGCATTCCATATCTTATGGCTCCTTGGTACTATAATTTGGATCGATACTTTGCAACAGAAACTTGAGGAAAAAGCTCTATACCCGGGCTTACGAGTACAAACTTAAGTTAGCGAGGTTGTGTAGTATGGGCTCCCGAGAGAACCTCTCTCGTGGGTTGTCGATACGAAAACCTCACTCGGAGTAGATTTTAATGGAAATACTGACAACCGTCAAGCTCTTGGCGTGTGTGCTCAGTTGTTTTCATTAAAGTCGTCGACTCTGAGGACCTTTAGAACCTTTTGGTTAAAACATCGGTTGATGGTTGCGTAGTATTGGGCACCAGGGTTCGCCCTCGCGTGGCTCGATACGAAAACCTCGCTTGGAATAGACTTACTCAATGGAGTTGATTGACTGTCAAAAAATGTATGAAATTGACACGTGCATCAAACAGTTGAGAAAGTTCCATAACTCCAGGACTTTGTTTTAAACCTTGTGTCGATGATCACGTAGTATGGACTGCCGAGAAAATCTGCTCTCGTGGGTTGTCGATACGAAGATCTCACCCAAAATAGATTCATATGGCGGAGTCAATCAACCGTCATGCTTATGGCGCGTGTGATGAACAGCCATATGAGTTGATAACTTTGGGATCCCTAAACTTTAGAGTCTACCCAGTGAGTTCCTGATCAGAGTATCCTCCATCTGTACCTTGGACTCGTGAGACCTTGTTCTTGTGATCCTGGATTCTGACATTGCATATCATCTCATTTGCATTAATTATTCATATTGCATTTCATTCCAAAGCCATAAAACTTATTTTCATGCTCCTCCATCTTCAGTAAATCAAGCTGGTTTCCCGACGCCCGTACCGAGCTAGACGACCGTATCTAACTTGAGCCAACACTAGAGGACTGATGGATCATATTCGACAAGAACAAGCTGCTATGAGGGGAGAGATTGACTCAATCAAGAGCAAGATTGATCGTATTCATGAGGCCATGCAAGCCTTGGCCAGGATGGTTGTGTCTCATCAGCCTGTTCCTTCAATGCCCGTTCATCCAGCTATTCAAGCTCTGCTTCCGCCTCCGATGGCTTATCAACCACGTCCACCTCCAATGGGTGCAGCTGCGCAATATGGACCTAGAACATGCCAGCAACTGGCATATCCATATCAGCAACCGGCTTATCCATACCAGCAATCGGCTTATCAACAACAGCCTGGTCAGCAACAACAACGCGCTCCTCAACAGCGTCCACCATATCAGCAAAGAAGGCCTGAAAGAACCTTCGATCCCTTGCCTATGACACATTCTGAAATCTTTAATCAGATGATGGCAAAAGGAACTCTTGTGTTGAAGGACATGCCACCTCAAACTGGTAACGCTCAAGATTATGATGCCAATGCTCGCTGTGAGTATCACAAAGGTGCTCCAGGTCACACGCTCGAGAACTGCAAATCGTTCAAGCACAAAATTCAGGACCTAATCAACTCTAAGGATCTCACCTTTACTCAGAAGGGTCTGAATATCCAGAGCAATCCAGTGTCGCCGCAAAAGGCCCCTCAACAAATGCTTTCGAAGAAGTTGCCGAAGACCAAAGCTGAGTAGTCTCCAACTTTGAAACATTCAATCAAGAGAAGTTCATTCCTCAAATCAAGGCAGCCATCGCCATTTATTATTTCTGCATTCCTGTTTGTTTTGTAATGTTTGTTTAAGTACTATTTGCTTTGAACATTGTCATTTGTATTTGGTTTTGTTAATGTTATGTTTATGCATGTTTTGAATCAGTTTATTCGCGTTCGCTCATCATTTATCATTTATCAAAAAAATCACAAAAATATTCCCTCACTTCACTTTAGCAAATATTTGAGGGAGGATGATGAAAACAAAATACCCATAACTGTTGCGGTATGCTTTCGGATAAAACCTCGTCAATGATGTACAGGCATTTATTCAAATCCTCAAACACTGGAGATATAAGGAGTTAATCCCTAGTCAACCACTTCGAGCCTAGAAGTAGGAGTTTCTTTCGGATACAACCCTTACATTTAACCCGGGGCAGGGTAGTTGTTCAGTTAACCCGACTACACCTTCGAATTGCAAGATGAGACATCCCGGCAGAGGACCATCAACAAGTGACTTGGCAGTCACAACATTCAAACAAAAAGAAAAGAAAAAGAAAAACCACTAAGTTGAGCACCCAAAGGGAGACTTAGTCGAAACAATCAAAAGAGGAACTCTAATCCTCAGCAAAAGCAAAACAAATATTAGTGACCATAAAATCAAAAAATCAAATGGTCACCAGCAAAAGATGACTGCCATTTTTAAGCGAACTTCAAAGCTTCATCTTCACTCTTGCAAGTCAAAACAAATGCATATGTAGAGTTAACTGGACATAGGACTGGAGAATAATACGAAGAAGGGATGGGTACAAATCAAACTTTGAGCCTAATATCCTTTGTTTCTCAAACCATTAACCAGACCACGTTACAATCCTCAAAAGTCCTAATTGAGGCAAGGTTTATTCTGAAAGCATGCTACCAACAAGGTTGCGTAAATTGACTCCCATATGTTTGCTAATATTCAATCTTGTTTGCACATTATTCTTGCTGCATCTTTTCACGCACTTTCTAAATCAGCACCTCGTTTGGGCTAACGGTCCATTCGTCACACTATAACAGCATTCAAATAAATTGACTTTTTCAAAACTTACATGAACTTTACATTAACATTACCATTTGTGTATGAACAATTTAATCGCAATTTAGTGCTTGACCTCAGTACAATCCCAACAAGGGGCAATCAAAGGAGAAATTTGAACTTCATTGCCAACATGAATCAAGACTACCTCAGCAGTCCAATCAGGGACAAATCATCTTCAACAGCCCAATCAGGGGCAATTCATTTCAAAATCAGCCCAATCAGGGGCAAAGCATTCTTAACAGCCCAATCAGGGACAAATCATCTTCAACACCCAATCAGGGGCAATTTATTTCAAAATCAGCTCAATCAGGGGCAAGTCACCTTCAAAGGCTCAATCTGGGGCAGGTCATGTCATGGCCATTGTCAAAGCTTCCCCATCAAATTTATTTCAAATACCCTACAGGCAGGGGCAAGCAGACAAGGAGCAAATCTTCCTATCTCTTTTCCCCAGCTGAGCAAGCAGATCTTGCCAAGTGTCGGCAACCATTCAAAGCAAAATCAGTCTTCATGTGTCAATTAAGTCGCTTCGCTCATCAACAGATAACCAAATTTGGAGCTTTCAGATCCATCTTCTGGTCAAACATTGTCGAAGATCGAGTGTCGGGGAATCAAGCCCTCCACCCACCCAAAGTCCAATCATTATTGGCAACTACCAAACCAAAAGTCCACCAAGCTGGCACCTTTCAATCACTCATATGCATCATTGTGCATCATATGCAGTCATACACATCATCTACATCAATCATTGGCAGCATGTGCTTCATATGCATACCTAAATAAATCAGCTTTTCATATCCCCAGCATTTTCAACTTACATCTCAGTGCATAAACATTTGCATTGTATTTCCATCCTTATGGAATACCATTTCAAAAAACAATCAAGCATAATTGCATAATTCAGGATCCAGGATCATACAAGTTTCCAGTCCTTTCCCCAGCGGAGGATCACATCAATCAGATTTCGGGCATCCTCTTGACGGATACAATAGCTGTGTTTAAATTTCAGTCCATTTGCCTTATCATCCTCTGTTGATAAGTGATTTTATTTTTCTGTTTATTGCCTTATCATCCTCTGTTGATAAGTGAGTTTATTTTTCTGTTTATTGCCTTATCTTCCTCTGTTGATAAGTGAGTTTATTTTTCTGTTTATTGCCTTATCTTCCTCTGTTGATAAGTGAGTTTATTTTTCTGTTTATTGCCTTGTCATCCTCTGTTGATAAGTGAGTTTATTTTTCTGTTTATTGCCTTATCTTCCTCTGTTGATAAGTGAGTTTGTTTTCAGTTTATTGCCTTATCATCCTCTGTTGATAAGTGAGTTTATTTTTCTGTTTATTGCCTTATCTTCCTCTGTTGATAAGTGAGTTTATTTTTCTGTTTATTGCCTTATCTTCCTCTGTTGATAAGTGAGTTTATTTTTCTGTTTATTGCCTTATCTTCCTCTGTTGATAAGTGAGTTTATTTTTCTGTTTATTGCCTTGTCATCCTATGTTGATAAGTGAGTTTATTTTTCTGTTTATTGCCTTATCTTCCTCTATTGATAAGTGAGTTTGTTTTCAGTTTATTGCCTTATCATCCTCTGTTGATAAGTGAGTTTATTTTTCTGTTTATTGCCTTATCTTCCTCTGTTGATAAGTGAGTTTATTTTTCTGTTTATTGCCTTATCTTCCTCTGTTGATAAGTGAGTTTGTTTTCAGTTTATTGCCTTATCATCCTCTGTTGATAAGTGAGTTCATTTTTCTGTTTATTTCCTTATCATCCTCTAGTGATAAGTGATTTATTTTGTTAATTTGTCTTGCTGTGTCACCCATTATTTTCCAGTTTACTACATTTGTTATTTTCACAATTTCTTTTGCGGACAAATTTGGAGTCTGTTAATATCTAATTATCTTATACCTTGAAAGATTGAACGCGAGCCAGTTCATCTCACTCGGTCTAAGTCAATTCGATAGGGGCATCTGTCATACCCCAAATTTGTCCTACCCGCACTTTTTACTTTACTGTCACATCATTTTTTTTAGAAAAAAAACAAAATATGTGTATGTGTACACTTTATCTTTCTGTCTAATATTTGAAAATAAACAAATATAAAAAAATATGTCATTTCTTTTATCGAGATTGTACAAAAAAAATCATCAGTCAATTTTAAATTTATTTTTATTTTTCGCCTCTTTTCTAAAAAATTTCTCTTTTTATTCATTATCCACATTTTCAACTTTATTTCTAAACTAATCTTCTAATCCCATCATTTTCCATTATTATTACCATTCTCCATGACTTTTAAATATCTAATTGCTATTTTAAAATTTTCCTTTATTATTTCTATTTTTATTTGTTTTCGTAAAAAATTTTCATTTCCAGTATACCATTAACCACATTTTTCTTTAAGTCTCATTCAACATTTTTAGTTATTAAAAAAAATCATTTTTATTTTTATTATTCAGTATTATTTTCCTTTTGATTTATTTCCATTTTTTTTAATGTTATTACTATTATCATGATTATTTGTATTTGTAACTATTATTATTAACCATTCTTATTATTATTATTATTTCTCCCAACTATTATTTTTATTCTTTTTTATTTTATTTGGTATTACTAAAACCATTTTCTATTGTTACTATTATTACTCTTTATTGTTATTGCTTTCTTTGTTTCTTATTATTATCAGTATTTCAGTTATTGTATTATTATTATTATTATTTGTATAAATCCTGTTACCAAAATATGTCATTTTCATGATACAGCACAACACAGCCTGTCCTCCCACTCCACTATCAACCAAACAACTTTTTCAGCATTTTTGCAACAAAACCAAACGCAATTCCCGCAGCCTCCACCCACACTCCAAATGCAATCTTTCACAAACAGATTTTTTTTTTGCCATCTTGCATCAATAATTTTCTTCAGCAAGACTTTGCACCCAAATCTCCCTCTAATACCCCTCACCTCAATCTATGTTATATATACTGCCTTCATTTCCCTCTAATAGTAAGCTTGGCAAAACCTTAAGAAGATTCTAAAAAAAAAACAACAACCAAATACCAAGTCTCAAAAACCAGGAAAAAACAGAAAAAATCTGCATTGCATAAACAGAACCATTTTTCATACTCAGTTTCAACATTCTTCCTGTAACACCATAATAAACAACGCCAACAGAGCGACTGAAACAAAAAACCAGGAAACCACCATCCACGCTTCTCTTCATCGCCATAAACCATCTCCAAATCCTTCTCAATCTTCTTCATCATCACCGTAAATACACTCACAAAATCCTTCATCTTCAAATATTACCCTCCGCCACAAATCACTTACCACTAAAACCACCATCTAAAACCTGAAACATCAAACCCCAAACGCAAAAAACGAAAAACGAGAAATGAGATGAAGTTGTGAAAATCAAAAAAAACATATTGGACTGAGACTCACCGTGAGAGCATAAGCCACCGTCAACCATTCACCAACCAACTCAGAAATTTCCATAGCCGCGATCATATTCCTCAACACAAACTCAAAGCCTTACCACCGTAAATCACCGCGCCGGACATAACCACTCACCATCACCAAATAGCACAAACAACCAAAAGAACCTCTAACAGAAATCGCGAAACCCGAACGAATCTGAGATTGAAACCGGATTGAGAACAGATCCGAAACTGAGTTTGAAAACCGTGACAGAAACAAATAAATTGAAGAGAGACTGAAACACTGTGACAAACACCATCTCACCACCGCGACCCCAACCGCATACACCACAGCCCGGCCGCACAGCTTCAAATCCGTTACCGTCATCTCACCCGTCACCACCGCCGAAGAAAATCGCGTGAAAAAGGACCGCCGCCGCGAGGTCGAAGCTTCCGCGAGAGAGACCAAGAACAGCAGGTCGGTCAGCACCTTTTAATCTGAGGTGTTCCTTCCCTTTTTGTTTCCAAGTTGTATTTTAATGGTTGTTTCATTTTTATTATTATTTAATATCTGAGTTTGTTTTTTTTTATTCTGAACATGAAAATGTGAAACATGATACTCTATCTTTGATGAAGCGATTTTTTCTTTTTCTTTTAAAAAAAAGAGTTTGTTTTCCGTTTATTGGTTTTTGGGCCAAGGAGCCCATATTGACTAATTTCAAATACCATTACAAATTTGACACCCTTTGTTTATTTTTATTTTTTTTATATTATTTTATATCATCTTATTTGTTATATATTGTGAAGCATTTTGTTTGTTTTAACTGATATTGATTCTGAGTTTTTTTTTGGAATGAGCCTTTTAGTCTTCATACATGGTTTTTTATTTTATTTTGATCCACTGGGTTTTAAAGCCCATGTAATTTTCTATACACACCACCAACATATAGTTCTTACTCCTCCTTTTGTTATATTGATAAACTAGTTTTCTATTTTTTTTTTTTTTAAAATATATAATGGATGTTTAGACTTTGATCTTTTATCTACACTCCTTTTTATTTTATGTGATTTGGGGCCAATGATATACTAAACAGCCAATTTATCGCCCGATTCTAATCGGTGATTTTTGGTCAATATGAGGCCCCCTTTGTATTTAATTTTTTTTCATTTTTATTATTCCGACAAAACAAACATGTATTTTAATTTAATTCATTTTATTATCCTTGATATTATTTAATTCATTTATTATTTATATTCATTATTTTATTTTTTCTAACAATTCAATTCATTTAATTTATTTATTTTTTCGCATTTCAAATTACGATTCGACTCCTTATAGAATGGTTCCCATTTTGAACCGATTCTAAGGCAGTAAACGAACAAAATTTCGTCGCGTCCCAAAAAGGTCCAACGCCTTCGAATAGTTGTTTTCGCTCGAAAAAGGTCCAACGCCTTCAAATAGTTGCGTCCCGATCAAACAGGCCGAACGCCTTCGAATAGTTCAAACACACTACACACACGCTTCCTCTTGGGCTAACTACAACGAGACCTCTTTATTTCTCGCAATCCCCTGTATTTATTTTGTATCCCTCTCCCTTACTTTGTACGCAATTTACTTTCCGTATTTATTTTCGAATCCTTGGTCCAACGCCAAGCGATCTCACTTGCACACTTGCACTTTATTTTTCAGTTATCTTTTTCGTTTAGGATCCACTCCACCTTTGCGAGCCGAGCGATTCGTGCCTCGCTAACAAAACAACAAAAATAACCTCCACTTGCATTTACCCTTTTAACCTCAAAAAACCAAAACGTTTCGATTAGATCCAAACCCTTGATCCAACGTCAAGCGGTCTTAGGAAATAAAACACTTTAATAATACGAGAAGATTTGTACGCCACGAGCCTTAAGCGGTAGAAAGGAGGATAACGAGCTCTCGTTACTCGCTCCGATTATTTCGACGCAGGACACTCGTCTTGTTGGGCGAGATAAACTATCCATAGTCTTTAGTTCATTTCAACTCCTAAACCCTTTCATCGACGAAAGGTAATAAAATCAACGTCCATTACCCTTAGTAGGCCGAACTACGAGGCTCTGACTTTCCCATTGCACATGGGAGTACGTAGGCACGAGGATCTCAATCCTTGCCGAGCACCTAGGTTCAATCTAACTTATAATTCAACTCGTTTCCCTCTAGCAAGCAATTCGTTTAAGCATAGACATCCTTTCTCGCGCGTTAACTTAGATGGTTCCCATCGAGTACGATGGATGTAGGGGGTGCTAATACCTTCCCCCTACATAACCGACTCCCGAACCAAGGCAATGGTTTCGTTGACCTTTGTCCTCATCCTTTTCTTCCCGGGTTGTATCTATATCTTCCCTTTCCCTCTTCGGGAATAAATAGAATTAGGTGGCGACTCTTCAGTCCGTCCAGCGCGTGACTCCGTCTTTTCGGATCGCGTAAGGTCGTATTTTTCGGGGTACGACAGCTGGCGACTCTGCTGGGGACTGGTTCACCCCTATGCGAGTCAAGCCTAGTCTAGGTTCCCGCGTTTGTTTGGATATTTGCTTTTAATGCTTTACTTGTTTATTTTTATCGCTTTCTTTATCGCATTCCATATCTTATGGCTCCTTGGTACTATAATTTGGATCGATACTTTGCAACAGAAACTTGAGGAAAAAGCTCTATACCCGGGCTTACGAGTACAAACTTAAGTTAGCGAGGTTGTGTAGTATGGGCTCCCGAGAGAACCTCTCTCGTGGGTTGTCGATACGAAAACCTCACTCGGAGTAGATTTTAATGGAAATACTGACAACCGTCAAGCTCTTGGCGTGTGTGCTCAGTTGTTTTCATTAAAGTCGTCGACTCTGAGGACCTTTAGAACCTTTTGGTTAAAACATCGGTTGATGGTTGCGTAGTATTGGGCACCAGGGTTCGCCCTCGCGTGGCTCGATACGAAAACCTCGCTTGGAATAGACTTACTCAATGGAGTTGATTGACTGTCAAAAAATGTATGAAATTGACACGTGCATCAAACAGTTGAGAAAGTTCCATAACTCCAGGACTTTGTTTTAAACCTTGTGTCGATGATCACGTAGTATGGACTCCCGAGAAAATCTGCTCTCGTGGGTTGTCGATACGAAGATCTCACCCAAAATAGATTCATATGGAGGAGTCAATCAACCGTCATGCTTATGGCGCGTGTGATGAACAGCCATATGAGTTGATAACTTTGGGATCCCTAAACTTTAGAGTCTACCCAGTGAGTTCCTGATCAGAGTATCCTCCATCTGTACCTTGGACTCGTGAGACCTTGTTCTTGTGATCCTGGATTCTGACATTGCATATCATCTCATTTGCATTAATTATTCATATTGCATTTCATTCCAAAGCCATAAAACTTATTTTCATGCTCCTCCATCTTCAGTAAATCAAGCTGGTTTCCCGACGCCCGTACCGAGCTAGACGACCGTATCTAACTTGAGCCAACACTAGAGGACTGATGGATCATATTCGACAAGAACAAGCTGCTATGAGGGGAGAGATTGACTCAATCAAGAGCAAGATTGATCGTATTCATGAGGCCATGCAAGCCTTGGCCAGGATGGTTGTGTCTCATCAGCCTGTTCCTTCAATGCCCGTTCATCCAGCTATTCAAGCTCTGCTTCCGCCTCCGATGGCTTATCAACCACGTCCACCTCCAATGGGTGCAGCTGCGCAATATGGACCTAGAACATGCCAGCAACTGGCATATCCATATCAGCAACCGGCTTATCCATACCAGCAATCGGCTTATCAACAACAGCCTGGTCAGCAACAACAACGCGCTCCTCAACAGCGTCCACCATATCAGCAAAGAAGGCCTGAAAGAACCTTCGATCCCTTGCCTATGACACATTCTGAAATCTTTAATCAGATGATGGCAAAAGGAACTCTTGTGTTGAAGGACATGCCACCTCAAACTGGTAACGCTCAAGATTATGATGCCAATGCTCGCTGTGAGTATCACAAAGGTGCTCCAGGTCACACGCTCGAGAACTGCAAATCGTTCAAGCACAAAATTCAGGACCTAATCAACTCTAAGGATCTCACCTTTACTCAGAAGGGTCTGAATATCCAGAGCAATCCAGTGTCGCCGCAAAAGGCCCCTCAACAAATGCTTTCGAAGAAGTTGCCGAAGACCAAAGCTGAGTAGTCTCCAACTTTGAAACATTCAATCAAGAGAAGTTCATTCCTCAAATCAAGGCAGCCATCGCCATTTATTATTTCTGCATTCCTGTTTGTTTTGTAATGTTTGTTTAAGTACTATTTGCTTTGAACATTGTCATTTGTATTTGGTTTTGTTAATGTTATGTTTATGCATGTTTTGAATCAGTTTATTCGCGTTCGCTCATCATTTATCATTTATCAAAAAAATCACAAAAATATTCCCTCACTTCACTTTAGCAAATATTTGAGGGAGGATGATGAAAACAAAATACCCATAACTGTTGCGGTATGCTTTCGGATAAAACCTCGTCAATGATGTACAGGCATTTATTCAAATCCTCAAACACTGGAGATATAAGGAGTTAATCCCTAGTCAACCACTTCGAGCCTAGAAGTAGGAGTTTCTTTCGGATACAACCCTTACATTTAACCCGGGGCAGGGTAGTTGTTCAGTTAACCCGACTACACCTTCGAATTGCAAGATGAGACATCCCGGCAGAGGACCATCAACAAGTGACTTGGCAGTCACAACATTCAAACAAAAAGAAAAGAAAAAGAAAAACCACTAAGTTGAGCACCCAAAGGGAGACTTAGTCGAAACAATCAAAAGAGGAACTCTAATCCTCAGCAAAAGCAAAACAAATATTAGTGACCATAAAATCAAAAAATCAAATGGTCACCAGCAAAAGATGACTGCCATTTTTAAGCGAACTTCAAAGCTTCATCTTCACTCTTGCAAGTCAAAATCAAATAGTTGCGTCCCGATCAAACAGGCCGAACGCCTTCGAATAGTTCAAACACACTGCACACACGCTTCCTCTTGGGCTAACTACAACGAGACCTCTTTATTTCTCGCAATCCCCTGTATTTATTTTGTATCCCTCTCCCTTACTTTGTACGCAATTTACTTTCCGTATTTATTTTCGAATCCTTGGTCCAACGCCAAGCGATCTCACTTGCACACTTGCACTTTATTTTTCAGTTATCTTTTTCGTTTAGGATCCACTCCACCTTTGCGAGCCGAGCGATTTGTGCCTCGCTAACAAAACAACAAAAATAACCTCCACTTGCATTTACCCTTTTAACCTCAAAAAACCAAAACGTTTCGATTAGATCCAAACCCTTGATCCAACGTCAAGCGGTCTTAGGAAATAAAACACTTTAATAATACGAGAAGATTTGTACGCCACGAGCCTTAAGCGGTAGAAAGGAGGATAACGAGCTCTCGTTACTCGCTCCGATTATTTCGACGCAGGACACTCGTCTTGTTGGGCGAGATAAACTATCCATAGTCTTTAGTGCATTTCAACTCCTAAACCCTTTCATCGACGAAAGGTAATAAAATCAACGTCCATTACCCTTAGTAGGCCGAACTACGAGGCTCTGACTTTCCCATTGCACATGGGAGTACGTAGGCACGAGGATCTCAATCCTTGCCGAGCACCTAGGTTCAATCTAACTTATAATTCAACTCGTTTCCCTCTAGCAAGCAATTCGTTTAAGCATAGACATCCTTTCTCGCGCGTTAACTTAGATGGTTCCCATCGAGTACGATGGATGTAGGGGGTGCTAATACCTTCCCCCTGCATAACCGACTCCCGAACCAAGGCAATGGTTTCGTTGACCTTTGTCCTCATCCTTTTCTTCCCGGGTTGTATCTATATCTTCCCTTTCCCTCTTCGGGAATAAATAGAATTAGGTGGCGACTCTTCAGTCCGTCCAGCGCGTGACTCCGTCTTTTCGGATCGCGTAAGGTCGTATTTTTCGGGGTACGACAGGTATACCTAGAGACCCCTAGTGTTTCTTTTAACATTATCCTCTACGGGAATGTTCGAGATTTTTGAAGTGTACTTTGATCACATGGTGTTAAAGGATGTACGTCATGTGTCATCTTTTCGTCCATGGAGTGCGGTATACGGCTACATCCAATAGTTTTATATAGTATCGCATTCTTACATGACACCAAATGTAAAGGAAGATCCCCTAAGGCCAGCTCATCCGAAAGTCTTAGAGGAGGAGCGAGCGATGATGAATCATATCGTTGATGTGTTACTGATATGTCATTGTATTGTGACTATTAGAAGATAGGTCATAGCTAAGAGTGAGTTTGTGGAAGGCGCTCCATAAATGGCCATTCTACGGACCATATTAGGAGAGGCACGACATACGTTGCAGTACCGGACGCAGAGGAGGACCATTAGCATCAGATATATGCATGAGTGGAATTTATTTTGTATATTTTGACATTTTTGTATTATAATTTATACTTGGATTGATTATGACATGTTGACTCTTTGTATTTGACATTTTAACAAGCATATAAACACATTAGTTATTTTATTTTGATATTATTATTGAATAACAAATACATATGATTTATTTAGAGATTAATTTATAAATGGTTTATAATTTATAAGGTTTATTAATATAAATAAAAAATGTAAAAAAATTTACTTACTATCAAAGAGTTAGAAGTGTTATCAAAGAGTTATTTGGAGATTTAAATCTAAACATATGATTCAAAGATTGAAATCCAAACAAATGTTTGACAAAAATAAGATACAAATGATGGTTTTATCATTGAATAGACGGGTTCAAATTTTAAATTCCAAAATATACAAATGATATTTTGGAGTTGTTTTAGGATGTGTGATCATTACAAATGATGTAGTGAACATCAACCTTTTCTTATAATAAGAAAAAAAAAATTGAGGGTCAAGAGTAGATCTTTAAGTATTAAGTTGATAGGTTCAGGCTTAATTATGGGATTGGATGATGATATCAACTGAGCAAGGGTTTGCTATTTAAATCCTAAATAATGATGGTTACTCCCACCCGTCCTACAATAAATAATCTAACTGACTATTTAACACACATTAAAAAAAAATGAAAGAGAGAATTATATTTTTATTAAAATATCAATTATCAAGTATCAGAAATGATAAAAAAAAAAAAAAAGTAATATTAATTAAAATGAACTTTTACTGTGATTTGATTATTTTTTCACTGAACTGAACCATGAACAACCTAAAAGTGGTTACCATAAAGGAGATGTTCTAAACTTTTTTTATAAAATGTATTCAACATTTGTCCTGTTTATTTATATCTCTTTATATTATGTCTCTAATATTGGTTTGTTTTAATTTTTATAGTTGGTAATGAATTATTATTATTATTAGAACATAACCTAATTGGATTATTAGCACATAATTTTTTGTAGACAGATCAAACAACTTCTTTAAAGATCATAATACAATGTAGATCTTTTAAGTATTGGTTTTTTATGGTGTCTGAAACTGTTCTATGGTCCCGCGTGAGTCTGTGTCATTTGCATTCGATTTCAATTCTCCCCAATAACAAGGATCGCGCACTGCAAGAGAGAATCTGACTGCTTTTAAAATCTTAGCTGCAAAAAGTCATTATCACAGTTGCTACAAACACATGATTTAAAATAGAGCTCTGCAGCACCTTGAGGTCACACAATGCAGGACTGATACTAACAACCAAAAGATGACAGAAGGAACTAACACAACGACAAACTAAGCAAGATTTAAGAACTTCAAAAATTCATCATAATATATCCAAATAATACCCCATGACATAAAAGCAAATATGTCTGAATATAACCCTGCCCAATCAAACATCATATCATGAACCATAATCCAGTGCATTCATTCACTAAAATAGTAAAATCAGATATTCAAATAGACAAAAATAGTGAACATAACTAAATAAGCATACAACAAGTGACAGCATTATTCGTCCACATATTACCATCTTGTCAATGTCAAATTTCACAACCAAAACGGGTGAAAATTGCTCTCACAATCAGGTGGCTTTTGCATTCCCCTTGGCCTCCCCAGAACAACAACCACCGCCATGGTGGTGGTGGTGGTGATGATGCTGATGCTGGTGCTGAGGCAACTGCTTCCCCTTGAGTTGCTTCCTCATGTCATAAGCATCCTCCCCATCAGCATAATACTTGGCCTCCACATCATGAATCTTGTACCCTAAGGTCTCCGTGTACAAGTTAAAAGCTGCACGGTTGCTCTTCCTGACGTGCAGCGAGACGTATTCTGCACCAAACACCTGTGTCACATACAATAACAGTAACCATATTAAAGTTTACACAAAGCCCCATTACAATAAGCGACACTTCTTATACACAACTTGATGAATCTAACTCCTGTCATATAGAATTGCAGTACTTAGAATCTGTGATAGTGAGAAACTTTCCATCAAACGACTTGTAGGAAAAAGTATCAACATGATATTGTAATAGTAATGAGTATTGTAGCTAATAGCTCCTTCCCTCATAAGTTAAATCATCTCACCTTATGCTTATGCATAATGTCTTATGAGATAAGAATTTTCATCAAGTACTTATTTAAACAATCTACTTAAAGACACTCAATAATACTAAGCATTTTTCAGGTTGATGAGATGATAGACACAGAGTAAATCTTAAGCCAGATGTCCAAAATTTTGGATTTTCAATCAAATTTGAGTCGAGACTCTATTTTAACCTTCCTTCATCGTTGCTTCTGCACTTCAATTATTCTAAACAAAAATCATGTGTTCCTCCCTCATCTCTATATGTTTATAATTATTATATGTGATTTGTCCATAAAGTTATCAAATTGCCGTCATCCAGCTATACGTTATCCCACTATCCCACTTTTGGGGTTGGCGACTCCGTTATCCGGAATTGACTACTCTGAAAAAAACTAACAAGTAACTAATTGTTGTGAAGTGATGTAAGTTGTAACTAATTCTAACGATGAAACCAACTAACTATCTACTAACAAACTTGAAACATAATCAGAAAGAAATTTATTTCATGTTATTTTGAGCAGCGCTCATGAGCTTAAGTATAACCTAACCATAACAGAGTTACAGGCACAAATTCCTAACTAACTCTAATAACTCTAACAGTAACAAACTAGTAAGTTGTAACTGAACACAGTGAAGTGATGTAATGTTAGTAACTAAGCCAAACAAACTTGTTACAGATTCGGTAAAACCTATTCCATGGCATTTGGGTTGCTGCCATTAGCTCAAGTATAACACAATTGTAACAGAAAGTTATAAGGTATGATTCAATTGACTTGTTTGAGTTTGTCACTTTATCTACCAGCATAAGCAAGCACTTATGAACTGTTTGGGAGAACTTATGAAAGAAGTAACTTATAACATGTTCATTAGTTCTCTGGATAGCTTACAAAATAACTTAACGGTAATTAATCTTTTGGTATATAAATAGCTTATAAGTAAACACTTATTAATAAGTGCATACTTACAATAAGTGCATGTAGCATAAGAGCTTAATTAAGTTGTGTATCCAATTGGGGCCACAGTCACAAACTCCAAACTAACTCTCAAAATGATTCTAAATGTCGCTAACAGTAACAGGCTTAAGCCCTGTTTGGTTACAACTAATAGAAAAAGTGCTTATCATAATAGGTATTTATGTATAAGCTGTTTTTATAGCAAAGGCTAGACCTAGATTAAATTGTTTGTGATTAAGCTATAGGCTATTTTCTTAAACTATCTTGGAGAGCTTTTTAAAATAAGCTAAAAATAGCTTAGGAATAAAGCCATAAGTTGTTCTCTAAAGTTCTTCCAAACATTCTCACAAAATTTATGCAACTACATAAGCATAATAAATCAATCCAATCCAACTCAAACACGCCATTACAAATTGTAACTAACCACCGGATATAACTAACTAATCTAAACAAACTTATAACAAACTAAACACCACATTATAACTAACTTCGTAACAAACTAAACACCTTAATATAACTAACAAATCTCAAGAAACTCGCAACAAACCTGTTCCATGGCGTTTTGTGCGGCGGTCATAAGCTTAGTAGCAATCCCGAGTTTCCGATGAGTTCTCAAAACAGCGAGAGACGTAATATGTCCATGACACTCATTAGTTTCCTCTTCCATCTTCGCGAGGACGTAACCGACGATACGGCCGTTGTAATCTTCGGCGACGTAAAGAAGCTGCGGCCAAGAGAGGATGTGGTAAAGGTAATACTTCATCTGGTAATTCTCCGGGAGACAGAAGAGATTACATGCTTGCATCGCGAGGAGGTCGTTGACCGTTGCTTTTCTTATACACACCATGGTTGGGGATTTTTGATTTTGGGGGTTCGGGGTTAGGGTTCCGATTGAAGGGGTTTGGGAGGGAAGGGAATGGTGAAAGAGAGAATCTGCTACGGTGGATCTATGCGTTGATATAATTTTTATACTATTATTATCGTTATTATTATTATTATATTTTATCAATACATTTTTTTATCTTTTATTTTATTTTTTATACTACGTAAGTTATTAAAAATTTTATTTATCATATAATAGTATGCTAATAATAATACTAAATTATAATTATATAATTTTTTAAATAAAATTTTCCACCAAAAAAGTGAATATTATTTATTAATGAATGAGAACATATTTTTCATGCTTTCAAATCAATAATGAAAAAGCTCACCCGCCCATTTATTTTGTATGTACATATTTTAATACAACAATAGACATTGTTATAAAGATATTACTATTAAAAAAGAATAATTTATTTTGAAGTTATAAATTTTAAAAATATTTTTTTTTCTTTCTATTATGAGTTATTTTCATTATTATTATTCTATGTCAATCTTTTTCAAAAGTCCAACCTTGTTTTGGCACCCCTCAAAAGTCCACCTGTGAAGTGGTATCTTTCCAAAGTCCAATTTCGTTGGCAACTACCAAAAATCTTATTTCCAGCACACCCAATCATTTGCATTGTCACATGCATGACATGCATCATTCCTGCCCAAAAGCAAGAATGTCATCAAACCCAATCATATCAATCATAAAAAATCATTCGCATCAAAATCCAAACAATCATCATTATATGAATTATTGTGCATCATGCAATGCATAACATTCATATCAAAACTTAGCATAACGAGATCCAGGATCCAGGACATGCATCTCGAGTTGTCCCTCTCAAAGTCGGCAGTATTCCTCTGGAAAGAGTTGATACTCCGCGCGTGCTCGCAGAATTTATTCCCCCAGCAAGTCATTCCTCAACTTTATGGTTGATAATGATGACCCCTAGCATTTTTACTGTTATTGCTCCCCAAGCAGAGGTTATCCTAAAAAGCATCATGTGAGCTTTTCCTCTGCAGAACTGGGCTAGCATGCTCCCTCTCAGAGTTAATTCATGTTGATCGGTTTTCCCCAACAGATCATTTGATCAAGATATTGCTTTGGCATTCTCCGAAGAGCCTATATTGTTAAGGAACTGCTTCGCGAGACATAAAGAATATCATATTATGGTAAAGATACTGGTCTAGTATCACCGAACAGCCTTGATTGTAAGGAACTGCTTCGCTTGATCTGGAAAATCTTGTACCATTTGTTCGAGATACTGATCAGAGTATCCTCAAAGAGCCTTTACCGTTAAGGAACTGCTTTGTTGGATTAGAGAATCTCATTTGATCGAGATACTTCTTTGGCATTCTCTGAAGAGCCTTTATTGTTAAGGAACTGCTTCGCGAGAGACAAAGAATCTTTTATTTGGTAAAGATATTGTTCTAGTATCACCGAAGAGCCTTGATTAAAAGGAACGGCTTCGCATGATCTAGGAAATATAATACCATTATTCGAGATATTGCTTTGGCATTCTCCGAAGAGCCTTTATTGTTAAGGAACTGCTTCGCGAGACACAGAGAATCTTATTATGTTTGGTAAAGACATTGTTCCGGTATCACCAAAGAGCCTTGATTGAAAGGAAATGCTTCGCATGATTTAGGAAATCTTGTGCCATTGTTCGAGATGTTGCTCTATGTATCCCCAAAGAGCCTTTGTAGTTTTGCTTTGCTCGGACTGGAGAATCTCATGTTAAGACACTGTTATATTATCCCTGAAGAACCTTAATTCATAAGGGACTGCTTCGTGTGACTTGAAAAATTTATCCAATAAAATGAGATACTGCTTTGTTAGTTCAAAGAATCCCAGACGTTTTGTACAATTTTCCATCCCATCCTCATATCTCTTCTTATTGCATTGTTTTTTTTCTTTCTTTCTTGTCGGACAAATTTTAGGGTCTTCTTATATCTAATTGACCTTTACCCTAAAATTGAACGTCGTACAGCAGTTCAATCTTTCGGATTCAAGGCAATTAGATAGGGGCATCTGTCATACCCCAAATTTGTCCTACCCATATATTTTTGCTTATATTTTTGTTTTTTTTATTATCCATTATTCAAAATTAAAAAATGTGTTTGTTATTTTTTTGATTATCTAATCGAACTCAGGTCGTATAAATTGGCAAAAAAAAGGGTTAGGCAAAGCAATCAAAGCTGGTGTGTGAGGTGATGATTAAAGTCCCATTGATTTCAATTTAATCTTGGTCTAACAAGAAAGGATTCCATTGTCAAGTTGTCAGGACACACAAAGTCAAGCATTTCAGGAGTGATGCTCATCATAATCCTTTGATTTCAAAGTGTTTCTTATTTATAAAGAAATTGTGGGTGTGACTTATGTCACTGGGCAAATTTCAAGATTGAGTCCTATAAGTCGTACGTTTGGTCAAGTTAAAAGTTAGGACCATGTTTAAATGGATAGCATAATTAATGGATAAATTTGTCTTAAAGGTATGACATCATCAATATTGGAACTTAGTATATCTCAAGTTATATTAGGAGAATATGTCCAAGAAGTGTGAGTTTGTAAGCCTCAAGTTATGTCAAGCTCATGATTAAACGCTTAGGCTAATATAACCATGGTTGTTCTAATTTGATTCAAATCCATGATCGAGCACCAATGCAAAATATCCCTAGAGTTTTAGTTTCCAAGTTGTGATCATATAAGTCAAAGACTTGCTTCAAGTGTGTCTGACTTATTTCAAGCGTTGTTCCAAGAGCGGTTTAAGGCAAGGTTAAAGCTCCAAATCCATTTGCCAAGAATAATAAATCAATAATCATCACAAGTGTGTTTTTCTTGAGTTTTGCACCAATATGGACTTAAATATTACACGATGGAAAATGACAAGTTACAATGTAGAAGTCATTCACAATGCGGCTTATACAAATTCCAATACTTAAAGACCTAGGTTCTATGATGCAATATTTCAACCTAAGCCTAAAAGTATGCCATAATCACACTTATTTCCAGTTCAAAATCACGACTCCGTTTTCTCCAATAAAAGGACTGTCGGTTGATCTGCTAAACGCTTTCAGCAGTGAGCCATTTACGCGACGCATCCCGTGAGAAGCAGTAACGTCTTCAATCAAGGTCCAGTTCTTGATAATGACTCCGGCTAATCAATTCGGATCTCCACAAGCATCTGTCTTTTCCAACTGCAATGAAAGGATAAAAAAGCGTAAGATTCAATTCCACGACACGCATAACATCATGGTATTGACGTGATTATCTGTCAAGACATCACTTCAGAGTTCATGAGTTCAAACAATACCAAGAGCTATTTGAAGCTAAAGGAAGATCATAAGTTAAAGTTTGCAGAAGAGTTTAGGAAAAGAACTTATCATCCATAAGCTGACAATTTACATATTATTGCTACTTGTCAGGTCCATAAGCATTGATTCTGGTATATGCAATCTGCATATGAAACAATGATGAAGCAAATCATTAAATGTGCAAATGAACACATGCCACGAAACATTGGTTACTAACAGGGAAAATCACAAGTATTTATAACACACAGCAAATGTTTAAGGTTACAAAAGGGGATCCAAGTTACACATGAGTATGCATCATAGTTATGTTATTGAAGTTTATGACACACAGCAAGAATTTGAGGCAAGATCATCACCTCTAAGGTGCCAACCACGATCAAGGATAATATGCAAAGGTAAGACTAACAAGCAGTGCCGTGTTTCTCGAGTTTCTCCTAGCAAGGTCAGCAATACATAAGGTGTTCAAGAGATCATGGCAGTTGATTGCAGGCGAATTGTGCTATAAACAAGGTTGCTTGAGCCATTACATGAGTGATAATCTACGCAGAAATTCAAGAAAAGAAGCAACATCACATATGCTCATTGCTCTACAAAATTCAGGGAGAAATATGATAAGTGATAACAAATAATTCACAATCCACACCATTAACTTAATTCAGAACCCAAAAAGAATTTCACCTTCGTGCTTCACTGAGTTGCTAGTATGCAAGATTTCCAATGTCGCATTCCCATCATGCTTCGTGACATTGAAATTTCATAGTGCACCTGCGACAGACATACAAAAGAGGCCTATCAGAAAGCTAACATAGCCAAAGTCATGAAGGCCCTATTTTTAAGACTCCATTATTTTTATGCCAAGCTCATTCTCATACCAAGTGAAGCAGTTTTTGGAACTCCCTGATAGATTGAAAAGAACATGATGTTACGATCTTTGAAAGCTTTTGCAGTCAATGTCACTAGAGCAAAAACCACAACAATAATTATGTTACCTGCAAAATCCATTAGAATAGATTCAGAAATAGGCGGATAACCGAGAATGGAATACGGAAAACTAGTCATGTGCAGCAAGAAAAGTCACCCTGCATTATGAAATTGAGGCAATTGGAGCAAAATGATTTGACAGTGAAGTAAGTGGAAACAGGGTAAAATTCAAAGTTCAAACAATAAAATTCACCTACTAAGTTCAGACCATTGAAGCCATAAACACATGGCAGTCATATAAAGGTCCATCCCAAGACACTCATGATGTCAAAGTTTTGAATTAATCACAAGGGAACAAACCACTTTGAATATGCAGTGGATCCACAACATCCTCCACAAGATGATGACAGAATTTTGCAGCAAAGTCACAAGACCAATTTCCTCAAAGAGAATGTCAATTTCAATAGAAAAGAGAAAGAGTGAACAAGGATTCATACAAAGGCTTAAAAGATAACGTTCACACGACATTTACCAAGAAGTACGGGATTCATATGAGCAACAACACCAGCTCCAAGCTCCCTTTTCGGGCCTCACCGTTTTCGCAAGCTATGATACCTTTGTGGTTTCTCCTTATGCCAATATGTGTACACCAGTCAGCAAGAAGGATTACCTCTTAAGTGATGATTGATTAAGAGTCGAACACTGCAAACAAGGATAAAACAAAGAGGGCGATTAGTATCCACAAGCATAATGAAACATAATCACAAGGCAAATCCTATAACACAAATATTTGCAGGCTTGTACAAAGAATAGCACACTGATGTTGAACCAGCAAAACCAAAATGAAGAGTCAGAGCAATGTGTTTTGACCAAGTTTTAAAATTTCAACAAAGGGTCAACAATACTTTTTACAGTCAGTAAAATCCATTTCAATTTGTGGGACCACACTTGTTCTAGAAGAATTACAGCTCACACAACAAAAATTCATAGTCTGTCACACCTTGAGGTCCCCACAAAAATCACTGCAAATTCGTCTCTAATGGATTTGAAAAATCTCAGCCCTCACTCACACGATTCCCTCACACGCACTAAGCCTAAAAAATCCTCCTATAAAAGCTAATCATTTGCAATCATTAGAGGACACCTGCACAAAAACCCAGCAGCCACCAGGGAGCTACCAATACCTGAAAAAAACCCTAGCCTCTAAACATACAGAAACACACAAAATCTGCAGACAAAAACCCTGGCAGCAAAACGAACAATACACAGAGAATCACTTGAGAAATCCTAAAAACGAAATCACTCAGAGCTCTCCCTAAAAGTTAACAGAGCTTCACATTGAAGCTCTGATTAACTTGAGCCAAGCCATAACAACCACTCAACGCACAAAAGCAAGCAATAGCAGGAAGAGGAGTTCGAAAGAAATAGAAGAAGAAGGTTTCAAAGTAGAGGAGAAGAAGAATAAAAAGAAGCGAAAACAAAGAGGAAGAAGCAGAGCAAGGTTAAGCTAATACCTGTGACTCCACCACGTCTTCGGAGTTGACGATCGGTAAACCTCGTCTCACTCTTTTATGCATAATCGTCATTATTTTTAAATATCGCTCATGTTGTTGCTTCCATGGTTTGAGTTGATCCTTTGAGATTCCAAAACGATGATGTGCAATGAAGTCTTCGACTGAGCATGGAGATTTGATGTTTTGCGACAAAATACATTGTTCTATTTTGCATTGATATTGTGTCTAGGTTAAAAATGGCTGAGATTTATTTTCTTTTTTCTAAGATTTGTTTCAGTGAGTAAGTTGAAGAGGAAACATTATTTAGTTTTGATACTTATTGTGTTTGTGTTAAACGAAAAAATAAAACATAAAAAGCTGCAGAGGTGTTGTTTCCCAATACAGGTGTCTTTTCCATGTATTACTCACGAAGCAATGTGTCAGGCTAACACTTCTTGTGAATGGCTAACCGAGGATGCTGGTGAACTGCTAGGTTTTTTTTTACCATTGCATTTTATATGTGGGTCGGGTGTGCTGCATGGGTTCTTTATAACCCAAGCCCAGTCAGATGAAGGGTGATAAATTGGACTCACCGGTTTATTTTATTTTATTTTTCTGGTCCATGTTTTTTCATTTAATATATTTCTTTCTTTTTCAAAAGTAAGTTTTTTTTGTTTTCTTCATTAAGTTTTTTTAATAAAATCATGAAACGTTTTTATAGATCGTTTTTTTTTAATTTATTTTTTCATCATTTCATAGTCTTTTTTATTTTAAAATAAAATATTTTAAGACTTATATACACATGTCTTAAATTCATGCTAGACTTTGGTTTGATATTTTGCTAGTCGTTTTTTTTTTTGGTTTAATGCTTGATCTTTGATTAGATTAATGACTATTTGTATGCTTATATGATGATATGGTTACCTGTGTGATTTACTTTTGCATTTTTGACGATAAATTGCTAAGTAAAATACGAACGCACACTAAGACTAATCATTTCAAAGATAAGTGAATTTCTTGGTCCAACGCCAAGTGAATATCCATACACACTTCACTTCATACACACACGTAAGTCGATCATTCCTTGATTGCCATCTGCACTACTTTGCACCTTACACCTTTTTCAACACTTTCCAACTTAATGAATCAACACATCGCGTTTGTTGTCCATAGCTAGTCTTTAGCTTAGTTTCTCAACCTTGCGAGCCGAGCGCATTGTGCCTCGCTAACCAACCAGATAAATAAACTTCCATTTGCATTCACCTCAAACCTCAAAAATCAAAATGTCACTTTTAGATCCAAACCCTTGATCCAACATCAAGCGGTCTTAGGAAATAAAACACTTCAATAATACGAGAAGGATTGTACGCCACAAGCCTTAAGTGGTAGAAAGGAGGATAATGAGCTCTCGTTATTCGCTCCGATTATTTCATCTTAAGACGCTCGTCTTGTCGGTTCGGAATAATCATCTCTAACCATAGTCTTTAGTGCAAATTCGACTCCTAAATCCTTTCATCGAAGAAAGGTAATAAAACAAACATCAATCACCCATATCAGGCCGAACTACGAAGCTCTGACTTTCCCATTGCACAAGGGAATACGTAGGCACGAGGATCTCAATTCTTGTCGAGCCCCTAGGATCAATAAACCAATTAGTTTAGCAAGTAATTCTTAAGCATAGGCATCCCTTCGCGCGTGACAACTTAGATGGTTCCCATCGAGTACGATGGATGTAAGGGGTGCTAATACATTCCCCCTGCATAACCGACTTCCGAACCCAGGCAATGGTTTGCGGTGACCTTGTCTTATCCTTTCTTGGTGGTTTTATCTATATTTACCATTTCCCTCTCTGGGAATAAACAAAATTAGGTGGCGACTCTCATGTCAGCCCAGCCGCGACCGCGTTCGCGAGGATCGTATTTTTCGAGGTACGAAAGCTGACGACTCTGCTGGGGATTGGTTCACCCCTATGCAAGTCGAGCCTAATCTAGGTTGCTTCACGCTTGTTTATATGTTTTCCCTATGTCTTACTTGTTTATTTTCACCGCTTTCTTTATCGCTTTCCATATTATATCTTTGGCACTGGAGTGATACTTTGATTGCAAAAGAAACTTGAGTGAAAGGCTATATACCCGGGTCTATGAGTGTAAACATAAGTTAGCGAGGTTGTGTAGTATTGGCTCCCGAGGGAACCTCTCTCGTGGGTTGTCGATATGAAAACCTCACTCGGAGTAGATTCTAATGAGAATACTGACAATCGTCAAGCTCTTGGCGTGTGTGCTCAGTTGTTTTCATTAGGGTCATCGACTCTGAGGACCTTTAGAACCATTTTGGTTAAAACATCGGTTGATGGTCGCGAAGTATGGGGCACCGGAGTTTGCCCTCGCGTGGCTCGATACGAAGACCTCACCCGAAATAGACTTCCTCAATGGAGTTGATTAACTGTCAAAAATATATAAAAATTGGCGCGTGCATCAAACAATTGAGGGAGGTCCATAACTCTGGGACTTTGTTTTAAACCTCGTGTCAATGATCGCGTAGTATCGGGCACCGAGAGACTTCTCTCTCATGTGGCTCGATACGAAGATCTCACCCAAAGGAGATTCATATGGTGGAGTCAATCAACCGTCATGTTAATGGCGTGTGTGATGAACAGCCGTATGAATTGTTAACTTTGGGATCCTTAAACTGTAGAGCATACCCGGTGAGATCCTTGTGAGTAGAATAATCAAAGTATCCTCCATCCATAACTCTGGTCCTATGATCCTGGATCTTGCATTTCATTTACATACCATTTCATACGCATCGCATGTCATTTTCCCAAAACAAAAGAACTCATTCGTCCTTTGTCCATAACCCGCAGTTGATTTCTCAACATTTGTATTAGACTTGAAGTAGCTTTAAGGGCCATGGATCCGTTGGAGCAAAGCCATGCTAATTTAAGAGGAGATGTAGACTCAATGAAGAAACAGGTGGAGCAACTTGTGAAGGCCATGATAGCTTTGGCAAAAAGAGAAGACAATATTCAACGAACGACAGTTGAGGATTCTATTACACAAAAGTTTCACATTGTCCGGAATAAGAATTCTTCATCAGTTGATGCCATGGAATATCATAGTTTTTCAATCTCCGCACCTAATCCCAAAGGGTCAAACCTGGTATTGAATACTGAACAACCTCAAAATCCTGAGTTTGCTGAAAGATGTCGTGTGTTGGAAGAGAAACTTGAAGCCTTAAAAGGACATAATGCTTTTGGTTTGAATGCTTCTGACTTATGCTTAGTGCCTGATGTGGTAATCCCTCCAAAGTTCAAAATGCCAAAATTTGAGAAGTATGAAGGAGATAGTTGCCCAAAGAATCATTTGGTGATGTTCTGTAGAAAAATGACCACTCATACTAAGAATGATAAACTGATGATTCACTGTTTCCAAGATAGTTTGAGTGGAGCATCACTGAACTGGTACACACAGCTAAAAAGTAGCCACATCCAATCATGGTTGGACTTGTCCAGTGCTTTTATGAAGCAGTATGACTACAATCTCGACATGGCTCCAGACCGCATGCAACTGCAAGGGTTATCTCAAGAAAGCGATGAACCATTCAGAAAGTATGCTCAAAGATGGAGAGGGTTAGCTGCTCGTGTTCAACCACCAATCTTAGAGAAAGAACTGGTTGGCTTATTTATGGATAGTTTGCAAAGTCCGTGCATCGAAAGAATGATAGGCAGTTCTTTTCCCGGCTTTTCACAATTGGTGTCAGTTGGAGAACGAATTGAGATCCTACTCAAGAGTAGAAAAGTACAGAACACCTCAGACGTCCAGACTAGTGAGAGTGAATCAATTGTCAGTTCCCAAAAAACAGAGGAGGAAATTAATGCAGTTTGGGAAACTCTAAGAGCTCCACCTCCAGTGCCTTATCAATAGCACCCATGTAGAGGACCTCCTCAGTATCGACAACAGGTTGCACATCAAGAGCCAATGCAACAACAACGTACTCCGTAACGGCGTCCTTACTACGCTAAAAGACCAAAAAGGCATTTTGATCAATTGTCGATGCTTCACAATCACATACTTCCACGTTTGATTAATAGTGGATTGGTAGAGCCAAGGAAGATAGATTCAATGCCTCTTCCACATCGACCGAACTTTGATCCTAATGCTTATTGTGGCTTCCATGCCAACTCACCCGGACATTCAACTGATAATTGCCAACAATTCAAAAATAAAGTCCAGGATCTGATTAATTCCAAGGTAATATCATTCACACCTCAGGGAATTCAAATCCACAATCAGGTTGGCTCATCAATCCATGTTATGAAAGAAGTTGCTGAGAGTACATGCAAAGATGATTCTCAAATTGATCTTGGAGAGCAATTCTGAATTAAGGTTTCTCAACAGCAAATCAAAGCCCAGTTCCTCAACACTGACAATCTTTAGCTCATATCATTACTTTGTATTTGTAGTTTCTTTTCTGTTAAATACTTCTTGCTTTTAAGAACTATTGTCTCTAATGGTAATATTAATGTAATGAACATGCGTGTTTTGAACTAATCTATCCATTCATATTCACTCATATTTTCTCACTTATTACAACAACAACAAAAATCATCACAAGAAAAATGCACTTTACCTCCTTTATCACATTGTTAGCAAATATTTGAGGGAGGATGACGAAAGAGAGATACCCATAATTGCTGATAATATGCTTTCCGAACTACAAGGTGAATCATTCCAATTTGGAGATCATTCCAATTTTGTCAGATATTCAAGACCCTCATTTTATTTTATTTTTCTGGTCCATGTTTTTTCATTTAATATATTTCTTTCTTTTTCAAAAGTAAGTTTTTTTGTTTTCTTCATTAAGTTTTTTTAATAAAATCATGAAACGCTTTTATAGATCGTTTTTTTTAATTTATTTTTTCATCATTTCATAGTCTTTTTTTTTAAAAAATAAAATATTTTAAGACTTATATACATATGTCTTAAATTCATGCTAGACTTTGGTTTGATATTTTGCTAGTCGTTTCTTTTTTATTTATTTTGGTTTAATGCTTGATCTTTGATTAGATTCATGACTATTTGTATGCTTATATGATGATATGCTTATTTGTGTGATTTACTTTTGTATTTTTTACGATAAATTGCTAAGTAAAATACGAACGCACACTAAGACTAATCATTTCAAAGATAAGTGAATTTTTTGGTCCAACTCCAAGTGAATATCCATACACACTTCACTTCATACACACACGTAAGTCGATCATTCCTTGATCGCCATCTGCACTACTTTGCACCTTACACCTTTTTCAACACTTTCCAACTTAATGAATCAACGCATCGCGTTTGTTATCCATAGCTAGTCTTTAGCTTAGTTTCTCAACCTTGCGAGCCGAGCGCATTGTGCCTCGCTAACCAACCAGATAAATAAACTTCCATTTGCATTCACCTCAAACCTCAAAAATCAAAATGTCACTTTTAGATCCAAACCCTTGATCCAACATCAAGCGGTCTTAGGAAATAAAACACTTCAATAATACGAGAAGGATTGTACGCCACAAGCCTTAAGTGGTAGAAAGGAGGATAATGAGCTCTCATTATTCGCTCCGATTATTTCGTCGCAAGACGCTCTTCTTGTCGGTTCGGAATAATCATCTCTACCCATAGTCTTTAGTGCAAATTCGACTCCTAAATCCTTTCATCGAAGAAAGGTAATAAAACAAACATCAATCACCCATATCAGGCCGAACTACGAAGCTCTGACTTTTCCATTGCACAAGGGAATACGTAGGTACGAGGATCTCAATTCTTGCCGAGCCCCTAGGATCAATAAACCAATTAGTTTAGCAAGTAATTCTTAAGCATAGGCATCCCTTCGCGCGTGACAACTTAGATGGTTCCCATCGAGTACGATGGATGTAGGGGGTGCTAATACCTTCCCCCTGCATAACCGACTTCCGAACCCAGGCAATGGTTTGCGGCGACCTTGTCTTATCCTTTCTTGGTGGTTTTATCTATATTTACCATTTCCCTCTCTGGGAATAAACAAAATTAGGTGGCGAGTCTCATGTCAGCCCAGCCGCGACCGCGTTCGCGAAGATTGTATTTTTCGAGGTACGACACCTTGATATAAGCCTAGGTCCTCAAATGATATTGATAAGGAGCAACCTTCATGTGCTACAGGATGAACACCTCAAAGTCAGAGAAAGGCAGGCACAATCATATCCTAATGAATAGGCATTCATAAAGCGGGACCAAGTCGTACTTGACGGCGCTGACCGACTCCACCATCGTCACACTCCTTTAAGACAATTCATTAACTTTAAAATGTTCGTAGAGCTTGATCCAAGAAAATATGTCTGGGAATTGTAACACTCTCTCACACCCGGGACTACATATCTGGAACATGAAAATAAATTATGGGTGGTGTGATAGCATAAATCTAATATCAATTGGTCCACCAAATCTGAAGATAAATTATGGATGGTGTGATAGCAGAAATCTAATATCAGTTGGCCCACCAAATTTTAAATCAGACTCTTGATATCATTGTTAAAAAATATAATTTGGTCTAACTCTAAAGTCAACTTGTAGATTGAAGATTATATTCATTTATAGACACATGTTCAAGTCATATATTTTTGATGTGAGACACTCAATAACAAGCAAAGATATTGTTGTTTATTTGTTGTTGGTATGAAATTGTCGATTTTAAATCTGTCACTCAAAATTTTTGCTCATACCTCAAATATTATCATAATTCAGATATTTATTTGACTTAGAGGTTGGGACAAAAGAATGCATTCATACATCCAAACCTAATCCAAATACTCTACCCTTTGCAATTTTTCTCCAATAGCTTTAATCGTTAAGGAATCATAATTAATAAGTTTGAGTTGAGTATAGCTCACGATATTACCAGCCTCAGAAGATTGTGAACGAGACTCAAGTTATGAGCATAGATTGACAATGCTTTTCTTAATAAATAAAAATACTCAAAGATTGATAATATTCCATAAACAAAATAAACAATACTTCATTTATAAATTTATATAGTGAGGAATAGTAAATATTTCATAATTTTAAAATGTTGCTACATAAGTACTAAAACAATATAAATGTTCACATTCAAAATATAACTTAAAAAATGTTTACATTTATCTCGAGATTTCTTCAAAATATAGTATAAGTATTGAAAAAAGCTTACTTTAAGCCACATTTGGCACATTCAAAACTCATCATAAGATAAAACAAAAGTCAAAAGTTTTTTAACTAAAATATTTAGCTTCATTAGAACAAAGAGTGGCTGTTTTTGTATACAATATAAATAATCCCAAACAAAGAGTGAACAAATATATAGTAGATCAGAAATTCTTAATTTTACAGTGTACACATATTTTTGTCTTTCAATTTCCACAATCTGATGTCTCTGGCATTATGTGTGGTAACAATCTTCTTCATTCCAACAGCAAGGCATGTAATCGGAGGTCGAGAATTCTTCGGAATGCCATCAATATTTATGTAGGTGTCCTCAGGCAATCTCTTTCCCTTCGTTCTTCGGATACTGCCTGAATTACTTTGATATGTTGCCCACAATTTATCCTCCATAATACAACTTGAAACAATATTGCCATCATTTTGGTTTACAAATCTTAAGATACCATCTATTCCTCCGACAGCCAATGTTGATTTGTCATTCTGCATGTGCTGTAGAGAGTAAACGACATTAGGACTCACTCGTTTCTCCCACAACAGTCTCCTTGTCCTGCATGATGCACAAAAACAAGATTACATATATGAACAAAGAAATAGATATAAACTCGCACTGATCAAGTTCAAATGGATAACTAATGGTTTATGCATGCAGTGCCTTTCTGTTCCAAATCAACTGATTCTTTGTGACAAAGAATGTGGCCGCATCAATAGCTCAACATTATTGCAAGCATACCTCATGTCCCAACAATATGTATACCCGACAGCTGATCCGGCAAACAGTAGCTGAGATGAGGGTTTTAAACACAATGTCTTTATGCCTGCGAGGAAAACAAAACATTAATTAAGAATTTCACTTGCTGCATCAGAATCTGTAGTGCTTAATTTCCTGTATTCGTCAAACAGTATTCCACCAAAGAAAATAAAGGCATATAAACTTTCCTTCAATTAAAGTGCCACAACCAAGTACTGTAGTGCATCTGTAGAACCACATAACATAGAGGACTAACCTAGTAATGGTGAAATGAGAAACTAACTTTGAATTTGAGCCAGTAAAATATGGCTCCATTATATTAAAGCATCTCAGGTTTGACTACACAAACATTACCCCACGGGGTCAAACCTGTAACAGTTTGCATAGTTACCACCTTTAGGGGTGGTTAACAAACTGTTTTAAACCAAACTGAATCACACTTAAAGCAAACCACTTAGAACAATATTTGAACTACTCTATTGAACTGGTTTGTTTTTATAAGTTCTAGTTCGATTGACTGCTAAAGAAAAGTGATTCAAATTACAAACTAATCAAAATCAAACCCACATACAAAATTGTGACATTTATATCAAAACTGAGAATTGACTCTTCTCTGACAAACAAAATTTCCTCACAAATAAACTCCCCCAAAACATGGTTCAGAACGTCAATCTTTTCGTTACAAGTGATCAGAAGATTGAGATTTGAGAAACACTATTTTTCACAAACCATAAACTAGTTCATGTCCACAAAGCAATAAATAATTAAATATATTAATAATGAAAGAGGGGAGAGAAAAATAAAGCAACAAAAACAAAACAAGGGTCATGTATGTTACGTAGAAAGGGACAGATGATGTTTAAAAAAAAAAGGACACTTAATTTGATTATTGTGATTATGTGGTATATCTTGAATGCAATCATGCTAACTACATTGTCAACTAAAAGGGAAAAACCATTACCTCTAAAATCACTTGATCTAAATCTTGCTACTTTCTGAGCAGAAGAAGGATCTGATATTGTTATATTCCCTGAAGTGGAGCCACTTAGTATCAGTTGATCTTCACTTAAACATAAACAAGTTATAGGTGCAGAATGCATTCTGCAGATAACATTTTTTAAACATTATAAATGTTGAACAACATGTTTCAGTTATTCCTCAAGCAATACAAATGAATCCATCAATAATAATGAGATCAATGATTTTACACAATATGCAATTTGTATTCTTTTTCATGATAAATTTAATGTGTAGTTACAAGAGATCATTTTTTAACACATAAAATAGAAAAAAGGGAAAGATACCTTATTATTTGAGAACATCTCCTACTGTACATGTCAAAAACACGCACAGCCCCGTCATCAAATCCAACCATAGCTTCTGGATCAAAGTAACTGCAAGCACATAACAACGGAGAAATAAAATTCAGGCAAAAAACAAGATCCTATCTAGAAGTGGGAGAGGAGCGTAAGATTGTAAAATTAACGATCTTCACACAGGTCATGCGATCTTACAAAATTGATTAAAATAGAAGTGCTATAATATAATTAATTAACAGCTGTAATAGTATCACGAAAATTCAAGTAAGAATTTAGACATTTGTTTTGTAGTTATTGCAAATGTTAATCTTTTTAATAGTAATTATAGAAAAATAACAGGAATAGAACAGAACAGAAAAATCAAGAAGGCTGTATTTCACAAGTGAATTTCAGAGCAGAGCAAGCAATAGACTGCCTTATGAAACTCAATTTAGATAAACTTTTAACTTCATGCCAGCTAAGTATACAATATTCTGATTTCCTAATGAAACAGAAATTGATATAAACCCGAAGAAAGAGCATTATATTTGTTTACCGCATGCATGAAGCTGTTATGAATTTGCCTTCAAGAGAAGGAAATACACTTCTTTTCCCATTCCGCCTCCATATGCACAAACGACTTCCAATCAGACCAACAATCTACAAATGAATATTTTAAGAGATTTAAACCATAAAGCATGCAAAACTTCAGCAAGTTAGGAACTTTAACAAACTTGAACTGACAACAATTTTTTCGGAATTGACAGCACAGATGAAAACATACACCAGATTAACATCAGCCTACAGCTGATTCCCAGCACTGTTAAATTCTATTGCAATTTAAACAAAATTAATTTTCATTTTATAGCAAGTTGTTGAAAATGTAAGTATGATAAGTTTGACACCTGATACATACATACGTGTCTACGTATGTGGTATCTCCAGGGATAAGCGATGTTAAATGGTGGTGCCGTGATGGAATGGAGTTGCAAATTTTTTACAACTTCCACACTATTTAAGGTTTTTCATTCCTAATAAAAGCTTTTCACTATATTTTGAATAGGAGGTATCTTATAGTTCACTAGTGTCAATTGTCACATTCCTTATACTTTTACTGGACAAGATTAAATCCATAAAACATTCATTCAATCACTGACCTTGCTCTCGTCAAAATCAAAGTCAACTAGAGGTAGTCTATCAGGTACAGAGTATTCTTCTTCACATTTATAGCGGTCTAATGACCAGAGACGAATAACCTACCATAATGCCAAGGCAATAGTTAGTACAACACAGTTAATCAAATTAGAAACAATGCCTCATATAAAACTATAAAAATAAAAGAGCAATAAAAGGTATATATGATAACAATATATCAGGAATTTACACTGTTTTTAATGACAAAAATGCTCTATTTAGAAAGATTAACATACTCAAATATAGAGAACGTGCACACTTCCAGAAACAGAATAAAAATCCATATTAGATATCTAAAGAATCTATTGATGAAGTTTTCTCCTGCCTCCAAAGAAAAGGGAATAGAAACAAGAACTGTAAGAAAGTGCTTTAAATCCTTAGCAATGAGTTTTTGGCCCTTTGAGTCATTTGCAATGTTTTAAAAACCGGACCGGTCATCGAACCGGTGAGGATACTGAGTCACTGGTTTATTGGTTGAACCACTGGGTCACTGGTCGAACCGCATGAATAAACCGGATTAAACCGGATAACTCGAATAATAAACCAATCTTTATAAGAAAACTATATAGGTATAAAATTGGTCGAACCGGATGATTCAGTCTCTACAAAATATAAATAACACTTAAATTTTTTTAAAATATCATATCATAAATTCATAAGTTCATAATTTAAATTCAAATTTTAAATAAAGGTATCACACATAACAAAATAGTATAAAATTACAAAATTTAATTACAAACAAAGTCTAATTGCAATATAATTTAATTAAATAGTTTATAACAAAATAACTCAAATACGAATCAAATTTAGTTTAAAGAAGGAAAAATTGTTTCAATGTTGGGATCTCCTTTTATATTAAAATAATTTGCAATAAATTCAACCGTATCTGTAACAATTTTCTCGTCAATGTATCATTACTATGTTTTATTTTTTATTTTTTATTTCTATTTCATTTATATCATTTTTTATTTTTATTTTTTAATAAAAATAATAAAAAAATTGCAATTAAACCGCCGGTTTGTGAAAACCGCTGGTTTTTCCGGTTTTCCCGGTTTACACCGGTTTTTACTGATTCACACCGGTTCAATGACATAAGCGATCCAGCATTCGAACCAGACCGGTTACCTGGCCGGTTCCCGGTTCGACCGGTCCGACCGACCGGTCCGATCCGGTTTTTAAAACATTGGTCATTTGTCTTTTCTATGTTCAACCAAAAATAAATAGCGGCAAGACCCCTACAATTAATGTCAGATAAATCCCACTTTCCTTGATAGCCATAAACAAAACTACAAATAGCCAGAAGAAATTCTACCTACAAAAAACAAAAAATACTAAGACATGTCCCAGTTAGAAACATCTTATCTTTTATGCATATTATTAACTTTAGAAGGAATTATTATACTTATTATATTTCTTATGAGGTCACAGGACCTATATATATACATGAGCCTGCTATCTATTTTAGGAAATATGGACAGCTAGTTCTAAGGAAACAAATCCTTGTGATTATGGGATTGATCCTAAATAAATAAACCTAATAATTAGCAAGATACAACTGTTACATTACAGAATTACTACAAATATAAACCTTCCTAAAATACACAAAAACAATCACTGTTTTGACACTCCCCCTCAAGCTGGTGAATAGGTGTTTTCCATTCCCAGCTTGGATATAATTCTTTCAAAGTTAATGCAATTCAGTCCCTTGGTGAGTATGTCTGCAAGTTGATTCTGAGTGGATACATATGGTGTGCAAATCATGCCACTGTCTAGTTTTTCCTTGATAAAGTGTCTGTCAACCTCGATATGTTTAGTTCTATCATGCTGCACCGGGTTGTGGGCTATACTAATGACAGATTTGTTGTCGCAATATAACCTCATAGGTTCATCCCATCTTATCTTCAAGTCTTCCAATATAATCTTCAACCATAGAAGTTCACATATTCCTTGGGCCATTGCTCGAAATTCTGCTTCGGCGCTCAATCTAGCCACTACACTCTGTTTTTTGCTCTTCCAAGTCACGAGGTTTCCACCAAGGAAGTAGCAGTATCCAGTAGTTGACCTCCTATCTACCACTGACCCCGCATAGTCCGCATCTGTATATGCTTCAAGACTTACACTCTTATTTCGTTTGAACAAAATCCCTCTTCCTGGGGTCCCTTTCAAATACTGGAAAATTCTAAGGACAATTCTAAGAGCAGCTTGTAAATGTGCTTCTTTTGGTTGGTGCATAAACTGGCTGACTAGACTTACAGCAAAAGCAATGTCTGGTCTAGTGTGAGATAAGTAAATAAATCTGCCCACAAGTCTTTGATACATTTCCTTCTCCACGGCAATATCCTCCTCCGCACTTCCCAACTTTATATTTGGGTCAACTGGGGTACTTGCTGGTCTGCAGGCTGTCTTACCTGTTTCTTTAAGCAAGTCAGTAATATACTTTTGTTGAGATATGAAGATTCCTTTCTTGGAATGGGCGACTTCAATTCCCAAAAAATATTTAAGTCTCCCTAATGTCTTGATCTCGAATTTCGTGGCAAGGCATTCACTTAACACTTGCTGCTCCTTTTTGTCATCCCCACTTACTATAATATCATCTACATACACCAATAAAATTGTTACCCCCCGAAACTGAATGTTTGATAAATAATGTGTGATCCTCTTGGCTCTGTTTGTAGCCCAGACCTGTCATAACTTTGGTGAATCTTCCAAACCACGCTCTTGGGGATTGTTTCAGCCCATATAAAGTCTTTCTTAACTTACAAACAGTTCCAGCAGCAACCTGTCCATTGTAACCAGGTGGCAAATCTATGTATATTTCTTCTTCAAGGTCTCCATGTAAAAAAGCATTCTTCACATCAAACTGATGCAGGTCCCAATCATGATTTGCTGCTAATGACAATATTACTCTGACCGTGTTCATCTTAGCAACCGGGGAAAAAGTCTCTAAGTAATTAATTCCATAGGTTTGAGTGAAGCCTTTGGCCACTAATCTTGCCTTGTAACGTTCAATGGTCCCATCAGCCCTGTACTTTACTGTATATACCCACTTGCATCATACTGGTTCTTTTCCAATTGGTAGGGTGACAAGTTCCCAGGTCCTATTCTTGCTTAACGCCTCCATTTCCACATCCATGGCTTGTTACCATTTCCTGTCAGATAATGCTTCAGATACAGAGGAAGGTGTGTGTGTGGAGTTGAGGTTTGTGAGGAAGGTTTTATGGGTAGGTGAGAATTTTTCAAAGGATAAGAAATTCGACAGTGGGTAAAGTGGTTGTTGGGTGCATGTTCTAGTTCCCTTTCTAAGAGCAATGGGTAGGTCTAAATTTTGGTTCACCTGTGCATCTAAATTTTCAGAAACAAACTCATTAGAATCATTAGAGTTTATAGGATTCGAAAGTGTTACCTCATGTAGTGATGATGGGCTGGACTCTTGGACATTGCTAGACTCTAGAATGGCCTTTTCTCTCCTTGAATATACCAGATTTTTCCCAAATCTTCCACCATTAAGTACCGGTTCAGGTGCAGGTCTTGCTGTTGGTTCAGGTGCAGGTGTAGGTGTAGGTCCTGCTGTTGTTTCAGGTGCAGGTCCTGCTGTTGTTTCAATTTCATGGACAGCAATGCCATTTGTCCCAATTTCAGGTCCAAATGTCATATTTGGAAGCATGAGAGTCTCATCTTCCTCTCTTACATTCTCCCCATGAAGATGAGGCTGCTTGAAGTAACTCTCTTGTTCGTTGAAGGTTACATCTCTTGACACGTAGAATTTTTTTGATAGAGGGTGAAAACATTTGTATCCCTTTTGTGTGGTAGAGTACCCTAAGAATACACATTTGACAGCCCTAGGATCTAATTTTCTCCTTTCATTACTATGAACATGCACAAAGGATACACACCCAAATATTCTAGGTTGGAGTTTATTTGTAGGATCCAAGTGTGGGTAGAATGAGGATAGGACTTCCATGGGGCTTTGTGTCTAAGATTTTAGTGGGTAACCACTTGATTAGATAGGTGGCAGTAAGAAGAGCTTCCCCCCAAAATCTCTTAGGGACATGGTTTTGAAAAAGTAGAGCTCTAGTTTGATTTAATAGGTGCCCATTTTTCCTTTCTGCAATCCCATTCTGTTGGGGTGTGTTTACACATGAGGACTCATGGATTATCCCTTCCTTTTGGCAAAAAGAGTTTAGCACGAGGTTAAAATAGTCCTTGGCATTATCAAACCTAATTCTTTTGATACCGACCCCAAATTGATTTTTAATCATTGAGACAAACTGAAAAAACACAGAGCTAACTTCAGATTTTTGTTTTAATAAAAAAACCTAAGTCACCCGGGTACAATCATCTATGAAGGTTAAAAACCATTTAGCACCTGAGATATTAGGAACGTAAGCAGGACCCCATACATCAGTGTGAACAAGAAAAAAAGGAAAAGGACTCATCTTATTGCTAATGGAAAAAGGTACACGCTTGTGTTTAGCAAGCTCACACAAATCACAATGGAGACTTTCCACATTTAAATTTTTAAACAAGAAAGGGAAAAGCACTTTTACAACTCGAAATGAAGGGTGTCCTAGCCGGCAATGGTATAGTTGAACTTTCTCTTTGTTGGTCATGGTGGATTCAGATATGAGAGAGCAGCTCCTGGTAGGCAGATTAGGATCCTCCATGTAGTATAGGCCATTCCATTCTCTAGCATGTCCAATCGTCCTCCCCGAGTTCTTGTCCTGTAGTATACAAGAGTTGTTATGAAAAACAGCATTACATGAGAGATCTTTTGTGAGTTTTTGTATAGAAATCAGATTGGTGGACAATTTAGGAACATGAAGGACATTTTTCAATGTTATGGATGAGTTTATTTGGACCTCTCCTTGTCCTGCTGCAGTCATAAGGGTTCCATCTGCTGTGGAAATTTTCTTGTTGCTAGGACATGGGGAATAAGTGGAGAAATATTTGGGTAGAGGGGTCATATGGTCAGTGGCTCCAGAGTCTAGTATCCAGTAATGTGTAAATGGTGTATCTGAAACATTAAGCCCAAAAGAAAGTGGAAACTTACCAGAATATGTTAAGGAACATGTACCGATGGGCTTCTCCAATTTACTAAGGAATGATCACCCGTTCTATCTCTTCATGATTCAGCTGGCCAGATCCTTCACTTTGTCCATGACTGATGTGTGCTTGCCCTTGCCCTCCTTTTTTTGGAGGGCCTCCTTTCGGCCCCCATTCTCGGCTTGGGGGTTTCCCATGTAATTTCCAGCACTTCTCCCTTGTGTGACGCGGCTTGTTACAGTGGGTACACTAGATATCCTCATGTTTTTTCTCCATATTGGGAACCCCACTTCTCTGTTGGTTAGCAACCATGATTGTTCCTCCTTCAGCAATCATTGCAGAACTTTCAGTTATCGAGGTCTCCAGCATCAGTCCTCTCCTGCTTTCTTCACTCCGGATAATGGCTACCACTTCATTAAGCCCTGGGACTTTCTCTTTTCCCAGGATTTGGATTCGGACCTGATCATATTCAGGATTTAGGCCTACCAAAATATGATAGACTCTATCTTGTTCAGTATACTCCTTAAGGATTGCTGAGTCTTCTGAACATTTTGCTTTTATAACTCGATAGTGGTCCAATTCCATCCATAGAGACTTGAGTTGATTAGCATATTTTGTAACAGATCTGTTTCCTTGTTTGGCAGCCACAGTTTTCACCTTTACATCATAAATTTGAGCAGCATCCTTGGCCTTAGAATAAGTTTGTTCTACTGCCTCCCAAATTTCCTTTGCTGATTTAAGGAACATGCAGGTATCACTAATTTCTGGAACCATTGAATTCCACAGCCACGCCATGATCATGGAGTCTTTTTCATCCCATGATTTGAACTTGGGATCTGTTTCAGCAAGTGGGTTATCAGTCAGGTGACTGACCTCTCCTTTTCCTTTCAAGATGGTCCTAATGAGTTGAGACCATTTGAGGTAATTCTTCCCATTTAACCGATAAGCAGAATGAACATTCTGCAGTTCTCCAGCAGTTTGGGGTCTGTCCCCAGTTTTCATAATAGGATCCACGATCTCAGCCATGACCCGCTGCAATCAAGGTAGAGAGGGCTGCGCTGCAATGAAAGTTGCGACAAGGTTTAAAGGTAGCACAGCAATGAAGGCTGCAACTTAGGGTTTACAAGCACGGTCAGAGACTCCCAAGGATCGGGAGCTCTGATACCATATTAACTTTAGAAGAAATAATATTCTTATTATATTTCTTATGAGGTCACAGGACCTATATATACATGAGCCTGCTGTCTATTTTAGGAAATATGGACAGCTAAGTTCTAAGGAAACAAATCCTTGTGATTATGGGATTGATCCTAAATAAATAAACCTAATAATTAGCAAGATACAACTGTTACATTACAGAATTACTACAAATATAAACCTTCATAAAATACACAAAAACAATCACTGTTTTGACACATATCTACAACTAAAAGATCAAGAAGCATTGTCTTGAAGGCCACATAAAACACTATGCAATATGTAATAGACAAGCAATGCTTTCCGGGACCAAATAACAAAAGCCGATTTTCGCTCCTTTCTAAGCTTAAAGTTAAGTTGTCTAACCAAAGAATCCTCCTAGGCTGTAGCAATTCCCAACAACAAGAAATGTCATGTGATCTTCCCAATTTGGTAAACGGGAATGACACTAAGACAGTGCATTCGAATACTAGAAAAACAGGCCTTAACCAGATCGATACTGACTCTTAATGAGAAACTTCCCTCCAGCTATCCAACATTCCATCATATTCTAAACTAGTAGGGCCCAAGGAGCTAAACATGACCCCAATCCACCCAATGATGCTATAAGTTATATATATTATTAAATTCTTCAATCCTGTACACGATGCATCTTCATCATATCTTATCTTTTGTAGTACTTACAAAAAATAGATACTTCAAAATTGTCAGATTAATATATGGAATTGGTGAATAATAAACTTTTGTGATTATTCTATAGGGTTGTTTTATTTTAAACATATGCGATTGTTAATTTACTGCTTCCTATAGAATACAGATTACTCAGACACAGTAAGATCATTAGATATTGTCTTGTAAAAAGGTGTACTGTATATGCATAAAGATGTGTTGTTTATGCTTCACGACTACCAAGTCATAAACTTATTAATCATATTTGGTACTCCCATCTTGCACAATGAGTGACTCATTTGATCATTTCACACAGATTAAGAAAAGGGAATAAATAAAAGAGAGAATGATATTTTTACTAAAGTATCCCTTATCAAATATTGAGAATGATGAAAGTAGTATTAATTAGAAGGTAGAATTGGAAAAAGTGCATTGGAAATTGAACTGGATCATTTATTCTGAAACACATTTATATTCTAAATGGGTCACTCATTATGGGACGGAGGGAGTACATGATAAGCATGTCTAGAGCAAGAGTTTAAACTAGATCGTTCAAATTTAGTCATAGAACCACAAAGCAGTTCCTAATCCACCGTAGATTTGATCGACAATAAAACTAACGGCTTGTTTATGCCAGCTGATTAGAGAAGGATGTCTTTAAAAATGAGAAATTAGAAATAAAGGAGATATAATAATACCGTATACGCACCTTATCTCCCACACCAGTAACAACCGTGCCCATTTTCATTCGACACTGAGAAACCCTGAATTGAAAGACAAAGGTGTAACATCAATATACAGCCTAAATGTTTATAAGGTCTGTACATATCAGTTATCAGACAGAAATACAAAAAATAATGAGCAAGTGATAAAACAATCAGAGTATTGAACTATTGATCCAACATTATTTCTTACATCAGAATGCTAACATTTTACAGTTTTTACATATATAATCTAGTAACACTCATTTCCTTAAAACTTCAAAAATGATCTAAGATGAACATGAAACATCAGTCATCATAGCTTTAAAATTTGACATACACATTTCCACACGATAAAACCAACAATTCCTAGGAAACAGGTGTGTGTATGTATATATAATCTATCTATTTATCTATCTTCCGATCTACACATATATACATATATGCACACATACATAATTTGTATAGTAACAAACACCACTCATTCTAAAGTAAAGCAAGTGATGGTTGAAAAACAATATTTGTTTTGTTCAGTAGACGAAGTGGTAATAACTACTAGAAACTCAATATCGGCTCTTTCTAGTTGAGTTAGGATTTGCGGACGAAAAGCAATGTTATTACTGAATGAATTACAAGAGAGAGTTAATAAATTACGCGGTTGAATGACCCTTCCACTGATCAACATGAAATGTGCCACACTGAAGCGCCAATCTATGCTGCTCCATAGCTACTTCCCCTAAAACCACTCTCAAGGACTTTTTAGTAAATCCAGATGAGCTCGAACAATCCTTCAGCAACTTCTTCTCATAAAACTCTCGCAGCGATCGAGCCTCAAGGATTGCATTCCTTTAACACAAAAAATAAGTGAGTTTCAGAAATTAGGTATTGCTCTGTTCAATTTCAAATTGCAAACAGAATAAGAAAATGAAAGGAAAATATACCAGAATTTGCAAACGAGTGAGCAGCGAACTAGGTCGAACATATTGAGGAATGCGAAGATGGTACAGACGATGTCGCCGTCGAGGGAAAGTATTGTGGTTGGAATTTCGCGGCGTTTTTTTCTTTGGTCGGTAGAAGTAATGGCCGGAGTAGGAGGCGTGTTACCAGTCGCCGCCGTGAAGGTTGATTGAGGTTTGGTCATTGTTTGGAGTTAACGGAGTAGCACCGCCGGACTGTGAGGGGAAAGGCAGCTGTTGGAAGGTTCTGGATTTTGGAGTGGCCCGACCCCACGGCAATTACTCTCTACTCCGGCAACATACCGGGTGAACGATCAGTTCTAATGATATTACATCTACTATATATCTATTACTAAACAATTGACTGTCTTTCCATTAATGCCCTTTAAACAAAAAAAAAAACTCATTGTCAAAAGGTTATTTGAGTAAATAAGTAAATACAACCTTAAAACACTTCCTATGCACCATCTACTTCCACGTGTCGGCATTTTAATGGCAATTAGCTACAACAATTCCCCCCAAAACACAATGCATCAGGACAAGAACACTTTCTACTTCATATAACCTCATTCTATTCACTTTCTTTCTCACTATTTCACTTCAAGAACACATATCTCACTTCAAAAACCATAGAATCCTCCTTCCAAAAGGTTAGTGTTACTATTATATTTATTATTCTATTGTTTGTTTGTTTATTTTATTCCATTATTCTACATTGCTTATGATTTAAAAGTTTTGGATTTTTCTTTAAAATGATTTCTCCTTATGATATAAAGGTTTATGTTATACCATTATTCTATATTCACATTGGATTATTCATTATTCTATAAAGGTTTATGTGTTTTCTGTTTCTGAAAAATGGTTGAAGAAGTAAAATGGTTTCTTACTTTTTATGGCTTCCTATTAAGACATGTATGGCCTGCTATGAATCATTGTGCTGCTAATGGTTTTATATTTTCTGTTCTTGAAAAATGGTTTCAACAACTTCATTCTGTAAAATGATATTCTCGGATGGTTCTCGGTTGTTTTCACATGTTTTTATGGTTTTTTGTTGCTTTCTCTAACACTTCCAAAATGATGGTTTTGTGATCTATTGTTTCTAAACTTTTGAAATATAACTTTGCTAATGTTTTGTAGTATCATTTATTAGGTTACTTTTGCATTTTTCAGATCTCTCATTAACAATGTCAAGGCCTCCTATCCACATCAAAGATTTGGTTAAAGGTAATCAGGTTTGGAAGATGCACATTCGCATTGTTGATCTATGGATTGTTAGGGAGAAAAGCGGACAACAACATATCGAGTTGGTCATCCAAGATGGAAAAGTATGGCTTGCTATTTGTAATGAGAGATCTTTATTTATTTGTGTTTTTCTAACTAAATGACTCGACAGGGAGACCAAATTCATGTTACGACGAGGAACCGCGATTTTAAGGATTGGGTTCAACAACTAAAAGAACATCAAACTTATGCACTATATAATGGAGAACCGGCTGCTAATGAAGGACCTTTCAAGGTGTGTTCCAATAGCCTAAAACTTGTCTTCAATGGAGGGACAACAATTACTGAGACTGACATACCCGAAATTCCTCAACATCACTTCAAGTTTAAGGCTATTGGAGATTTTCTCAATGGACATTTTCAGATTGACCTGTTATATGGTAAGTTTATGTTTCGTGTAATCTCATTTTATCATCGTAGCTTAACACATATCTGACATTTTTATGATTCTTCAGATGTTATTGGGTGCTTACAAGATGTGGTGAAAACTCAAATGGGTGGTGGTGGTAAGAAATCATGCGCAAATATCACATTGAGTGATGAACATGGTAACATCATTGAGGTTGCATTATGGGATGATTACGGAAAACAATTCATGAACTACAATATGGCTAACAAAATTGATGGACCAACAATCATTATTTTGACACATGCTTGGTGTAAGAAAAATGCAGGTTAGACAAAGAACCATTATTACATGTCATTGTGTCAATTTATTGTTTTTCAATCATTCATAGTACCAATGCATTCTAACTACTTTTCAATGTTCATGCTGCAGTTTCTGGACTGCCTTGCCTTTCTAATGCTTGGAATGGCTCTAGGCTTCATATTAACCTTGACCATCCCCAAGTTGAATCTTTTAAATCTAGGTAGTCAATATTGCGTTATGTTTATTCAAATATCCAACGGATGCTTCATATGCATCTAATTTCTGCCATGTTAACCTTTACCATTCTAACATAACAATGACTTGCAGTTTGTCATCAAATCAACAATCTGCAACTTTGTCACATTCTCTTAGCCAATCATGTGATTCATCGATTCAATTAACCAACAAAGGTTGGACTAGCCCGAATGAGGTAAAGACTATTCGTCATATCAATGCAATGGGAAAGGATTGTTTCGCCACCACAATTGGGACTACAAAGAGATTCAAAGCTTCCAAACATGGATGGTATTATGAGTCTTGTCCATCTTGCAAGACCTCAAATAAGTCCTTTGGGGAGAATTTTGTGTGCATTTGTGGAGCGAAGGATGTGGAACCTATCACTAAGTAAGCAACCAATAATTTTTTCATCTATGCCATCTTACCTTTTCACATAGAAACTTATAAATTTCTGTTTATTCTCTTCATATTTTAGGTTCAAAATCGAAGTTGAGGTTGAGTATGAAAACCATGTTGGTTGCTTTGTGTTTTGGGATAAGGATTGTATCCCTTTTGTTGAAATGACTGCTACACAGTTACGAGAACTCATGAAGGAGGTATGTCCTTCACAAACAACAATGCATACTATTTAATGTTTTCCATCAAATTCCTATATTAACCATGACAACTTTGCTTGTGTTTTAGGCTGGTGAGGACAACCCTAGAATATATCCAGAACAACTCGACAAACTATTGAACAAAGACCTAGCTTTTCGTATCAAGTATCAATCTTTTTTCCAACAATTCTCCATTGTGACCATCATTAAGGATGTTGATGTTTACAAAAACTTGGACAACTTGTTAAACCCTAATGAGGTAACACCTTTTTCTGTTATGAATGTCTATTTTTTCTCAAGTCATACTCATTTTGAAAGTCAATTTGATCAATTTTTCAGCATACATCTAATGCTGAATTTTTCAACTTGGACACTTCCAAGCCAAAGGAAGTTGAAGACCATCCCATTGTAAGACATCTTTTAAGTCTTGCCTACTGCATTTTGGTTTTCATCATCAATTCTAATGCCTTTTTCTATTTTTTTTTATGCAGAATACACCCTTAGCTGAACATACTAACTCTGCTCAACCATCCACCTCTGTCAACCATACTTGGAGTCCATCTGCCAGCTCAAGCAATACCCCGGCTAAGAGGGTTGCTATCTCAAAATCTCTTGATGAAGTTTTCCAAAATGAAGACCTAACTCCTAGGCAATCCGCAACAAAATCCAAACACTTAAAGAAAGAGTGATGTCATGGTCATACCATTGGAAGCCTCAGTTTTTGCAGCTTTGTTTTGTTTGTTGACACCATTTGTGTAAGGAATGATTCTAAACACTCAGCCATAAGATTGTTTAAGCGTGTCGCAATGCAACTTTGTTTTGTTACTTGAACTCATTGGATCATGAATTAATATTTTTGTAATGATGCTTCCATATTTAATGTAATATTTCTTACATTTTGTTGTCTGTTGATTTTTAATACAACCTTAGTATAGCATTCCATACTTTCTTTGAATTATTAGACTAACTATAGCAACAATTTACTATGATACTCATTTAATCAAAGACTATGATTTTGAACATTGCAAATAGTAAAATGCAGATTGCTTCATTATTGAAAATTGGTTCACATAGTGAGTTTAGATATGTCAGTTAGAGTAAACAACATAAGTTAGTAGTCTTATAAGAAGTTATCTTGGTTAGCATTGTTAGTAGTCTTAAATAGTTTCAATTTTTCATTCTACTCCCAATCATTTTTGGACATTTTCTGAATAGATTTTAACCAACAGTTCAATATATTTATCCTCTTCAAAGAATTATGAGGGGCATTATATTAATTTTCACCCAAAAAAAGAGAGAAAACAGTTATCAAAACAAAGGAAGAATGAAAAAATTCTGAAATGCTTTTTTATATACAGTAGATTTCTATATTTATCCAAAAGACTAACAATTTGAAATGTCTTTAACACATGGACCACATAACAAGAACATGTGTAGAACTTTCCTAAATATTATTAATATTATTATTAGTGGGTGATATAAATGAATGAAGCATTTTGTTTTAGTTTATAGATGTGTTTGTTCCATTGAGATTTTTTAATATTAAAATAGGAGAAGGTGATAATGAGATCAACTTGAGGTGTAAATAGATTGGCTTGTGTTACTGGAATGCAGCAGGTTTTTTTTTATAGCAAAGCAGTTTTTGTTTAGCAAAATCCATGTAAGAATGCAGCATGTTTTAAAAGCAACATAGCAGTAGGTTCATGTAAGGCATATAGTTGTGTAAAAGCAACTTTTTCAAATAGCAGAACTTGACTACTTACCTCTTTTAACTAACTTCCAGCAATTACAAATGTTTTCATTCCATATTTTAGGGAATAACCAAGTGTATTGTCATGTCTCTATTTAATGCAGCATGCACTCCTCGCCAGCAAGCTATGTACCAGACACATTATCCAATGTAAGCAAAGCTTAAAATGTCCAAAGGTACATCATTGACTATTTAAATACAACAGATCGAGCAAAGAAACTTTAATTTTATTTTGTAGATACTATTATATAATGCTTTGACACACGAGGCTTTTCACTTCTTATATTTTTTTTGGAAAAAACCAAGGAGTTTTATTAATAAACCAAAAGGAAAAATAGTACAAGATATGTTAGGACCCCAAAATACAAAACACCTACTGGTATAAAACAACTTATATTAATGCAAAGTCATTGCCACCACCCTGTCATGTGTACCATCAACCATAGAAATGTGTTTCCTTTCTAGCTGGCATAATTGTGTACCATTGTACATTATGAAATAAAAAACTATTTTTTCTAATGATTACCAACTAAATCATGGTTTATCATTACTAGATTAGTTCCATTGAACTTACTAACATGAGGTACCTTTTTGAAATTATAACAAACATTATGAAATTGCTTTTCAATCCTCCATCTATTCTAAAATTTAATCAAGTATAATGACATACAATTCTTTCATTCATGTTATACAGACTGTGCAAAAAAGTGTTGTGATTGAATTGTATGGCAGTTAACACTTTAACAAATGCATTGGAGAGCAATAACAGTTCAGATATGAGCAGCAAATCTCTTGGCGATCAACACATTGATAAGGTTATATTGTCATAAAGGTTAGTTTTTGGGATGGTTTTGCTAATCAGTGAAGGAAGCTTAGAATTCATAAATTAAAATTATTTGATGTTTTACCTTCTATGAATCTATACAATGTTTTACAAAACTGTCAAAAAAATATTATCTAAGTTTAGGAACATATTTAATGCTATGGTATAAGTATAAATTAGTCCCTATTGCTTGATAGATCAAACAATAGTTCTAGGCCATATAGATCAAAGTTGTGAAAATTAATGTGTAATGGCATTTGAAAATTTCTGTGTTTTCATGTTGTGAGAGGTTTTGTTGTATGGTGTTTGGTTGGTTAAGAATTTAAAATGATACCTTATTATTGGAGTGACTATGGTGGGGGAAAACCTGGATTTTGTCTCTTTTAGGAGACAACTTTGCTTGACAATGAACTTAAGTTCACAATGAACTTACATAAGGTTTATAGATTGAATTATTTAAATATAATTTTTATATGTTGTCTCTTGTATGATTCAGAGTGAATCCTATTCTAACAACACCACTCTTCTTAAACTGTCTTCTTAAACTGAAGATTCCTAATGTTTTGCAAATTTATAATTTTATACAGTACAGTTAAGCAACAGGAACTTTGCAGCAAACATCAAAAACATCATCTAAAGGGGCATGATCACCTGTTCCTTCGACTTTCCTTGCATATAATAGCTCTTTCCCTCTAAACACAAACATCCCTCCCTGACAGTATAAATTGATCAATTTAGGAAACCTTAGTTGAAAAGTAAAATAATAAGTTTGTTTTCACTCTTTAGCCACTAGATCAACATATCAAACCTGTTGCAAATATGATACTTCTATCATCTGGAGTGGCTTCTATTGTGTAGTTTTTGGTCGCTTTTTGTAAAGCATCAAATCTCGATAGCACCTTTGCCTATTTAATAGCAAGTTTGTAGCCAAAACATGTTTATCAGCATGCGAAATGGAAAATGCCTAACAAAAAAGATATATACATAGTATTTCATAGAAGTCCAAGGTAATGATTACACTGGCTGGATTGAAGAAAGTACGGCCAAACCCATAGTAGAGGTCTAGAAAATCATATGCCTGAAATATGTTTCTGTTAGAAATTACACCATGAAACCCAATTGCATTTTAGTTTGAGTAGCAGTTGTACTCAACCGTGTAACTCCAATAAAAACCTGAATATGCCCTCAACTTATATAGTCTTCACCTTTATTTTTTGACTTTATGGTATTTTCACCCTAAAGTTGTTTTGCTTTATATTGAGTTTGAATATTGGTGATACTTAACTTTCATTTATTACTTTATGACTATGTTGTCAATAGTGCACCATTGTGTCGTTATAGTGGTGTTGCATGGTGGCACAGTCACCACTATGCTGCTATTGGCGTAGCGGTCTTACTGGTCGCGAATAGTAGTAACAAATTCCATACGGGATTGAAGCCATTGGCTGCTGCTGGTGATGAGGAATGGCTGAGAAATTGAGGATGTTATTGTTGTTGTTAATGGTGTTAACATATCACTGCTGAGGATTGTTCTGCTGATTGTTGTTGATGACAACAACTTTCTGTTCGGATTCTAGAGAAGACTTCAAGCGTTTTGCTAACCCGCCGACAGGAAAATAATTCTTCATAATAGCTTCCACATCATATTTGTTCATCTCAAATATATGATGTTTTTTGGCACAGTTTCATCTGACTGCCTTTTATGATTGCATCTGTTTGAGGTTTTTTGCTTTGTCATTAATGCATTTCAGTAGCCAACTATGGCTATAATAGGAATCAATTTGTTTATGAATAGAAAAATTGTAACATGAAAACATCATTAGCACTAAATACAAAATAATAAAATGTCCATATTGATTCAATGTCCTTCATTTGGGTCTTATAGCAAGATACATCTTACACTTTTAACAAAAGTTTCATAATTTTCATAAAGCTTTTGTTTTGATTAGAACTGCTACCATTAATTTTTTTCTTCAAATTTAATGGTTCATGTATCAGGTTTAAACACCCTTTAAGTTCTCGATCTTCATTTATGGACAACACGAACAATTACGTCACCGCCAAGAAAGCAAGAACACGTAGATCTTTGATAATAAAACAAAGGCGTTCAAAGCGTCAAAGACTTACTACTCAACAACATGTAACACTGAATCCCTCAAATTCTGTAGGAATGAAAACTCCTTTGTCCGAGCTAACACCTTCGCATCTAAACAAAAAAATGGTTGAGCAAGTCGTTGAAGAAGGAATGTTACTTAGTGCATGGTTTCAAGGTTCTGTACCAAGCCAGACAAGACACGATTTTAGACCAACTAAACACGCGTACAACATTCACAACTTAGGAAAAAATCTGTTTTCAAACTTTTCTAACACCATTACAGATGAATTAGATGAAAATCGACAACCTCAAGCCCCAGAATCACTCGAACACATTGGATGCCAACAACACAACGCCGCTGAATACGTTGCAAAGTCTACTCATAAAAGAATGTAAGACTTATCAATTTTGTAACATGTGGTACATTTGTCAAAGAATTTGTTTCATTATATTTAAATATGTTACACCTTCCATGCAACATTAAGAATACGAGAAAACCAACAGTAGGCACACCTTCCATCAACCAAGACCGTAATGTTACTTCTTCACAAAGTACACATCTGAGAGACAATTCGTGTATACCAATGTTAGTTTCCAACCTAAAAAGGATTTTTTTTTTCATGTGGAGGCAAACATGATTTCTATTTCATTTGGATGCTTAATTGGACTTCATGCTTAACATGTTAATTTTGTTATTACAGGGCTGTAGGCTTTGTAAAACCTGCTCGGGGAAGGTCGCGGAAACAATGTGTAAGTCCAAGTTACAACATTAATGTGTCAACCGTTGGCCCGTCGCAACAACATCGTGAAGACATATCTACGAATTCCTTGAACTATGATATGGGATACCACCTCGCGTATGTTTATCACTCAGTCATTTTATAATTGAAATACCCTTGCCATAATTATTGCAACCGATTTACGGTTCACCAATTTACCGGTTATTTCACGTGTCCTATAACATTCGTTAAGTTGAATGCTTTCATGAGTTTCAGGTTTCCAGCAAATGGTAAACCTCTTCGTGGCAGACCGAGAAACTCAATGGGAATACCAAATCTTGCTAGGAATCTAACAAGGACAGAGCCACGGCTAAACCGAGTTTTGCGGAGTTCTCCATCACCAACACGGTAAATTATTTTTTGGTTTGGTATGACATATGTTTAATTTCATGAGATGGCAGTGACTAAATATAACATTTTATTCTATATTGGTTACTTGATGAAAACTTCTTGACATACTTGTGAGAGTTGTGCATGATTAATGTTTATTTCTATATGTCTTTGACTTGTGACTTGATTGAAAGATACATATACTGGTATAGAAGAAAATAAAAACAATGACTTTTGCAAGGTGTCCTTTTATTATTGTTGTGATATGTTATCTACTTATCCTCTGTGAGATTTGGATATGTGTAATATGACTACAGACACAAATGCACACATTAGTTATTTTAAACTTGAACATGGATACAATATTTTTGAAGTTTAAAATATAGTTATGTTTATTGATTGAATGTTGACAAGGGTATCAATAGGGGTCGACCAATATGGTTTGTCTTAATTTCTACTAAATAGTTATTATTTCATTCAAATTGTGTAACACTTAAAGAGGGATTTGACATAGATTAGATTAAAAATAATTTTGATTATAAATATTAATTAAAATTGATTCGTTCTTTTTTAAATCTTGTATCTATAATATCTTTGTAATTATGTCTAATAACTACACTTGAATCTCTATACTAGCAGGATGCTCACATGTTGTATACCTTTGTTGTATGCATACTAGATATGAAAGTTTTATACATTTAATGCATGGTTTATTCCAATTTATGAATAGTTGCATTGCTTCTGGAAGAACTTCAAGTATGTTTGACCAATGTACACTTTCCATGTTGTACAGGAGTACTATAAATCCTATTGTCCAGGAAAAACACATTGATGTTCTAAGTTTTAGAAATGACTCGTCGGTGGAACAAGATGTTCCGCTTCCCAGATCTGATAGTGGTAACGCTGTCCAAAATCAATGTCAAGTTTTTCATCCAACGGTGAATTTAGATTTTAATAGTGACGATGATGATGAATCCAACTATGACCCTTTTGCAAGTAAGTCGATTGACTTTTGATCTCTTATTTTAACATTATATTATTTTTATCTTTCCATAACAACACGTTACAACTTCACATTTTCTAGCCCATCAATCTGAAGATGATACATATTCTGATTTTGACGATGACGATGCGGGTTTTGTTATCAATAACCATCATGAAGGAACAACCGAAGGTTGGATATTTTTTTTGTTACTTATAGAAACTTTAACATGTTTATCGTTTAATGACATTATTTTATTTATGTAGAATATTACGACATTGGGGATCCTTTAATCGAATGTCGTCATTGTAAAGCCATGATGTGGTATCAAGAGAGGATGAACAAAAGCTCCCATTCAGCTAATCCCAAATTCTATTTATGTTGTGGGAATGGAAAGGTTGAACTTCCTTTACTAAAGCAACCTCCCGAGATACTGTCACGTCTCCTCTTTGATCAGGAAAGTTTAGTTAGTCGAAAATTTCAACAACAAATTCGAATTTACAACATGATGTTTGCCTTCACATCACCCGGTGCAAAGTTGGATAACCGTTTTAACCATGGCGGTGGACCACCAACACTTCGGATTCAAGGTCAAACGTGTCATCGAATTGGAAGTTTGTTGCCACCTGAAGGTCAACCGCCGAAGTTTGCTCAACTTTATATTTATGACACCGAACATGAGGTCCAAAATCGAATGCAAGGACTAAGGTATATTTTCATGACATTTTCTTAATTTCTTTATAGTCGATACATATAGGCAATTTAACGATTTTAATTTTATGTTATTTTTTAGGAACACCAAAAACATTGATCCCTTGATTGTCCAACAATTGTCTGATATGCTTTATGAACATAACCCTCATGCACAAAGTTTTCAGATGGCTAAACAATGGTTAAGTGATGGAAATACTCAAAACTTGAAATTGAGGCTAATTTCGGATAGAACCACTGATGGCCGGATTTATAATCAACCAACTGTATCTGAGGTTGCTGCATTAGTTGTTGGTGATATTGACACAGCAGAAATGAGAGATATAATCATGCAAACCAGAGGAGGGCAACTTCAACGCATTAATGAGCTACATGCAGCTTACTTAGCGTATCAATATCCATTGATTTTTCCCTATGGTGAGGATGGTTATAGGCCTAACATTGCTCATAGAGACTTACCTCTCTTCCAAGACAACAAGAGAAACAGACTAACCATTAGGGAATGGTTAGCATTTCGCATTCAGAGCAGAGTCATTGAAGCCAAGACACTGTTATCATCGAGAAGACTATTCCAGCAGTTTTTGGTTGATGGTTACACGATGTTAGAATCTGAAAAGCTAGAATGGATCCGTAAAAATCAACCAAAACTTCGGGTGTCAAAGTACAACACTCTTAACGAAGAAGGCGATCAAAGTCAAACACCAGGATCAAGTACAGGAAAAAGAGTTGTACTACCATCTTCCTATGTTGGCGGTCGCAGGTTCATGGATCAATTGTATTATGATGGCATGGCTATCTGTAGCAAAATGGGGTTTCCTGATCTGTTCATAACTTTTACTTGCAATCCAAATTGGCCTGAGATACAAAGAGTCTTATCACCTCTTCATTTGAAAGCACAAGATAGACCGGATGTCATCTCACGGATTTTCAAAATCAAGTTTGACCAATTACTTTCAGATTTAACAAAGAAGGGTGTCTTGGGCAAGGTACTTGCATGTAAGTTATATTTCTTAACCTTTGATATTCTTCATTTAAATTTTGAAAATTCTAATTCATTGTCTATTACATCTTTTATAGATATGTACACCATTGAGTTTCAAAAAAGAGGGTTGCCACATGCACATATCTTGATATTTTTGCACCCTTCTAACAAGTATCCTGCACCTGAAGATATTGACAAAATTATTAGTGCTGAAGTTCCTGATCCTTTGAAAGATCCAAAGTTGTATAATTTGGTCAAAACACACATGGTTCATGGTCCTTGTGGTTTGGCAAACCTGAATTCACCTTGCATGAAAGACATGAAATGCTCCAAGTTCTACCCAAAAAAGTTTCAATCTTCAACAATAGTGGATCAGGATGGCTATCCAATATATAGGAGAAGAGACAATGGAAACACAATTGAGAAAAATGGAACCATCCTTCATAGTGGTCATGTGGTTCCCCACAATCCAAGTTTATTGTTGAAGTATGAAGCCCATATAAACATGGAATGGTGCAATCAAAGTACTTCGATCAAGTACTTATTCAAGTACATCAACAAAGGTTCTGATCGAATTTCTGCTGTTATTCAACCTTCTGAGGACAATGGAAGTGGTGAGAAGAACAACATTGATGAAATCAAGCAATATCTTGATTGTCGCTACATCTCACCAAGTGAAGCATGTTGGAGGATATTCTCATATTCTATACATGGTAGGAAGCCAGCTGTTGAGAGATTGTATTTTCACATGGAAGGAGAAAATTTTGTTTACTTCAAAGACTTTGAGCAAATTGGGAATGTTTTACTTAAACCAAGTGTAACTGAATCAATGTTTACAGCATGGTTTGAGGCAAACAACAAATATGAAGATGCACGGTTGTTAACATATGGTGACTTTGTCTCTAAGTTTGTTTACCATAAATCAAGTAGGAGTTGGAAACCTAGGAAAAGAGGTTATACCATTGGTCGTCTTATGTGGGTTCCTCAGAGCACAGGTGAATTATTTTATTTGAGGATGATGTTGACTATCAAGAGAGGGCCATTATGTTATAAAGACATCAAATTTGTTGATGGTGTACAACATAAAACTTTTAGAGAAGCATGTTTTGCTATGGGATTCTTACAAGATGATAAAGAATTTATTGAGGCAATAAAAGAGGCACATGTTTGGGGTTCAGGTGTGTTTTTACGAAAGTTATTTGTTACTATGTTGTTATCATCATCCATGAATAGACCTGAACATGTTTGGAATAATTCATGGTTGTACTTATCTGATGGTATTCTTTATGAACAACGTGCCTTGACAAGAAATCCAGGTACTCTATTTATATAATCGTATGCTATTTTCTATTTTTTTAGATTATGTGTTTTAAACATATTTATTTGTACCCTAGGTTTGACACTTACAGATGAAGAAATACAACAACTTACACTTATGGCTATTGAAACACAATTGCAAAAAAACAAAAAAAGTTTGAAGGACTACAAACCTATGCCATATCCAAAAGATTTTGTAATATCATTTCTTGGAAATAGGCTTATTTATGAAGAGAGGCAATATGATCCGGTTATTCAAGAGCAATTGTATTCAAATTTACACACAACTCTTACAGGTGACATCAAAATGCATGTAGAAAATCATATATTTATATCACTTTGTTGTTGAACATACTAATCCTTTTGTTATTATTATATTCTTTGTAGATGAGCAGAGACAGATTTTTGAAGAAATTATGGAAGCAGTAGAAAAACAAAAAGGTGGTGTGTTTTTTTTATATGGTTACGGTGGAACAGGTAAAACATTTATGTGGAACACTTTGTCAGCTGCACTACGTGCTAAAAGAAAAATTGTATTGCCTGTTGCCTCAAGTGGGATTGCAAGTTTGTTGTTACCAGGTGGAAGAACAGCTCATTCTAAATTTAAGATTCCAGTCCCAACTTTGGAATCATCCATTTGCAACATAGACATAAAGGATGAACTTGCAGAACTGTTAAAGTTGACTGATCTAATCATATGGGATGAGGCTCCTATGGCAAACAAGTTTTGCTTTGAGGCTCTTGACAAATCTTTGAAGGATATTATGAGTAAAAATTCTAAAGCTTCTGAGATTATATTTGGGGGGAAAGTTGTTATTTTTGGGGGTGATTTCAGACAAATTCTTCCTGTTATACCAAGAGATTATATTATTCATGCGACCATCAATGCTTCTTATATTTGGGATTATTGTAAGGTACTCAAGCTTACGAAGAACATGCGCTTGCAAAGAGGAACAATGACAGGTAATGCTGATGAGATTAAAAAATTTTCAGAGTGGATCTTAAGAATTGGAGATGGAAGAATGTCTGAACCAAATGATGGTTATGTTGAAATTTCAATTCCACCAGAATTTCTCATTTGTAATTTTTCTGATCCTATTGAGGCTATTGTGGAAAGTACTTACCCTAATCTCATTCATAACTACAATGACTCCAAATATCTTCAAAGTCGGGCAATTTTGGCATCAACCATTGAGGTGGTGGATGATATCAATCAATACATCACAAACCTTATTCCAGGTACTAATCTTACTTACTTAATGTATTCAATTCCATAACATATACTTATTTGTCATTTAACTAATGCATATTATTTCCAAAATTTTAGGTGATGAAAAGGAATACTTCAGTAGCGATTCTGTTGATAGATCTGAGGCGACTGACTTCGATGCATTTGAACATTTAACTCCTGAATTCTTGAATGCTCTTAAAACATCAGGATTGCCTAATCATTCAATCAAGTTGAAAATTGGGAGCACAATTATGTTGTTGCGCAACTTGGATCAATCTGAAGGATTATGCAATGGTACTAGACTCACGGTAGCAAGGCTTGCTAATCATGTCATTGAAGCTAAGATCATTTCTGGAAAGAATATTGGTAACATCATTTATATTCCAAGAATGTCTTTGTCCCCTTCACAGTCACCATGGCCTTTTAAATTGGTTAGGAGACAATTCCCAATTATTGTTTCTTTTGCTATGACTATTAACAAATCACAAGGTCAATCTTTAGATAATGTTGGTTTATACTTACCAAAAGATGTTTTTAGTCATGGTCAATTATATGTGGCACTTTCTAGAGTTAAGAGTAAAGAAGGTCTTAAAATTTTGATTCATGACAAAGATAAACAAGCTATGCATACAACCACCAATGTTGTATTCAAGGAAGTCTTTCACAACATTTAATAGGTATGATAGTTTAAGTTGTTTTGTTACTATTTGTGGTCTTTCAAAATTGTTATTTGTTACTAATATAAATGTTATTTTTTACAGGTTATTTTATTTGTGAGTTTTTGAACTTCATGCTAGACAATCTACCATTGATGTAAACACTTGATATTTTGTTATTAATTTTTTGTGGAATCAAACAATTAATTTGGTGTAAACATGTTCCAACTCTTTTATTATTATATCGATATTTTATCTTTCTACATTGTCCTTATAAAATTATATGTTGCATTTTTTATTATTTTTATGATATATTTGTATCTAAATTATTAAATATAATTTTACCCGTGCGGAAGCACGGGTATTCTACTAGTTAGTTAGTCAAGAAAATTATGTGGCTGATTTTAATTGTTTTTTTATTGAATAATTGATATTTTATAATAAATTATAATTATTCTTTAATATTTAATAAGTTATTGAATTATAATTATAATTATTCTATTTAATCACTTCTATAATATTATAAGTTATTCTTATAATTATATTTTAAAAAAACTAATAGAAGATTCGTGCGATGCACGAGAACTCGTTGGAAACGCGCATTAAATATAAAATTTAAAAGATTTAGTCAAGTAAAAATGATTGAAAAGAGGAAAATAGAAAAAAGAAAAAGTTAAAATAAAATAAAGTAAGAAAATAACAATATAAGGATGAGATAAACAAATAATGGAATTTAGAAGGAGAAAGATTGAAGTTATGGCGCAAGATCATCCACGTCAAATCTATATAATAGTAGTAAAAAGATATGTTTAGGATATATATTGAGTAATGAAAAATATAATAGAGGTTTCAAATATATTACAACAAAAGAGAAATGTAATTCCAGTTATATTATAATATGCTTTTCATAATGTAATTCCAGTTATATTATAGAATGCTTTCCAATGAAAAGCATATGAAACTCAAAAAAGAAATTTACATAATAATATGTTGGACCAAAGTTGTCAGAATAAGCTAGTTAGCAAAACATGACCCAAAATGAGTACTAACGGTTTAATAGTTTGACTATAATTGCATTGATGGAAGGATCTCTGACAATGAAAGCCAAACGATCACCTTTTGTGAGACGTTTGTTTACCGCAAATAAACATTTGAATAAAGTATTTGTTCTTTAGACGGTGCACCTCACATTCATATTATTGGTGATTATCAGCATCAATCAAAGTGATGACCTTCTTTCCAAAATGCATGCAGTCCCTGATGAGCTTGAGAGGGATTTATTGTAAACAATAACGAAACAATACAATGAGTGTAATGTAAGGTGAAATTGAAAGAGATATAAATATCTTGTATGGGTTATACTCACAAGAAGATTTGTTCGCACCGTCGTACCACTCCTGATGTTTCGTTTTCAAATATAATATTTCGGTCTCAGTCCCAATATCTTAACACCCTCATTAAAACTATAAAACACAAATTAAAATAAAGAAGTCTCTACTACCAACGTACTGTTTTCAGAGGTATCGATGCAAAATACAATAAATTGGACAATTCGAACATGAAAGATTGATTCAGAAAGTTATACCATTCACTGTCTGACGAAATATTGATTCGGGAGGAATTCAAATAATTTCTAGTACAAAGATTGTTGGATTTCTTTCGTTTCTTAAGAGGAAGTTTGACAGGGTTTATTGGTTGTTGATGTTGTAGAACTTGGTTACGTCCGGGATCGGCGTCGACGTCTATGATTTATTGCATGAGTGAAAAACCATATGTATGTTGAGGTTGTAGGTGAGGTAAATCAAGGTTGACACTTCAGTTGGATTTAGTAACATCGTTGGTTGTTTATGGTAAAACACAAAATAGGGAAACAGTTAGCAATGGTTAAGTAGAAATGCAGTAATAAGTCAGAAGAACATACACCATGGTAAGGTAAAGGAAAGGTTAACTTTGAAAAACCTTTTCACAGTCACAGTAGGGGTGGTTGAAGACGATCCTAGTGGAAATGCATTGTTAAAGTGTTCAGCTGACACAGTCTGTGTAACACCCATATAATATATATCTAGAATAATATCATACAAGTGTTAATTTTTGGTACTGACACCATCATAAGATGCCTAATAGCATAATTCACATTCTTGACCAATTCTAAAACAAAAACTAAAATGGCACAAGACATGGAAATTATATTAAAACAAAAATACTAAGATCAATACAATATCCATTATTGTACAAAGATACAGAAATACACAGCGGAAGACTAAAACTATGCTTCACTTGAAACATCTCGAGCATAGCTCCACTTGTAAATCAACCTGCAAAAGAAACCTGAAAAAGCAACAACAATAGTGAGGTGAGATAACAACATCTCAGTGGGTTCCCTATCTTAGAGTTCTCTCGGCTCTACATGGTTCTATCAAACCTATCTCAAGTCTTTGGTTACTTCTCGTATAAGAAATAAAATAAAATGGAACATAAGTCCATGCCTACTCTCAATGTTAAACGAGTGGAACATCTACCTCAAGTCTTTACGGATGCTTCACGTGGGACTAAAGGCAACCCACCTCAAGACTTAATCAAGACCTTACGGAAGAATTGATATAACACTCACCAAAGTCTTTACGGATGCTTCCCGTGGGACTAAAGGTAACCCACCTCAAGACTTCCTGCATAACCCAATGTAGTACTCACCTCAAGCCTTTACGGATGCTCCCTGTGGGACTCAAAGTAACCCACCTCGAGACTTACTCAAGACCTTACGGAGGATCTAGTAACATACACAACTCAAGTCTTTACGGATGTTTCACGTGGGACTAAAAGTAACCCACCTCAAGGCTTACTCAAGACTTTACGGAGGTCCCAGTGTAATACATACCTCAAGTCTTTACAGATGCTTCCCGTGGGACTAAAGTCAACCCATCTCAAGACTTACTCAGACTTTTACGGAGGACCTAGCGTATTACACAAATCAAACCATTATCTCTGTCTCACTATGCGGTACCTCAAGCCATTACGGGTGCTTCTCGTGGGATTAAGAATAACCCACCTCAAGACTTACTCAAGACTCTATGGAGGACACCGTGTAATACACACTTTTAGTCCTTATGGATGCTTCCCGTGAGACTAAAGATAACCCACCTCAAGACTTACACAAGAATATTCTGGAGGCCTAATGTATAGCACGCTAACGGTTCGCAACAACCCAGGTAAAACTAGGCATCTCATAACTCATACCATCTAACAATCTCCAGTCACAATACTAGGCCACACTATTGATTTATGGTAAAATTTCCTAACTCTTTTTCCATCCTTGATACTTTTAATTATATAGTTTTCAAACATATAATCCTAACATTTTAGTTTAATTATCACCATTAAACAATTCTCACCATAATCTCATTGTCTCTACTCTCGTTCAATCCTCATGATTAACGCGTATCCACAACTAGACAATTACCATGATTCCTTAACTTTACAAAGTTACGGTTAATTGAAAAAGTCGGGTAAAAGTCGGCTCAAAATAATATTTCTTGGTCTCGTAAGATAGAACATATTATTAGCTTCAATTCGATATATGGAACAACTAAAACGGATACCCGAGGCAAAAGATATGAGATTGACATTATTTCCACTAATCTCACAAATTAATAAATGTCACAAATTGATTAATCTCACAAAAATTAATTAATTTCACATGTAAAACAATATTTCTTCCTTCCATCAAATAGAGCATTGAAATATCTTTCCAACGCTTCGAACGGGGTCAAATCAGAGTTACGGTTCAAAAGATACGCCCGTTTCAATTTCACTTTTTGAAAGACTACATGGTGCAATCGATTTGCACTTTGCTACAATCGATTGCACGGTCCCTGATTTTAAAAAAACGCTTCTGGACTACGGTGCAATCGATTTGCACTCTGCTGCATTCGATTGTACCTGCTATGAACTTGAAAAATCACTTATAAACTCCATTTTTCTCATTTAAACATCACCAATCAGTTAAATCATCAACAAAACATGATTATATACATATAACAACCAATATACTTCATTTTTAACAAGTTTTAACCGTTTAATCCTTCGATTTTGAGTTTTACCATAAAACTTATTACTCTCTAAATTCCATAAACTTCTAAAATAAAAGGTACTAACTAGAACCCACCTCTAACCATGAAGAGAAGTTTGATGAAGATGAAGATTGATGAAGAAATGGTGATGATTCTTGATCTTGATGCTTCTAGGGTTCATCTTCTTCTTTCTCTCTTTCTTTTCTCTTCTTTCCTTTTTACCAACTTTCTTCTCCTTTTTTTCTTACTAACTTTCTTTACTTTCTTCTTATAAACCCTTCTTTTTTTTTCTTTAAAACAAAACAATTATATTTATCAGTTAGTAACATTAACTGGTCTAAATTAGAAGTATCCAAAAATATCTCTGAGTTGAATATTTAATAAAGCCTCTGCATCAGATAATACTAATTAATCTTAATTAATATTATCCAGAACGTTTAATTAAAGTCGAGTGGTGGTCAGTGAAGTCGGTGTACTTCACGTCGTTAGGATGTCGGCTTTGATACGTCGCTTTGGGTGTCGGGACGAATTTTGCTTCGTTTATTTTCTTTAGAAAACATTTTGTAATTGTTTATTGAGTCGGAGTTTCTTTTAAAATATTTTCCGCTGCATGTTGAACAATTTATTTTGAAAACGTATCATTGATCCAAGTGTGATATTTTCGTTGAATTGTGACACTCAAATAGTTTTTGATGAAAATTATACTCTAATTTTATAATAGTTCCGTGGAGAAATTTGGGTGTTACAAACACCACTATGCATCCCACACCTGTTAGAACTCCCAAAATTGAACCCAATATTTTTTATGGGACTAATGTGTTTGAATGATTTTTCCAACTGAACAATTTCTTGCTTTTTATTACATTTCTTATGGGATCGTTTATCTTTGGCCGTTTTTTATATGAAGGATGATGCATTTATTTGGTATAAGTGGATGTTTTAAAGTAATGAATTATCTGATTGACACTATTTCGCTAGAGCCTTAGAGTTACGATTTGATCCTTCAACCTATGAAAATCATCAAACTCAACTTTTTAAAATTAGACATCTTAGTTCAGTTACCGAATACCAAACTAATTTTGAAAAGCTTAGTAATAGGCTTATAGGATTACCACCTAATCAATCCATAATTGCTTCATTTATGGTTTAATTCCAAATTTTTGGAAGTTTTTGTTGGTTACCGGACATTATGAAAAATTTCGGTTTTGTAACGAAAAGTTTGTGTAATTTACCGAATATTTTCAAATTTCCGGTAAAAGATTCTAGATATTTCCAAATTTTTGATATTTTGTACCAGATTTTTTCAAATTTCTGATATATACACGTGAATTTTCAAAATTTGCGCAAAAATACATAACAAAAATTTCAAATGTACAATCGAAAATTTTAAATTCTGAGGTAGAAAATAGTAAAAAAATTTGGAAAAATAGTAAAATTTTTATGTAAATATTAGCAAGGGTATTCTGAGAATATTAAAATTTTGGGGAGATATAAAATGTTTATATAGTGATTGTAAGACATACATGGAACTAAGAAAAATTGCTGGCGGGTTTGAAAATTCTCTAGTTGGAACACTTGATTTCTAAATCAATGAGAAGTTGGTAATTTATAATTGTGTGTTTTTGTACCGTTTGTTAAATTCTATATAATTTTGTTGTCATGTTAAAAGCAACACTCACTCATTGTAGTAATGGTTCAAAATATACTAACAAATTAATGTCTTCTCATGATTAAGATAGAAAGAGAACACATAAATATTTATCAGAGAATACATTAAGATAAAACTATGCATTGCATTCATCACAAAATGTAGCAGTGTTGGAGAAGAGAACAGACAATAACCTTCTCAAGCAACCAAACTCAGACAAGTTAAAAACTAAGGATTTGTTTGATTAAAACACATTACATGGAACATTAAAAATCTCATTTGATTACTGTGGAACTTGAAAATATTAATGAACACAAGTATATACCTTGTAACTAAATAATAACAATTTTATTCTACAGTGACATAAAACAAACAAATGTTAACATTCATACCTTAAACATGATGGGAATTCTTCATTCTCTTGGCTTCTCATTGGTCATGGCTCATATTGTGAGTTGGTCATTTATTCGTATGACCGGGATGTGAGCAATTTTGGACCAATGTTCATTCCGTTTATATTTTTCTTCTAACAAAGGGCAATACCTGATGGTCAGATCCTCAAGAGTGGTAGGGAGGCTGTCTTCTGGCAATGACTCTAGTCTTGGACAATCACTGAACGTAAGTGTTTTCAGCGAGGAGGGAAAGGCTTTTTCATGCAATGACTCTAGTCTTGGAAAACACTCGAAATAAAGTTTTTTCAGCGAGGAGGGAAAGGCTTTTTCTGGCACTGACACAATCCCTGGACAATTAATAAAGGAAAGTATTTCTAGAGAGGAGAGGTGTCGAAGTCCATTTCCCTCTAAGGATTTCACTTCAGAGACATTATAGAATTCTAGAGTCACAAGGGAAACGGGCAACAACGGTAACATGTTCAGAATATCATCACCCTCAATATCCAATGATGAAAGAGCAGTGAGACATTGGATACCCCACTCTGTTACCGGTTTTGTTATCCTCACAGATAGAACATAAATTCTTTGTAAATTGGGAGGTAGCAAAACTCCTTCACATAATGATAAATTCAAATTTGGAAGATTTATGAGAGAGATAAACTCAAGAGCCGTAAGGGTATCCATCCGTTGAGGTAGTGATCTAAGTGCCTCACAATTAAGGATAAAAATAGATTGGAGGGTTGATGAGCTATAACAAGAAGTTTCTGAAATAAAAATAGATTCCAAACTCTTACAACTTTGGATGGAAAACTCTTGGAGCATAGGAAAACAGTTCAATGGGAAGGAGGTAAGTGCACTGCAGCCGTCTAATTCAAGAGTCACAAGGGATGTGAAATTGCTCCACGTTTCAGGAGGTAGGAATGTTAAATTCTCACATTCTGAAATACGAAGTGATTGCAAAGAAGTGGGTAAACTGTTTGTTGGAAATGCAGTGAGAGAACTAATACCAACGAGAGTCAAGTGTCGAAGACAGGTGCTGTTAATAATCATTTTAGGTACAGATTTTAGCATATGACATCTCCATATGGATATAACTTGCAGAAGACATGGAGAATCACTCTCAAGCAATGAGCATTGGGTTCTTTCAGTATTGCTTTCTGAATTTGACTCTCCTTCAATATAAATCTTTCTTATTGAGGAGAGCCAATGCTGAGTAGGTGGTGTTGCCAAGAGAAGATCACAACCATCTATTTTAATCACTTCTAAGGAAGGAAGATGACTAGGTAAATCTCCTTTCAATTTAGGACAACTTGATAACCTCAGAGTTTTCAGACGAGGAAAAGGAAACATGTTGTCTGGAAAAGGATGCCATTCCTTCCAATTTGGCATTTCCTCAATTACAAGTGTCTCAAGGGAAGAAAACGGTTGGAATGAAGAATTGCAACCTCCGGCTGCCGTGCCATAGAAATCTTGCCCAATTGTTTTCAAAATTGTCATTCTACCAATTTGCAAGTCTTTGAGAGAAGGTAGCTGCCCTAGTGGTGGAAGTGTCGTGCAATACGCACAATTATCAATACAGAGGGACACCATGTTAAGAAATGATGGATCTCCCAACCAACTAGGAAAATGTGAACCACCATACAAGTCAATGCTCAATTTCTTAAGTTTTGCAGATGGTTGTAACATATCAAGCACATTTCTTTCATTAAGTGTGTCATCAGTTTCCTTGCCCCACTGTAGCGTCAATTCCTCAATATGTTCTTTACTCTTCAAGTTGGTATCACTTGCCTCCATGACATCAATAACATTTTGAAGGTTCTTGATGAATAATTTTCCCCGTAGCTTAGGAAACTTCCCAAGCTCTCTAACACTTAAACCAATATTTTTCTTGCCTACTACAAAAACAGTTAGAGTTTGAAGGTTTTCTAGTTCAGCAATTTGCTTCGGCATCTCTATTATGCTTGTCTCATCAATATAAAGATGACGCAAATTAATTAATTTTCCAACATGTTCTGGCAATTCTGTGAGTTTTGAGCAGGAAGATAAAATCAAGGTTTGCAAGTAGTAGAGGTTGCATATGGTGTCAGACAAGCTTGTGATATACGTGAAAGAGAGATCTAGATAGCGCAACTGCACTAAATTGCCAATTGTATCGGGTAGTGTGGTGATGTTTTTATATCTTGGCAACGATAACACACGCAACCTTCCAAATGTGGGTAGCAAATAATTGAACGCGTTTCTTGATAAATTATATATGGACCATTCAATGCCGTTGCCAATGGCAAGGAAGGTTCTCAAGCGTTTGAATTTGTCGAAAGTCTTAAACTTCTTGAAAACGTCGTATGTTTCTTGATTATATGACAAGTGGCGAACATTTTCATCGCTCTTAGCGCCAAATTCATGTCTGTAACAACTTTTTCCAGATACTGCAGTAGCTAAATCATGAACAAGGTCATGCAAGACAAACATTTTCCCACGAGAATCATCATGCAATTGTTGAATCAATGATCTGGATAACAATTCAGTAAAACACTCATCACCTGCTTCTTCCATGGTTTTTCTGTCTTGAGAATGATTAAGGAAGCCTTCTGCCATCCACAACAAAACCAATTGCTGCCTATCAAGCGAATAGTCCTTTGGAAAAATAGAGCAATAGGAAAAACATCTTTTCAATTGAGAGGAAAGATATTGATAACTCAGGCGCAATGCAGGCAGAATATTATCATTCTCAAAGTTCCATATGTCATTGTTGAGAACTTCGATCCAATCTTCAGGATCTACTTTCGAACGCAACAGTCCTCCAAGTGATTTCGCAGCTATTGGCAATCCACCACACTTTCTTGCAATCTTCCTGCCAATTGTTTCTACCTTTCGTTGTTGAGTTTCTGAAAAGTCTCCACTTCCAAATGCAATTTTTGAGAGTAAAAACCAACTGTCTTCTTCTGACAGGCGATCTAATTCAAAAATAGGAAATGTGCGTGCAGTATCTGCCACTTTCTTGTTGCGTGTTGTGATGATCACTTTGCTTCCAGTTTTTCCATAAACCAACGGAGATACAAGTTGTTCCCAATCACGATGATTGTCATTCCATAAGTCATCCAACACAATAAAAAATCTTTTATCCTTTAAATTTTTCTTTAACTCAACTCGAAGTAAATCAAGATTATTGGTTTCCCATGGTGTTTTAGTGACAGATTCAAGGAGAGTTTTTGTTACTCTAAAAACATCAAAATCTTCTGATACACAAGCCCATGCTGTGAGATCAAAGTGCTTTTGAACTTTTTCATCATTGTAAGCAAGTTGTGCAAGTGTTGTTTTTCCGAGACCTCCCATGCCTACAATTGCAAGTACGCCCATGCAAGTATCGCTTTCTGATAGCAACATGTTCATTACTTTCTCTTGGTCATCTTTCCTACCAACCATGACAGATTCATCGAACATAGGACTTGAAGGTGTTCTATGAGAAACTCTGACACTTTTAGTTTGCAAACCAAGTATATCTTTATTTTCAGCAAATTGTTTCAGGTTTAAGCACATTTTTTTCATTTGGGAATTGATCTCTTCATAGTTATTTGTAGAAGGAGAAGAAAAGAAGTTCCAGACCTGTTTGATTTTGCTTGCAGCTCGCGTGTTCTCCGTCTTGCATCGAAGGGAATCATAGCTGATTTGGTTGAGCAGATCTTCAGCATCGTAGACAGCATCTTTCAAGCCATCAAGCCATTGTTTGACAGTAGCAGTGTTGATCTGCTTCTCTTCTGCAGCATCTAGGACAACATTAAGAGTGAGTAGTGTTGCTCTCAACTGTTCCAAGAGTGAGTCATCGAGCTTAGTTTTTTTGACGTAATCACGAAACTCTTTGGAAGCAAGTTTCTCAACTAAGGTCTGAACAGTTGCAGAGAGGAAAGCAGATCCAATCATAATTGCAGCCATGTTGTATTAGCAAAAGTTTGAAGGAAATGAAGATCTGTGTGAATGGTTTGCAGTGGTAATAGTAAAGCAAGAGTGGTATGTGAATACTGATTCAATAATTGATGCAAAGTAATTATAGATATTAGTACAATGCATGGCCCATGTAATAATGTGGTGAGAGATGGTTGTATCAAAAGTGAGCATTCAAGCAATGCATATAGTCCATATACAATGTTATATAGTCCAGAATAATTGTTATATTGACCAATTTGGTACACTTTGCAGATACAATGTTTTTGAAACTTGTTTGCTTCAAAACTGATGGAGCATAGTCACACTGTTCTCATTTGGCATCGATGAGTATTTAAATCATTGATTAGGAATTTGTTTGACTCAATATTAGAATACAAATAGTTGAATACATCACTGTTATTGTTAAATACAAATAGTTGAATACTTCACTGTTATTAGGACAGTATTTTTTTTAGTAGTATATAATCAGAAATGGAAAAATTAATGTCTTATTTTTTTAGTCATAAAATAATTATATGTGTTTGACCAATTACAGTTACATTACAGTGTGGCCAACCACAAGATACTTATGGGATTTATGGAGCGATGACATTCCGAGACGTCTTTCTTTCATTTGTCGAATGCATGACGAGCTCTTGATTATATTGGATGATGTCTCCTGTTTATTGCATATCCCGATCAGGGGTACCCTCATCCGTCATAATAGGATGTCGAAGGAGGATGCAACAAATATGTTGGTGGAGAAAATTGGGGCTTATCCACTGAAGGTGCTTGAGGAGGTGGATAAGACCTGAGGTGCTCATGTCAGGTTCTTCTTTCTAAAGGAGGAGGTATTTGATCCTCAGCTCGTTGTAGCAGAGTAGGCTACACATGATTCGTAGGCTTATTTTTTATATATAAAGGGCACTATTTTGTTTGTGAATACGAATGTCACTTATACTGACGTTACTTACCTCAGGTAGTTTTTGGATTTCACACAGATCCATGAGTACAATTTGGGGGAGGGGAGGGGGGGCTACACTGACATATATGTATGCGAGGTTGAGAGATGGACTACTTGTGGTAACAATCTCTTATCCTTCAATTTGATACTTTTCTAGCTACAAGAAAAACACGTTTTAGCTGCAAACTTTTAGCGTCGGCCCCGACTCCGACACTAAAGTTTTGACATTACGTCAGCGAAAGCCCTCGCTAACAGGTAAATACAGTTGTTTTATTTTTTTCCAAGTCATTATTACTAGCGTCGGCTATGTGCGACGCTAACCTTGGTACGAAAAGTCTTCATTTCCCTCCACAAATTTCGTTTGCCTCCTTTTTTTATTGTTTTAATAAATTATTATTTTATTAATATTAGTGTCGGCTCAAACCGACGCTAAGTTTAATTCCAAAAATATTTTATTTACTTTTAATTAAGTTTGACTCCTTTATTATCTTTTTATTGTTTTAATTAATTATTTTATACCAAATATAAATTAAACTATAATACAAAAACTATTCTAAATATATAAAATTCTTAAAGGCCACCAACATTTCTTAATATTTATTCTAAAAATAAATTTGATAAATCTTAATATAAATTAAATACTATAAAAATTATTTTATATCAAATTATTTTATACCAATTTATAAATTAAAATTAAATACAATAAAAATTATTTTATATCAAATTATTTTATATCAATTATAAATAAAAATTAAATACAATAAAAATTATTTTATACCAATTATAAGTAAAAATTAAATACTATAAAAAATCTAAATTTATAAAATTCTTAAAGGCCAACAATTATTTTATACCAAATAAATTTTATAGCAATTATAAATTAAAATTAAATACTATAAAATTATTTTATACCAAATTATTTTATACCAATTTATAAATTAAAATTAAATATTATAAAAATTATTTTATACCAATTATAAATAAAAATTAAATACAATAAAAATTATTTTATACCAATTATAAATAAAAATTAAATACTATAAAAAATCTAAATTTATAAAATTCTTAAAGACCAACAATTATTTTATACCAAATAAATTTTATACCAATTATAAATTAAAATTAAATACTATAAAAATTATTTTATACCAAATTATTTTATACCAATTTATAAATTAAAATTAAATACTATAAAAATTATTTTATACCAATTATAAATTAAAATTAAATACCAATTATAAATTAAAATTAAATACTATAAAAACTATAAACTAAAACAAAATTTATAAATTAATCAATAACTTAAAATTAAATATATAAAATATAATCAAAATTTATAAAAAAATATTATAAATAAATATGATATAAAAATATTATAGTTAAAACTTAAGCTATAACAAATATTAAAATTTATAAAAAAAATATTAAAAATATTAAAAATAAAACTTAATGTAAATTAAATGATATATTATAAAAAATATAATAAATTAAATTTATAAAATAAAAGTAAATTAATGAAGAAAGAAAATTAAAGAAGAAAGAAGACCAAAGTTCATGTGCGTTATCAACCTCTCAGGCGTTATCAACCTCCGTGCGTTATCAACCCTAGCCGTCTCAACCTCCGTCCTGAACCCTAGCCGTCTCAACCTCTCAGTCCGTCAGGTACGTCATTGCTTCTGTTTTGTCTCAACCTCTTCTTTGATTTCTTGTTTTATCTTTGGTTTCTCATGTTTCGTCTCAACCTCTTCTTTGATTTCTCATTTTTCTTTGATTCCTTTGTTAAATTTATGATATAGGGTTTTCAATTGAAATTGAGTTCTGGAACTTGAAGCTATTCCCAAATCAGGTTAGAGTTCTAGAGTTCTCGGGTTTTCAAAATGTGTCTGTGATTGCTTCCGTGTTTCTTTCAAAATAGAAATGTGCAGATGGTATATTTTAAGTTATTTAGGTTATTTATGTGCCTTAAACAATGACCTCTTTTCTGAATGTTAAGTTATTTAGGTTAGCTGCTAGGAATCAAAACGGTTAGTGTTAGGGGTTAACTTTTGTTTAAACTATTAAACTATTAGAGTCAATTTCTAATTAGAAGTTAGAGTTTTAATTCATGATAGTTAGTAGAAGTTTTAACAATGTTGGCTCTTATGTTGCAATTAGCTGATGCTGTGATGAAATTTCAGAATGTTTAAACTATTCAACTAATAGTAGATGATTTTCTATTAGGTTCTACTGCTAGTTTAAAAAAAGGTTAATGGATGTTAACAAAAATCGATTAAAGCGTGCTATTTTGAAAGAGTTAATTGTTAGTCTCCTTGTTAGGCCATGTCAGTTTTTATGTAGATTTTATCTTGATTTAGTGATGCCTTGGCTTGTAGTAACTAACAAACTGATTGAAAACTGATTGATACACATTCTTTTGCGAATTTAATAAACGTTTAAGTGCGATTAATTGAACTTTACATTATCAAATCCATTGAACATTGTTAATCTGATTCCGTTTCAGCATCCATTTGACTGCACCATTTTTTTACTGCAGTGGATCAAATGGTGCCCAGTCCATATCAATTGATTCTGTTTGTGAATAGTTTATTTAGAAGTTTAGAAGTTTAGAAACTTAAGAAATTGTTTAGAAGTTTGTGAACCCTTAATTATGCGATCATTCTGTTTGTATGGCTGTTAGGATTATCAATTGATTATCTAATAGTTTTTTTGACCTCAGGGGTTCTAGTTCCAAGTATATCTCAGACATCAAGACAAGGGTTTATCGTTTCCCAGCAGAAAGGAAGCTAAAATCTCTCATCTCATTGCAGCTACAAATCTCCACCTATTCTTTTCACAAGGTAAAGTTTCCAACTTTAATTATGTTCTGTATAGTTTTTTTCTTCTTTGTAATGGGTGTTCATATTAACTATGATTATTGGAGTTAGTTTACGTTTGAAATTTGCAGTCTTATCTGTTTATCACTCGTTTGTTAATTGGCTTCTCAAAATTTTGAATACCTAAAGTTAGAAAATTGGGTTTTGGCTTCTCAATACATATGCAATCACCTTAGCTGTCAGTAAATTGAAACCATTGGTTGATTCACATACAGAGTTCTTTGTTTTGAGTTCAATTTGTTGAAATCAAAATGTGAGATGCTTGATCTTTATCTAATGGTTTCAATTTACCGACAAAATTACCTATATTAGGAAGAAAGGAGACTAAGCAACTTCACTACACTTGCTCTATTGAATCAGCAAAAGGTTGGAAGTGATTTTTAGGAGTCACACAATAGCTAGTATCGACCATTAAAATAAAATCATTTGATTCGTATTCCGAGTTAATTTGAACCTGATTTATTGAAGTCAAAATACAAGATGTTTAATTTTTATCCAATGTCTGAGATCCATTGATTTTGTGACTGTGTTTTGACTGTTTTCCATGATTGTAGGGAAAAGGGTGAGGTCGAAATGTCGGTGTTCTCGTAATATTGTTATTTCTCCTTCAAGCTTCTCTTTCTGGTGAGTATTCTTATCAGTTTATAAGTTAGGTATTTTTATGAATGAGTATTCTTAAGATGTATTAGAATTGAACTGAATTGATGTTGGAAGTTAGAATTGAATTGAATTTGAGCTAGTGTTTATGACTGGCTGCCAATGATATATTTCATGTTAACTGTCAATGAAATTCAACTCAAATGACTTTGAAAATAGGAATTATGTTATCAGTTAGTAGAATTTGTTATTTAGACGTGCACTTAGTAATTTTGAGAATTGAAAATTAAGTGAAATTCAGTTATGCACTATTTTATGAAGTTAGTTGTTTTGTTTAGTTTGAATGGATAAATGAAGTTATTTTAATGAGAAAGTTAATAACTGAATGTTTGTATGTGGACACTTGATGATAGCTGGCCATTAACAGAAATAGGTCTGCATCCAACTGATTTTTTTATACCTACTCTGATTGTTAAGATTTTTATATATAGAAGAAATCGCATGAAAATGATTAGGGAATACCAAAACCAAAAACTAGTTATTAGAACGATGAAAATCCATTGAGACAGGCTGCATTCCCTTGTGTAAAATGTGTCTGCATTCCCTTGAAAACACCTAGTGAGGTTAAACATCACTTGTACAAAGATGGTTTTTTGCCCAACTATTATACATGGACTCATCATGGAGAAGATAATCATAATGTAGATTTTGGTGGTCATTCTAGTAGTGGCGGAAATGCTAGTGAGAATAATCATGGTGATCAAGAACAATTTGATGCAATGAATGAAATGGTCTATGATGCTAGTACGCAATTTGTCAATGTCCCCAATGTGAGTGCTAATATGGAAAACAATACAGTTAGTGAGGGCGAGGAACCAAATGAAGAAGCTCAACGATTTTATGATGTATTGACCTCTGCAAACAAACCTATTTATGAGGGAGCTTCTGAATCTAGACTATCTATTTCAGTTAAGTTGTTGGCTGCCATGTCTAATTGGCATGTTCCTCATAAGGCCATGGATTTTTTCTCTCAAATGCTTAAGGATGTTTGTCCAACAAATCAATGCTTACCTGAAAACTATTACCAAGTGAAGAAGTTGGTGTCTAAGTTGGGATTAGAGGTTAAGAAAATTGATTGTTGTGTGAATGGATGCTTATTATATTATAAAGAAGACATCACTTTAACTCAATGTAGAGTTTGTGGAGCTGCTAGATATGTTCCTCGAAAGAGTGGAATGGGAAAATACAAAGATGTGGCAGTGAAGAGAATGTTCTATTTTCCAATCATTCCAAGGTTACAACGACTTTATGCTTCAAAGGAATCTGCAACTCAAATGAGATGGCATCGTGAGAACACAAGCAATCCAAATGTTCTGCGTCACCCATCTGATGGAAAAGCATGGAAACATTTTGATGATGTTTATCCCAATTATGCTAGTGAACCAAGAAATGTAAGATTGGGTTTGTGTACCGATGGGTTTACACCTTACATTCAAGCCTCTAGTTCTCCGTATTCGTGTTGGCCGATAATAGTCACACCTTACAATCTCCCTCCTGAAATGTGTATGACCAAACCATATATGTTTTTGACTTGTCTTGTACCTGGACCGCACAATCCAAAAGTTAAAATAGATGTCTACTTGCAACCATTGATTGATGATTTGTTGCACTTGTGGAGAGATGGCATTGTGACATATGATATCTCTATGAAGCAGAATTTTGTAATGAGAGCGCATTTAATGTGGACAATTAATGATTTTCCAGCATATGGTATGTTGTCTGGATGGGGGACACAAGGTAAATTAGCATGTCCTTATTGCATGGATAGTACAGAGGCTTTCACTTTACGATACGGGGGAAAAAGTTCTTGGTTCGATTGTCATCGTCGGTTTTTGCCAATGGATCATCCGTTTAGAAAAAGTAAAAAGAGATTTACAAAAAACAAGTTTAAGAAAAAAAGACCACCTTACATGTTTACAGGACATGATCTCTGGGAAGTTGTTCGTGATTTTCCAAAAGTCACTGCGAGTGACTGGGCCCCCAAATTTCCAGGATATGGGAAACAACATAATTGGAACAAAAGAAGTATATTTTGGGATCTTCCATATTGGAAGGATAACTTATTAAGGCACAACCTTGATGTAATGCACATAGAGAAGAATGTATTTGATAATGTGTTTAACACTGTCATGAATGATCCTGCAAAAACAAAGGACAATGAGAAAGCCAGATTGGATTTACCTTTAAACTGTTTACGTGGAGATTTAGAGTTGCGTCCTCTACCTAATGGAAAGATGGCTAAACCAAAGGCAAAGTTTTCTTTGACATCTGAAGAGGCAAAGCTGGTCTGTAGATGGATTAAGGAACTAAAAATGCCTGATGGCTATTCCTCGAATCTTTCTAGGTGTGCTGATGTCACCAAGGGTAGGATGAAGGGGATGAAATCCCATGACTGTCATGTATTCATGGAATGTTTGCTTCCAATTGCTTTTCGTTCCTTGCCTATTGAGATATGGAAGCCGCTAACTGAGTTAAGTCGTTTTTTTAAAGACTTGTGTTGTAATACATTGAAGTTGGAAGACCTTGTTAGGTTGGAAAAAAACATTCCCATCATCATATGCAAGCTAGAAAGAATTTTTCCACCTGGTTTCTTTGACTCGATGGAACACCTCCCGATTCACCTACCTAATGAAGCAATCCTTGGTGGTCCTGTACAATATCGTTGGATGTATCCATTTGAAAGGTAAATGATGTGTAATTTTTGTAGATTATTTTAATGAAATAACATCTTTTAACCGTTTCACTCTTAGATTAATGGGAGACTACAAGCGTTCAGTGAAAAATAAAGCAAGGGTTGAAGGTTCAATATGCACTGCCTACTTGCATCGTGAAACTACTTATTTTTGCTCTCATTACTTCAAGACTGTTAGTTTGTTTCCAAGTACAAGTTTAAGAAACGATCCTGGGTTACATCATGAGAATGTCCAACCAACACTTTCTGTTTTTAGCAAGTGTGGTCGTCCTAGTGGAAAGCCTCGGGACTATTGGGTGCTTGATAAGGAATGGGAATCTGCTCACATGCACATCCTAATCAATTGTGATGAGGTTAAACCGTATCTTGCGTAAGTACATTTTAGAAAACAACTGATTAACTCTCAACCATTGTGTATAAATACTTCATATATTTTATATTCGGTGTCAGATTGTTCATGCAATATCATCGTATCAATGAGGAAGATGCTTCTGGTCTTATACACGAGCAATTTCCTTCATGGCTAAAGGAATACGTAAGTATACTTCTAACATTTATGTAGTTTGCCAATGAAATATGTCTAAGGTTAAAAGTATATTTTTTTAGGTCAATGATGAGAGAAATGGAACTCCTAGCCCATACGTGAAGGCATTAGCTCTCGGTCCTAATCCTAAGGCAACATCATGGCACATCTACTTTGTTAATGGGTACAAGTTCCACACTGAAGAATGGAGTCATGGTAAAAAGACAACTAATTGTGGGGTACTTGTTAAAGGAATTACAAATGGAGGAGAAAATGATTTTTATGGTGTCATCCAACATATCCTTCAATTGGAATATCATGGCTTTAGCAACAAGATTGCCCTATTTTACTGTGCTTGGTTTGATCCTACAACTAATAGTGGCACAAGAGTTAATAAGGAGTACAATATTGTTGACATTAAGATGAATAAACGATATCGTCAATATGACCCGTTCATTCTTGCACAAGAAGCAAAACAGGTGTATTATGTCCCTTATCCAGATATGTGTAGAAACATGCGTGGATGGTGTGCTGCAATCACCACAAAACCAAGGGGTTATGTGGAAATAGATAACACCGAGGATGAAATGCCTTATCAATCTGATGAAATGTCAACAGTTTTGCCTATAACAGAGTTTGAACAAATACATGGTTTAGCCGACGAAGGATTAATTGAAGAGGTCGAGCCAGTACTAGTGACAAATGATCCTTAATATGTGTTTTTTTTTTCGTGTTTAGTGTACTAATTGCATCTTGATTGTTTTATGATTGTTGTGTACCAAAAAAGATTTTTAGAAACATAAATTAGTGAAACATGAAATAAATGTTTAATGTTTGTCACATGGTATAAATGTTTAATGTTTGTCACATGGTATAAAGAGCTTTCATTAGCTACTGTCACTTTTGTTGGAGCAACCCATTTGTTTTTGGTGCATCTCAATGTTTACTTTATGCCATTGCAAGAATTCTCATTTTGGGTGCAAGAATTCTCATTTTTTCCTTATTTAATTTATTATTATCATTTGAATGTCGTTTATCTTCTTTATTATTCTTTATTATATTATCATATGAATGTCGTTTATCTTCTTTATTATTCTTTATTATATTATCATATGAATGTCGTTTATCTTCTTTATTATTCTTTATTATATTATCATATGATCCATTCGTCATTTGTATGTCATATATTCTTTATTATTCTTTAAAAACAGAAAATTATTTTCCAAATAATGGCTAACTGGTAGCAACAAAAGTATATTTCAGGTGGAGGACAATCACCACTAAATTGCTAATTTGAAATGACAAGAGAAGGTTCAAAGAAGGAAGCACCAATCAACAAGAAACCGTAAGATGACAAAAACTTTCACGATTTGGTTTCTTTAAATTTAATATCTTTTGATGCATTTTTGCTAATGCAGTGTTGACAGATTATGTCGGACACGACATATGCCACCTGGAGCCCTTGCTATAAACACATCTCGCATGAAGCATGACACAAGGAACCAAACGCGTCCAAGAATGCAAGCACCACCACCGCCACCGCCTCATACAACCGTAGCACCACCACCGCCTCATACAACCGTAGCACCACCACCGCCTCATACAACCGTAGCACCACCACCACCTCATACTACCGTAGAACCACCACCGCCTCATACTACCGTAGAACCACCACCGCCTCATACTATTGCATCACCACCACCGGTTCAGACAACCGAATCACAACCTAGTTTTGATGAATGCACATTTGTTCCTACCCCTGGAGTGACACTACAAGGTTTGCAAGGTCCAGCTGTCCATCACACCACGGTAGCAGTAGAGGAAGAGGAAGAGGAAAGGGACCAAACAGTTTATGAGGAGGAAGAGGCGGTCGCGGAACAAGCATTTTCTGGTGGACAAAGGCCAATGATTAGCATTATGGGCAATGGGTAAGAAATTTAGTATTCAAAATGATTTTTCCTCCTAATATTCATGTTTGGAATTATTATTCATTTATTGTTACTATCTTTCAATTTCTTAATATTGCAGGTTAGCTCCGAGTGATGTTGTTGCTGCAGCTATTAGAAAAGTTTTAATACATAATTATTGTGGAAATTTCATGAGATACAGTGAGCTGAAACTCAAAGCACGTGGTAGAAGAGATGAGAGAGAGGAATACTTTAAGATGTTTAAAGTAAGACGTAATTTCTTTTTTTACCTTTAAGATGTTTACGAAATACTTTAAGATTACTTATAATTATATTCAAAACTAATCCTATTTCTTTAATCAGGATCTTGTTCAGTGGGAGCCGTGTGATGAAGGAAAAATGCGAGATTTGTTTCATAAAGCTTGTGGTAAAAGAATAGTTGATATATTTGGTAAGATTAGGAAGAGTGGGAAAAAGCCGTCTTGGTTGGGTGAAAAATATTATGCATATCTACTTGACGGGTGGAAAACTGAAGAATTCAAAAAGCTCTCTGAACAAAACAAGACTAATCGAGCATCAACTAGAGGTGGCGCGGTCCATACCACAGGACGTAGAGCTCATCATGATGTTGCTCTAGAATTGGTATGTATTCTATTTGTAATCCGATTGATCACACCACACACCAAATAAATATATTCCTAAAAGCAATGTATTATATAAACTACTGTTGTTGTTTCATGGCATTGTAGGAGAAGAAATTAGGTCGACCGCCAAATCCTGACGAGCTCTTCATGGCCACCCATAAGAAGAAGAATGGGCAGTGGGTAGACCGTCGTGCAGAAAAAACACATGTAAGCTAATTAATCCTGGAGCATTGAGATTAAGATCTCCTTTTCATTCTTCTAAAATCAACATGACATAATATATTTTAAATGAATAATATTTTCAATATCTCTCTTAGTTAGTTAATGTTATTTAGAGCCAAATCAAACATATTATTATATATGCTAATCTAATGTTTTATTTGGTTTACGGAAAATACAAGATAATAAAACTTTATCAATCATATTATACAATTAATGAGTTTTACTCTTTTATCATGCATTATTTTATCAATCATATGACAGTTGAAAAACACAACAACGGTTATGCTTGTGTGACAGTACCTTTGTGATTATAACCATGACATTTTAATTCATTCCATTGATTTAGTCAAATTACTATGTTGTTATTAGTATGTATGCTGCTAAGTGGAACTTGTTAAAATGTTAGGAACTTGTTATAATGAATGTATGTATGTATGTTATTAGTATGTATGCTGTTAAGTGGATCTTGTTAAAATGTTAGTATGTATGTTGTTAAGTGAAAGTGTGTTGGATTCTTTTTAGGTAGTACATCAAATTAAAATATTTATTAGAGATATGCTCTGACTATTATGAATTATTGGTTTGAATTGTTTATGCTCACTGTTATGAATTAGTGGAATTGTTTATGCTCACTGCATGTGATGTTATGTGTGTTATGTTTTACAGGAAGATTATGTGAATCGTTTGACTCAAGCCACTCAAACTGATAATAACGTGGATGGGTCAGACAAGTTACAAATTTGGAAAGAAGTTGCCGGGGGTAAGACGCGTGGCCGTTGCTATGGAACTGCCCGATTGGCGGTTAACGTACGATATGGTGTGTCTTATTTGACACAAGTGACTGTTAATCAGAATAGAGAGGTGGATAACCAAGCGATTGAGGCGGCTAGAGCTGAGTCTGCCATAGCACGTGAAGAGGCTGCATTAGCTAATGCACGTGCAGATAAAGCTATAGCCGAGACAGAAGAGTTGAAAAGGAAGTTTGAAGAATTTCAAAAAGAGATGTTTGCTTGGAAGTCGAGTCAGGCAGGTCATTCCACTGCTCATGCTTCTAGTGTCCAGCCTAATACTCATGCGCATTACGATGATGACTCTGATGAGCACTCATTGGATCTAGAAGATATGAGTGATTGATGTTAGTGTCAGATGCATGCTCTTTTTCTTTGTTTTGGGACTTGGATCAAACTGTTGATTTTCACAAATTTTATAGTTTGTTTTGTGTTGGTCATTGACACTTTTATGTAGTAATATAGTGGATGGACACAAGTTTAATATAGTGTCAATATTTTGATTTTGATGTAAGTTTGACATCTTAATTAATGTAGAAATATTATGGATTTAAAGTTTGTTATTTGTGTTGGAAATTATGATGTGATAATACATCAATGAATGGTTTGAAATAAAAAACAGGTTCAGGAAATTGTAAATGGTAGATTTGATTTGCAACAGGAATGAATATAAAATAAAACAATTTTTAAATAAAAAAAACATTTAGCGTCGGTTTACACCCACGCTAACAAGAATTTTAAAAAACGGAAAAACAATTAGCGGCGGCTTTAAGAGACGCTCTAGAGCACAGAATATGGTGTATAGCGACGGCTTCTAGCGTCGTAAATGGCAAAAAAATATATGGGTAGCGGCGGCCTAGACCCACGCTAACAAGAATTAAAAAAAACAAAAAAAATAACTAGCGGCGGCTTTATGAGACGCTCTAGAGCACAGAATATATTGTATAGCGACGGCTTTTAGCGTCGTAAAATGTAAAAAATATATGTGTAGCGGCGGCCTAGACCCACGCTAATAAATAAAAAAATTTGTTTTAGTGTCGTTTAGAACCGCCACTAGATGATTGTTACGTCGTCTAAAGCCGTCGCAATATGTTTTTAATATTGCACATTAGCGTCGGCTTTAGTATTGTACCGTCGGCCTAGCGTTCATTATATCCGACGCTAATGTAGCGCCGGCTCGTGATTATGTTTTGCTTCCAGTGGTATAACGTCTGCCCCGACTCCGACGCTAAGCCGACGCTAAAAGGTATTAGCGTCGGTTTTAAGCATTTTAGCGAGGGCTTTTGACCGACGCTACTACGCTGTTTTCTTGTAGTGTCTTTTCATTATGTATTCATGATAATGCTTAATCACAATGTTTTTTATTTTCATTTCAGCCTTGGATCCTCCAGCACTTCCTGAGGATCACTGGCTGGGCTTGTTTTGATGAGTACACCGAGGACATGTCACGTGTCTGTGCTTTTTCCCTGCTCAGAGGGAACCAGGCGATTGAGTCTTTCAGAGTCTATCTCGATCGGTTAGCTATTGAGGACATCCATTACAATTGTTATGTCGATCACCGTCCGATGCTCCATTTTGATGATATTCCATTATACCCCGGATGGTTGGCATGCATTTCGACGATCACTGCTCTTTATCTGTCTGAGCGCATCATGCGACAGTTCAGGTACATCCAAACGATCAGGACCGGCCCATTAAATCTAGAGACTCTGTTTTATTTTTAAAAATAGGCCCAATTTTTTAATAAAAAATATCAATTAAATAATTAAAAATAATAGAAAAATATAATTATATTAATTAAAAATAAATTTAATTATAATTATGATAACATTTGATCCATCTCATTATTTTTATGTATTAAGTTTCATAATATTTTTATTTTATCTAATTTTTAAATAAATATTTTTTATATATTTATTAATATTAATGAAAAAATTGTATCTCTTAAAAAATTTGGGCCTCAATTATTTGGGCCCCTGTGTGGTAGAGCTTGTTGCTCTTGCACAGGGCCGGCCCTGAAACGATACCTAGGCATCCAGTTGTGTCTGCTCCTCTTGGCTTGACCCGTATACATATCGATGAGATGTTTGCTGACTATGAGAGTCACCTAGTACCTGACGAGGCTCGGTCGACCATAACGCCGATTGAATGGAGCATCGTTGAGGGTTCCATCAGTTGGTTCTTCGAGGTCTCACATTCGTACATGGTACCCACTCCTCCCAGATCACCACCTAGACCAACTCATCAGGAGATTCTTTAGTAGCAACAGTCTCAATTGGATCACAATGTCTTTCCTCGTTGTCGTTGCATAGTAGAGATGACGCAGATAAACATATGGGTTGGTTTCTTTCCTGAGAGGTTTGATGGCAATCGTATACTGGATGACATTCTTATAGAGACACATGGGGCCCTTTTGTATTGCAGACATCGTGCGAGGAAGGGAGGGGGGGGGGTTGATTGCCAATGATGCAGACCAAACGGTCGAAGAGGCAATATAGGAGACGATAAAGAGGTTGTTAGTCACATCCAGTAATGTTTGTTGTGTTTTTATATGCATTATTGTTAGTATTTTTTTTATATATGTCATTATATTTATATATATATTACCCTAAGTAGTTATTACAGAGAGAGAGAGAGAAAAAAGTAAAATAAATATAATAAATAATTAATGATAGTACAAGTAAAATAATAATATTGATTAACTTTTTTTTATATGTGTAAAGAAAAATAATACTCGTACTTAAAAAAGAATTGAGGAAATAGTATTATATATAAGTTCAAAAGGTAGCTAATAATTAAAAACAATGATTATGGATGCGGTGGTTAAAAAGATTTATAGAAAAAAATCTAAACAATAATTATCAAATTTATAAAAGATGAACGATTAGCAAATTTCTAAAAGTCTTTTAAGAAACCTCGACAAAATCCGACATATCCTAAAAAACATTTTACTCCCTTCACATTCAAAGGAGATAGAAGTTTAATATTATCTCATCTTAATATCATCCACCCAAAACAAAAATAAGAGCAAACACAAGTACTGTGAATGGATAGCACATCATTTTTGAATGGTTGGCAATGACATTGCTATTTGCTTTAGTAAACAGAAATTCACATGTGAATGAATAGAAATAATAATTGATTGTTGTCTTATAAAAAAATAAAAGTATAAAAGCTGGAAAGAAAAGCTGACGACAAGATTTTAAGAGTGATTGATGGAATACTGACTCAATAATTGAGGCAAACCAATAATGATTTAACGTAATAATTGTGACAAGGGAGCATTAAATTTTGTAGGGTTTGCATAAATAATGCTTTTGTAAACATGAACAGACTAATAGTTGGTGAATCAAATCGAATCGAAGATTAAATATTTGAACCGTTATGTTTGGTTACTAAATTATATTATATTATACAACATAATTTAAAATTGTATCAAACTGAAACTGAATTGAAACAGAAAATAAAAATACCAAAAATAAATTTAAATTGTTTTTTTTAATTGAAAAATAGTTTAATGATTTGATTCTTTATTAAATTATTTGGTTTGAAAATTTTGTTTTCTAACGGTTCGATACGGTTTGAAGGAAAACTCACGACAAGATTGTAAGAGGTATTGAAGGAATACTGATTCAATAATAGATATTAGTGTGATTATAAAAATATGAGATAGTTGGGAATAGCATGAAAACAAGTTGCAGCAATAATTATATGGACAAATGAATTATGTTGACTAACCTCCTTGGATGAATCAAGAAGTTCAAATGCAGGCCAATTTAATAGTTATAAATCATACATACATGATGATTCCAAGAATTCGTTATTTGTTAATGTGGAGTTATAAAAGATAACATTGATTTCATACAATTAATCACACCAACTATCTCATATTACAAGGTGTTTTGACATTTGAGATTCAGTTATAGGATGCATCATAATTTTCACCAATCTATAATAAATTGATTGTAATTTTGGAGCAGGGAAAGATTCTTCACAAAGTGACACCTCAAGCTTAGGAAAATAAACTTTTAGTAGACAATGATCATCCAATGAGTCAATGGAAGGTTGATTCCATTGAAGAGTATCTCAACTATACCATGAGTTTGTTGGAGCTTTTGATTTCCATTTTTCTTCTCTTTCTCATCTTGGCCAAGCTATGCTTTCTCTAACTCATGGTTTGCATTTGACTTTGTTGGAAAAGGAAAAGTCACATTCTTTGGCTAGAATGTATTTGAAAGCAATTATCATTTTTTTAATGTGTCTTAAATTGTATAAACCTCAAGTCAATGGACAATTCCAAGCATCATTGGATAGTTTGTTTCTTAATTATTGTTTTTGTTAATCCACAATTCCAAGTATCATTGGACTATTCAGTTCTAAGTGCAACAGAATCAGAAAAGCCAAGAGACACATAAAACTAACTGAATAAGTAGATACACAATTAAATTACCACGGAAACACTAAATCTCATAGAAAAGAGACACTGCATAAAAATAGAAATAAAAGAGATCATCTTATGAAGGGTATGTGTGAAACTCTAGAATTGCATAGAGAGTGGGAACTTTATAATTAAAAGAAACATTCACCATTGACTTCACACTTTTCAATATTAGGCCATTGGTAAGTTCCATATGCCACTATTCAAAACTGCAACCCACTCTTCAATTTCTACTTTCGAACGCAATAGTCCTCCAATTATTTTCACAGCAATCGGTAATCCTCCACACTTTCTTGCAATCTCCCAGCCAACTGCTTCAAGGTTCCGACATTTAGTTTCACAAAAGTCTCCACCTCCATATGCATGTTTTAAGAGCACCCGATTCTAGGGGCTCTGCTTCCGCGCTCAAAAACACTAGTCGTTCTTATTACGGTCCCTTTTTCTTGGTCAAGGTTCCCTTTATCTTGGAATCCTAGTGATCTCGGTGACTTTACAGCCGTCGTGCACCGCCTAACCGCCGTTGCAGATCCTCTCTTAGCTCGAGACAGTTTGTTTCTCTTTATGGACTCCTTAAGTAAGTTCTCTAACACTAGTTCTCTGACTATGACTGGTAAGAACTCTAGTTTCTTAGCTTTAAATGCCTTTTGTTCTAAAGATATCTAGATTATTGACTCTGGTGAAACTAATCACATGACCCCATATATGTCATATCTCTCTTCTTATTCACCTTTACCAAATAAACGTCATATTACCGTTGCAAATGGGTTCCAAACCCCGATTGTTGGATCTGGTAACATCCTCCTAACCCCATCTCTCCGCCTAAATCATGTGCTTCATGTCCCTAAGATTTCTAACAATATTTTGTCCATCCATAAACTCACTAAAGACTTGAATTGTGTTGTAACCTTTTTTCATTCTCATTGTATTTTTCAGGACCTTGCCACAGGGAAGACGATTGGAATTGCTGAGGAACATAACGGGTTATATTGTTTGCCTCATATGGAAAGCAAGTGTCATCAGGCTGGTTCAGAGTCATAGGAAAATACTCAAATATGGCTCCAACACAGACGTCTTGGACATCTTCCTTTCCGCATGCTCAGGTATTTATTCCCTCACTTATTTACCAAAGTGTCTGTTGATTCCTTTCATTGTGATGTGTGCCAGTTTGCCAAATCCCATCAAGCAACCTATTCCCCTATTGATACTAAGAGTGTCGAACCCTTTGATCTTGTTCATTCTGATGTATGGGGGCCTTCATCCATTTCCAATATTTCTGGTGCAAAATGGTATGTTACTTTTATTGATGACTGTACTCGGGTTACATGGGTTTTTCTTATGAAAGATAAGTCTGAAGTGTATCAATTATTTATTAACTTTTTTCAAATGGTTAAAACACAGTTTGGGAAACTTATTAAAAGGTTACGGTCAGACAATGGTAAGGAGTATGTAAACCAAATCTTTCACAATTTTCTCAAAACTAATGGTGTTGTTCATGAGTTGACTTGTGTTAACACTCCACAAACAAATGGGGTTGCTGAAAGAAAAAATCGTCATCATCTTGAAATCACCCAAGCATTACGTTTTCAAATGAATGTTCCTAAATTTTATTGGGGGGAAGATGTCTTGACCTCTACTTATTTAATTAACAGGTTACCTTCTAGGGTGTTATCAGGTGTTAGTCCTGTGCAGGTCCTGACTCGATTCTTTCCGTCTATGCCCATCATGTCAAGTCTTCAGAATCGTGTCTTTGGTCGTTCTGCCTTTGTTCATGTTCATGGTCCTCATTGGGGTAAGTTAGATCCTCGGGCTATTAAATGTATCTTCATAGGATATGCTTCAGATAAGAAGGGGTACAAGTGTTATCATCCTCCTAGTCGTCGTGTCTATATATCAATGGATGTTACTTTTTAGGAATCTGAGTCTTATTATCCCAGTCCTCAGCTTCAGGGGGAGAATAATCAAGAAGCTGAGTCTTCAGTCCTTCCAGTTTTCCCTCTAATACAGGATCCAAAGTCGTCTCCTGATTTGTCTGTTCTTCCTGTTATTCCTGTAATACAAGAGCCCTTGATGCCTAATGAGGATGGTGGTGATGTACCAATACCTGGTGGTGATGTACCAATACCGGTGCATAGTAATGTTGACGGATACAAGTTAGAGTTCCAGCGAAAAAGGTGGAAAGGTAAACCCGTTCTGCCCCAACAAGTCCAGTCGTCTGAACTTGAGGTAAGTGTTCCTAACCCTGAGCCTAGTAATTCTTGTGAGCCAAACCTTGATGACCAATCATCTGAACCTGAGGTAAGTGTTCCTAACCGAGAGCCTAGTAATTCTTGTGAGCCAAACCTTGATGACATACCTATTGATTTGAGAAAAGAAAAAAGGTCTTGTACCAAATACCCTATATCCCAGTTTGTGTCTACTAAAAAGCTTTTTGTGCAGCATCAGAGTTTTATTTCAGCTATTGACTCTATTAGAGTTCCTGCATCAGTACAAGAAGCATTAAAGGATAAGAACTGGATTCAAGTCATGAATGAAGAGATGCATGCACTAGAGAAAAATAGGACTTGGGAGATTATTGAGAAGCCAAATGACAAGAGGCCAGTAGGTTGCAGGTGGATATATACGATAAAATACCGATCCGACGGTACTCTCGAAAGATATAAGGCGAGGTTATTCGCAAAGGGATACACCCAGACCTATGGAATTGATTATGAAGAGACATTTGCTCCAGTAGCAAAAATGAACACTGTAAGAATCATTCTTTCCTTGGCAGCTCACTTTGATTGGGAGTTGCAACAGTTTGATGTGAAAAATACTTTCTTGCATGGAAATTTGGAGGAAAAGGTGTATATGGAGATCCCACCCAGATATGACCTTACTTCAGGAAGTAATAAGGTTTGCAGGTTAAAGAAGGCCATATATGGGCTCAAGCAATCACCTCGAGCTTGGTTTGGGAGGCTCACTCATGTAATGGTGTCCTTGGGGTATAAACAAAGCCAAGGTGATCATACTGTCTTTATAAAGCATGCTCAAAATGGTAAACTCACTCTTTTGTTGGTCTATGTACACGATATGATCATAGCATGTAATGATGAATTTGAGAAGAAGAAATTGAAGACGGAGTTGGCATCTCAGTTTGAAATGAAGGACATTGGAAAGTTGAAATATTTCCTATGGAGGTAACATACTCAAAACAAGGCATTTTCATTTCTCAGAGAAAATATGTCCTTGACCTTCTCAAAGAGACTGGCAAGTTGGGTTGTAAACCCACCAGAGTGCCTATAGAGCAAAACCACAGGATTGGGAGTGATGAGGAATGCCCAAGGGTTGATAAAGTTCAATACTAGAGACTTGTGGTAAAACTCATTTATCTATCTCACACTAGGCTTGACATAGCTTATCCGGTTAGTGTTGTCAGTCAATTCATGCATGACCCTTAGGAGAGGCACTTACAAGAAGTGGATAGAATCTTGCAGTATCTAAAGATGAGCCCAGGAAGAGGACTACTGTTCAAGAAAAGTGAGCGGTTGTCTATGGAAGTTTATACTTATGCAGATTATGCAGGGTCGATTGTTGACAGGAGATCCACCACTTGATATTGTATGTTCCTAGGTGGAAATTTAGTGACATAGAGGAGCAAGAAACAAAATGTAGTTGACAGTTCAAGTGCAGAGGCAGAGTTTAGAGCCATGGCTCAAGGAGTTTGTGAACTGTTGTGGGTGAAGATCATTCTAGATGACTTGAAAATAAAGTATAAAGCTCCTATGAGACTTTTCTGCGATAATAAGTCTGCCATTAGTATTGCTCACAATCCGGTCCAACACGACAGAACAAAGTATATAGAGATAGACCGACACTTCATCAAAGAGAAATTGGATAGTGGTCTTATTTCTACACAACATGTCCCATAAGGACTTCAATTAGCTGATGTGCTCACCAAAGGACTTCCCTTGGAGCAGTTTCGAGATCTTACTTGCAAGCTAGGGATGATAGATATCCATTCCCCAGCTTGAGGGGGAGTGTTGTAATATTAGTATTATTATTAGAATATCTTGAATAATTACAGCTCATTAGTTGTTGTCTTGTATAGCTCATTATAGCTCATTATGACTAGATTAACATTTATAGGAAAAATAATTAGTTAGATAGACTTATAGCCTATAGATACCTCTTATGTATTCTTTACAAAATATATAAAATATTATTATACTTAATTGCATCAATTTTCTTCCATATATATATATATATATATATATATATATATATATATATATATATATATATATATATATATATATATATATATATATATATATTTGATAGTGGGAATGGATTGAACATGATGTAACCACATGGTTGTTTTGTTACACTAGTAGCAAATATAAATATTCAGATTATAACCAGCAAAAATCCAACTAAAAAAATATCTGAAGAGACAATTGATAGGCATTAAGCAGTCTAAAATATCAGGTGCTAAAAGTGATAATTAACATATCATTATACTAAAACCCAAATACCAGATTGATGCATTAACAATCTCGTAAGGGTTGTTAAAACTTTCTCATAGTTAGCAAAAAAACTTCGAATTAAGAAGTGGATTATAAATCATCAAATGTTTTACTATGTCCGTATTAATGCCTCACAAACTTTCATTCAGTGTTACCTTGTACTTGAAGAATGTCTAAGTGGACCCTATTGTTCATTCACAGTGGTTTTAGTCTAAACTTTAACACAAAGGATAACCACATTTGACCATAACCAAATTTCTGTCATGTATTGTTTGTTTTTCTATACAAGTCAACCACACACAACACACACAAAAGTCTATGGCATCTTTTTGTTCTAACATCAAAATATGAAATGCTAGTAGACAAATTTCTAGTACAGAGATTGTTGGATTTCTTTCGTTTCTTAAGAGGGAGTTTGACAGGATTTATTGGTTGTTGATGTTGTAGAACTTGGTTACGTCAGGAATCGGCGTCGACGTCTATGATTTATTGCATAAGTGAAAAACCATATGTATGTTGAGGTTGTAGGTGAGGTAAATCAAGGTTGGCACTTCAGTTGGATTTAGTAACATCGTTGGTTGTTTATGGTAAAACACAGAATAGGGAAACAATTAGCAGTGGTTAAGTAGAAATGCAGTAATAAGTCAGAAGAACATACACCATGGTAAGGTAAAGGAAATGTGAACTTTGAAAAACCTTTTCATAGTCACAGTAGGGGTGTTTGAAGACGATCCTAGTGGAAAGGCATTGTTAAAGTGTTCAGCTGACGTCACAGTCTGTGTAACACCCATATAATATATATCTAGAATAATATCATACAAGTGTTAATTTTTGGTACTGACACCATCATAAGATGCCTAATAGCATAATTCACATTCTTGACCAATTCTAAAACAAAAACTAAAATGGCACAAGACATGGAAATTATACTAAAACAAAAATACTAAGATCAATACAATATCTATTATTGTACAAAGATACAGAAATACACAACGGAAGACTAAAAATATGATTCACTTGAAACATCTCGAGCATAGCTCCACTTGTAAGTTAACCTGTAAAAGAAACCTGACAAAGCAACAACAATAGTGAGGTGAGATAACAACATCTCAGTGGGTTCCCTATCTTAGAGTTCTCTCGGCTATACAAGGTTCTATCAAACCTATCTCAAGTCTTTGGTTACTTCTCGTACAAGAAATAAAATAAAGTGGAACATAAGTCCATGCCTACTCTCAATGCTAAACGAGTGGAACATCTACCTCAAGTCTTTACGGATGCTTCACGTGGGACTAAAGGCAACCCACCTCAAGACTTAATCAAGACCTTACGGAGGAATCGATATAACACTCACCAAAGTCTTTACGGATGCTTCCCGTGGGACTAAAGGTAACCCACCTCAAGACTTACTCAAGACTTCCTGCATAACCCAGTGTAGTACTCACCTCAAGCCTTTACGGATGCTCCCTGTGGGACTCAAAGTAACCCACCTCGAGACTTACTCAAGACCTTACGGAGGATCTAGTAACATACACACCTCAAGTCTTTACAGATGTTTCACGTGTGACTAAAAGTAACCCACCTCAAGGCTTACTTAAGACTTTACGGAGGTCCGAGTGTAATACATACCTCAAGTCTTTACAGATGCTTCCCGTGGGACTAAAGTCAACCTACCTCAAGACTTACTCGGAATTTTACGGAGGACCTAGCGTATTACACAAATCAAACCACTATCCTCGTCTCACTACGCAGTACCTCAAGCCTTTACGGGTGCTTCTCGTGGGACTAAGAATAACCCACCTCAAGACTTACTCAAGACTCTACGGAGGACATCGTGTAATACACACCTCTAGTCCTTACGGATGCTTCCCGTGGGACTAAATGTAACCCACCTCAAGACTTGCACAAGACTATTCCGGAGGCCTAGTGTTGTTCGCTGTGATTTCTGACGAACAACCTCTGGTTAACCAATCTCTTAGAAAACTGGGTTACTTGCAGGACCAACCAAACAAGTCCTAGGACACATGTGCAATTGGTTGTCGAATTACTCTTAGTGTTGTTAATTGTTTGTGATTTGTTTTGTTAATGATGTAGAAGTATTGAATGTGTTGAATGTAAAAGTAAAATAAAGTGAAAGTTGAACAAAGGTAAGAAAAATGGTAAACAAGATATAAACTTTGCAGGAAAGTAAATAGACTGAAAGTAAAATAACTTGATGAAACAAAACTAATAATTTAAATAACTTGAAAGAAAAATGGTGTTCAACACATACATTGTTCCAAATATCAGACTCATTTCTCTCACACTGGGTACTTAGAGTATTTACAGGATTATTGTATAAATTTTCACACACACCATTCTACAACAAACTACCCTATTTATATACAAAACAAAATAACTGCCTAGAACGGGAAAATTCTAACTAAATGACAATTGTCAGCCTGCATGCAATCTTCTTTTCTGAAACTTCCACGCGTCCAACTGCCAAAGGTTGCAACTTTTAAATTTGAATTCTTCCCTTTTGTGACAAAGTGTTGCATCTCTTCGTTTGTCGAAATGTCGAAGAAGAAGAAACTCTTCAAACCTTACAAACCAATGTTTCTGTCAAAAACCTCTCCTTTGTCGAAGTGTCGAAAAACATACTTATCTTGTCAAATGCCAAACTATAAAAAGGGCTCCAAACTTTATTTGCTGGAACACCATCTTTACTCTTGTCGAAATACTTAAGTGTCTAGCCTTGCCAACAACTACTAAATATCTTCACTTCTTTTTCCTTATCTGATGACTATCTCTCTAGCAAGAAATAACTTTATATCTCAAATTCATGGTGTCGAAATTATGAGCCTACAAGTGTATAGCACGCTAACGGTTCGCAGCAACCCAGATAAAACTAGGCATCTCACAACTCATACCATCTAACAATCTCTAGTCGCAATACTAGGCCACACTATTGATTTATGGTAAGATTTCCTAACTCTTTCTCCATCCTTGATACTTTTAATTATATAATTTTCAAACATATAATCCTAACATTTTAGTTTAATTATCACTATTAAACAATTCTCACCATAATCTCATTGTCTCTACTCTCGTTCAATCCTCATGATTAACGCATATCCACAACTTGACCATTACCATGATTCCTTAACTTTACAAAGTTACGGTTAATTGGAAAAGTCGGGTAAAAGCCGGCTCAAAATAATATTTCTTGGTCTTGTAAGATAGAACATTTTATTAGCTTCAATTCGATATATGGAACAACTAAAACGGATACCCGAGGAAAAAGATATGAGATTGACATTATTTTCACTAATCTCACAAATTAATAAATGTCACAAATTAATTAATCTCACAAAAATTAATTAATTTCACATGTAAAACAATATTTCTTCCTTCCATCAAATAGAGCATTGAAATATCTTTCCAACGCTTCGAACGGGGTCAAATCAGAGTTACGGTTCAAAAGATACGCCCGTTTCAATTTCACTTTTTGAAAGACTACAGGGTGCAATCGATTTGCACTCTACTGTAATCGATTGCACGGTCCCATATTTTAAGAAAACGCTTCTGGACTACGGTGCATTCGATTTGCACTCTGCTGCAATCGATTGTACCTGCTATGAACCTGAAAAATCACTTCTAAACTCCATTTTTCTCATTTAAACATCACCAACCAATTAAATCATCAACAAAACATGATTATATACATATAACAACCAATATACTTCATTTTTAACAAGTTTTAACCGTTTAATCCTTCGGTTTTGAGTTTTATCATAAAACCTAAAACTCTCTAAATTCCATAAACTTCTAAAATAAAAGGTACTAACTAGAGCTCACCTCTAACCATGAAGAGGAGTTTGATGAAGATGAAGATTAATGAAGAAATGGTGATGATTCTTGATCTTGATGCTTCTAGGGTTCATCTTCTTCTTTCTCTCTTTCTTTTCTCTTCTTTCCTTCTTACTAACTTTCTTCTCCTTTTTTTCTTACTAACTTTCTTTTCTTTCTTCTTATAAACCCTTCTTTTCTTTCTTTAAAACAAAACAATTATATTTATCAGTTAGTAACACTAACTGGTCCAAATTAGGAGTATCCAAAAATATCTCTGAGTCGAATATTTAATAAAGCCTCTGCATCAAATAATACTAATTAATCTTAATTAATATTATCCAGAGCGTTTAATTAAAGTCGAGTGCTGGTCAGTGAAGTCGGTGTACTTCACGTCGTTAGGATGTCGGCTCTGATATGTCGCTTTGGGTGTCGGGACGACTTTTGCTTCGTTTATTTTATTTAAGAAAACATTTTGTAATTGTTTATTGAGTCGGAGTTTCTTTTAAAATATTTTCCGCTGCATGTTGAACAATTTATTTTGAAAACGTATCATTGATCCAAGTGTGGTATTTTCGTTGAATTGTGACACTCAAATAGTTTTTGATGAAAATTTTACTATGATTATATAATAGTTTCGTGGAGAAATTTGGGTATGGGACTAATGTGTTGGAATGATTTTTCCAAGCTGAACAATTTCTTGCTTTTTATTACATTGCTTACGAGGATCGTAATCATTGGTCGTTTTTTATATGAAGGATGATGCACTTATTTGATATAAGTGGATATTTCAAAGTAATGAACTATCTGATTGACACTATTTCGCTAGAGCCTTAGAGTTACAATTTAATCTCTCAACCTATGAAAATCATCAAGCTCAAATTTTTAAACTTAGACATCATAGTTCAGTTACAGAATACCAAACTAATTTTGAAAAGCTTAGTAACTGGCTTATAGGATTACCACCTAATCAATCCATAATTACTTCATTTCTGGTTTAATTCCAAATTACTGGAAGTTTTTGTTGGTTACCGGAAATTATGAAAATTTCCGGTTTTGTAACGAAAAGTTTGTGTAATTTACCGGATATTTCCAAATTTCCGGTATAAGATTCCAGATATTTCCAAATTTTCGATATTTTGTACCAGAATTTTTCAAATTTCTGATATAGACACGTGAAAATTTTCAAAATTTGCGCAAAAATACATAACAGAAATTTCAAATGTACAATCGAAAATTTTAAATTCTGAGGTAGAAAATAGTAAAAAAATTTGGAAAAATAGTAAAAATTTTATGTAAATATTAGCAAGGGTATTCTGAGAATATTAAAATTTTGGGGAGATATAAAATGTTTATATAGTGATTGTAAGACATACATGGAACTAAGAAAAATTGCTGGTGGGTTTGAAAATTCTCTAGTTGGAACACTTGATTTCTAAATCAATGAGAAGTTGGTAATTTATAATTGTGTGTTTTTGTACCGTTTGTTAAATTATATATAATTTTGTTGTCATGTTAAAAGCAACACTCACTCATTGTAGTAATGGTTCAAAATATACTAACAAATTAATGTCTTCTCATGATTAAGATAGAAAGAGACCACATAAATATTTATCAGAGAATACATTAAGATAAAACTAAGCATTGCATTCATTACAAAATGTAGCAGTGTTGGAGAAGAGAACAACAGACAATAACCTTCTCAAGCAACCAAATTCAGCCCTCCTTTTCATCTCAGTCTTTTAGCAGGACTCTGGAAATGGCAGACAAGTTAAAAACTAAGGATTTGTTTGATTAAAACACATTACATGGAACATTAAAAATCTCATTTGATTACTGTGGAACTTAAAAATATTAATGACCACAAGTACATACCTTATAACTAAATAATAACAATTTTATTCTACAGTGACATAAAACAAACAAAAGGTAACATTCATACCTGAAACATGATGGGAATTCTTCATTCTCTTGGCTTCTCAATGGTCATGGCTCATATTGTGAGTTGGTCATTTATTCGAATGACCGGGATGTGAGCAATTTTGGACCAATGTTCATTCCGTTTATATTTTTCTTCTAACAAAGGGCAACACCAGATGGACAGATCCTCAAGAGAGGTAGGGAGGCTGTCTTCTGGCAATGACTCTAGTCTTGGACAATACTCGAAATAAAGTGTTTTCAGCAAGGAGGGAAAGGCTATTTCTGGCAATGACACAATCCCTGGACAATTAACAAAGGAAAGTCTTTCTAGAGAGGAGAGGTGTCGAAGTCCATTTCCTTCTAAGGATTTCACTTCAGAGACATTTTTTATATATAGAGACACAAGGGAAATGGGCAACAACGGTAACATGTTCAGAATATCATCACCCTCAATATCCAATGATGAAAGAGCAGTGAGACATTGGAGACCCCACTCTGTTACCGGTTTTGTTATCCTCACAGATTGAATATCAATTGTTTGTAAATTGGGAGGTAGGAAAACTCCTTCACATAATGATAAATTCAAATTTGGAAGATTGTTGAGAGAGATATACTCAAGAGCCGTAAGGGTATCCATCCGTTGAGGTAGTGATCTAAGTGCCTCACAATCATTGATATCAAAAGATTGGAGGGTTGATGAGCTATAACAAGAAGTTTCTGAAATAAAAATTGATTCCAAACTCTTACATCTTTGGATGGAAAACTCTTGGAGCATAGGAAAACAGTTCAATGGGAAGGAGGTAAGTGCACTGCAGCCGTCTAATTCAAGAGTCACAAGGGATGTGAAATTGCTCCACGTTTCAGGAGATAGGAATGTTAAATTCTCACATTCTGAAATAATAAGTGATTGCAAAGAAGTGGGTAAACTGTTTGTTGGAAATGCAGTGAGAGAACTAATACCAACGAGAGCCAATTGTCGAAGACAGGTGCTGTTAATAATCATTTTAGGTACAGATTTTAGAAATGAGCATTGGGTTCTTTCAGTATTGCTTTCTGAATTTGAATCTCCTTCAATATAAATCTTTCTTATTGAGGAGAGCCAATGCTGAGTAGGTGGTGTTGCCAAGAGATGATCACAACCAGATATTTCAACCTCTTCTAAGTAAATCTCCTTTCAATTTGGGACACCAGGAAAACCTCAGAGTTTTCAGACGAGGAAAAGGAAACATGTTGTCTGGAAAAGGATGCCATTCCTTCCAATTTGGCATTTTCTCAATTACAAGTGTCTCAAGGGAAGAAAATGGTTGGAATGGAGAATTGGAACCTCCGGCTGCCGTGCCATAGAAATCTTGCCCAATTGTTTTCAAAATTGTCATTCCACCAATTCGCAAGTCTTTGAGAGAAGGAAGCTGCCCTAGTGGTGGAAGTGTCGTGCAATACGCACAATTCTCAATACGGAGGGACACCATGTTAAAAAAAGATGGGTCTCCCACCCAACTAGGAAAATGTGAACCACCATACAAGTCAATGCTCAATTTCTTAAGTTTTGCAGATGGTTGTAACATATCAAGCACATTTCTTTCATTAAGTGTGTCATCAGTTTCCTTGCTCCACTGTAGCGTCAATTCCTCAATATGTTCTTTACTCTTCAAGTTGGTATCACTTGCCTCCATGACATCAATAACATTTTGAAGGTTCTTGATGAATAATTTTCCCCGTAGCTTAGGAAACTTCCCAAGCTCTCTAACACTTAAACCAATATTTTTCTTGCCTACTACAAAAACAGTTAGAGTTTGAAGGCTTTCTAGTTCAGCAATTTGCTTCGGCATCTCTATTATGCTTGTCTCATCAATATAAAGATGACGCAAATTCATTAATTTTCCAACATGTTCTGGTAATTCTGTGAGTTTTGAGCACCGAGTTAAAATCAAGGTTTGCAAGTAGTAGAGGCTGCATATGCTGTCAGGCAAGCTTGTGATATTCGTGCGAGAGAGATTTAGATAGCGCAACTGCACTAAATTGCCAATTGTATCGGGTAGCGTGGTGATGTTACTATATCTTGACAACGATAACACACGCAACCTTCCAAATGTGGGTAGCAAATAATTGACCGTGTTTCTAGATAAATTATATACTGCCCATTCATCGCCAATGGCAAGGAAGGTTCTCAAGCGTTTGAATTTGTCGAAAGTCTTAAACTTCTTGAAAACGTCATATTTTTCTTGATTATATGACAAGTGACGAACATTTTCATCGCTCTTAGCGCCAAATTCATGTCTGTAACAACTTTTTCCAGATACTGCAGTAGCTAAATCATGAACAAGGTCATGCAAGACAAATGTTATCCCACGAGAATCATCATGCAATTGTTGAATCAATGATCTGGATAACAATTCAGTAAAACACTCATCACCTACTTCTTCCATGGTTTTTTTGTCTTGAGAATGATCAAGGAAGCCTTCTGCCATCCACAACAAAACCAATTGCTCCCTATCAAGCGAATAGTCCTTTGGAAAAATAGAGCAATAAGAAAAACATCTTTTCAATTGAGAGGAAAGATATTGATAACTCAGGCGCAATGCAGGCAGAATATTATCATTCTCAAAGTTCCATATGTCATTGTTGAGAACTTCGATCCAATCTTCAGGATCTACTTTCGAACGCAACAGTCCTCCAAGTGATTTCGCAGCTATTGGCAATCCACCACACTTTCTTGCAATCTTCCTGCCAATTGTTTCTACGTTTTGGCGTTGAGTTTCAGAAAAGTCTCCACTTCCAAATGCAATTTTGGAGAGTAAAAACCAACTGTCTTCTTCTGACAGACGATCTAATTCAAAAATAGGAAATGTGCGTGCAGTATCTGCCACTTTCTTGTTGCGTGTTGTGATGATCACTTTACTTCCGGTTTTTCCATAAACCAACGGAGATACAAGTTCTTCCCAATCACGATGATTGTCATTCCATAAGTCATCCAACACAATGAAAAATCTCCTATCCTTTAAATTTTTCTTTAACTCAACTCGAAGTAAATCAAGATTATTGGTTTCCCATGGTTTTTCAGTGACAGATTCAAGGAGTTTTTTGGTTACTCTAAAAACATCAAAATCCTCCGATACACAAGCCCATGCTGTGAGATCAAAGTGCTTTTGAACTTTATCATCATTGTAAACAAGTTGTGCAAGTGTTGTTTTTCCGAGACCTCCCATGCCTGCAATTGCAAGTACGCCCATGCAAGTATCGCTTTCTGATAGCAACATGTTCATTACTTTCTCTTGGTCATCTTTCCTACCAACCATGACAGATTCATCGAACATAGGACTTGAAGGTGTTCTATGAGAAACTCTGACACTTTTAGTTTGCAAACCAAGTATATCTTTATTTTCAGCAAATTGTTTCAGGTTTAAGCACATTTTTTTCATTTGGGAATTGATCTCTTCATAGTTATTTGTAGAAGGAGAAGAAAAGAAGTTCCAGACCTGTTTGATTTTGCTTGCAGCTTGCGTGTTCTCCGTCTTGCATCGAAGGGAATCATAGCTGATTTGGTTGAGCAGATCTTCAGCATCGTAGACAGCATCTTTCAAGCCATCAAGCCATTGTTTGACAGTAGCAGTGTTGATCTGCTTCTCTTCTGCAGCATCTAGGACAACATTAAGAGTGAGCAGTGTTGCTCTCAACTGTTCCAAGAGTGAGTCATCGAGCTTAGTTTTTTTGACGTAATCACGAAACTCATCGGAAGCAAGTTTGTCAAATAAGGTCTGAACAGTTGCGGAGAGGAAAGCACTTCCTATCATAGTTGCAGCCATGTTGTGTAAGCAAAAGATTGAAGGAAGTGAAGATTTGTGTGAATGGATAGCAAAGATTCGTATGTGAATGGTTTGCAGTGGTAATGGGAAAGTGAGAATCACATGTAATAATGTGGTGAGAGATTGTTGTAACAAAAGTGAGCATTCAAGCAATGCATATGGTCCATATAATAATTGTTATTTTGACCAATTTGGTACACTTTGCAGATACAATGCTTTTGCAACTTGTTTGCTTCAAAATTGATGGAGCATTGTCACACTGTTCTCATTTGGCATCGAGGAGTATTTAAATCATTGATTAGGAATTTGTTTGACTCAATATTAGAATACAAATAGTTGAATACATCACTGTTATTGTTAAATACAAATAGTTGAATACTTCACTGTTATTAGGACAGTATTTTTTGTAGTATATAATAAGAAATGGAAAAGTTAATGTCTTATTTATTTAGTCATAAAATAATTATATATGTGCTATATAGTGTGGCCAACCACATGATACTTATGAGATTCGTGGAGTGATGGCACTCCGAGACGTCTTCCTTTCATCTATCAAATGCATGGCGAGCTCTTGATTACACTGGATGACGTCTTTTGTTTATTGCATATCCCGGTCGGAGTACCCTCATCTGTCACAATAGGATGTCGAAGGAGGATGCAACAAATATGTTGGTGGAGGAAATTGGGACTTATCAACTGAAGGTGCTTGAGAAGATGGATAAGACCCGAGGCGCTCATGTCAGATTCTTTTTTCTAAAGGAGGAGGTATTTGATCCTCAGCTCGTTGTTGCAGAGTAGGCTATAGGTGATAACGCACAGGTTGAGGATACACAGGATTTGGGTGTTGAGGGCTTATTTTTTATATATAATGGGTACTATTCTGTTTGTGGATACGAACGCCACTTATACTGACGTTGCTTACCTCATGTAGTTTTTGGATTTCACACGGATCCATGAGTACAATTGGGGGAGGCTACACTGGCATATCTGTATGCGAGGTTTAGAGATGGACTACTTGTGGTAACAATCTTTTATCCTTCAATTTGATACTTTTCTTTTCATTCTGTATTCGTGATAATGCTTGATCACAATGTATTTTATTTTCATTTCAGTCTTCGACCCTCCAGCACTTCCCGAGGATCACTGTTTGTGCTAGTTTTGATGAGTACACCGAGGACGTGCCACGTGTCTGTGCTTTTGCCCTGCTCAGAGGGAACCAGATGGTCGAACCTTTTAGAGTCTATCTCGATCAGTTAGTTGTTGAGGACATCTGTAATACCCCGTATTTAATTAAGTGCTCTGGATAATATTAATTAAGTTTAATAGGGTTCTGATGTACTCTGAGAGTTTTCAGTTAAAATAATTAGAGCAACTGACGAACTTAAATTTATTAATTAAGTATTATCTGTCACAGAGGCTTTATCAAATATTCGACTTAGAGACATTTTTTAGATACTCTCAAATTGGACCAGTTAGTGTTACTAACTAATGAATGATAATTATTTTATAAAAAGAGAAAAGAAGGGTTTATAAGAAAGAAAAGAAAAGAAAGTTAGTATGGGAAAAGAAAGGAAAGAAAAAGGGAAGAAGAGAAGAGAAGAGAAAAAAGGAAAAACCCTAGAAGAGGGAATGCTTGGATTTTCACCATTTCTTCATCAAATCTTCATCTTCACCAACCTCCTCATCGATTGTAAGGCGGGTTCTTAGTTAGAAACCTTTTCTTTGAGTTTTGGTTGAGTTTATGATTTTTAGAGTTTTGTAGAAAATATCTTAGAAATTGAAAGATTAAACGGTTAAAACTCGATAAAATCAAAGTATGTTGGTTAATATATGTTCATATACATGCTTGGTGGTTAGTCCCTCTGTTTGGTGAGGTTTTTTTTATGAGTTTTGGACCCTTGGAGAAGTCTATTTCGCGATTGGTTTTCTGTTGTTTTCGCAGAGCTTGTTTAGTGAGCGTAGCTCGCTCAGCGAGTAGGTTAAATTATGGGAAGGTAAGAATACAGGGAGTTGCTCGCTCAGCGAGCAGACCCCTCGCTCAGCGAGACCTGGAAGTTGTTATTTTGTGTTTTTAATTCGTAACTTGCGATCCGGATATCCATTTTTAGTGTTCCACGTATCGATTCGAAGCTAAAAATATTTACTAATTGATGATGCCAAAAGATATTATTTTTTAGCCGACTTTTACCCGACTTTTCCGTTTAACTGTAATTAGGTTAGCTAAGGAATGTCGGTATTAATCAAATTGGGGAACATGCATTAATTGTGAGAATTGAACGAAAGAAGAAACAATGAGCTTATGGCGAGGATTGTTTAATGGTAACGATTAAACTAAAACATTTGAATTATATGTTTGGAAACTATATACTTAAAAGTATCGAGAATGGAGAAGAGTGAGGAATCTTACCATAAACTAATAGTATGGCCTAGTGTTGTGACTAGAGAATTGTTAGATGGTATAACTTGTGAGATGCTTAGGTTTATCCTAGGTTGTTGCGAAATCGTTGACGCGTAATACGCGGTGTCCTCCGAAAGGTCTCGAGTAAGTCTTGTGGTGGGTATTACACCGAGTCCCACGGGAAGCATCAGATTCGTCTAGGCTTGTGGTGGGTATTACACTGAGTCCCACGGGAAGCATTGGGTAAGTCTTGTGGTGGGTATTACACTGAGTCCCACGGGAAGTATCGGAATTTGAGTAAGTCTTGTGGTGGGTATTACACTAAGTCCCACGGGAAGTATTGAGTAAGTCTTGTGGTGGGTATTACACTGAGTCCCACGGGAAGCATCAAAATTTGAGTAAGTCTTGTGGTGGGTATTACACTGAGTCCCACAGAAGCATCAGACTTGTTTTAGGCTTGTGGTGGGTATTACACTGAGTCCTACGGAAAACATGGTAGTCGCTTGAGATGAGTGTTATATCGAGTCCCATGAGAAGTATAAAGGTAAGATCCTAGCTAGTGGTAGTAGGATTTGTAGAACTATTGGACGTAGTTCCAATGAGTGCGAGACGTGTGAACTCAATGTCGTTTTCCTTTCCAAAGACTTGAGTTAGGTTTGATAGAGCCTTTAGAGTCGATAGGACTCTAAGATAGGGAACATGTAACGCCTTAATTTTATATTTATTTTTATGAAATAAATATTAATTTGATGGTATATTTGGATAAATTGGAGAGAAATGTTTTATGAGAATAATAATAATATAATAATGTATACTATTATAATATTGTTATTATTTAAATAAAATAAAATAAAAAGGGTTAGTTAGAGGTTTAAGGGGAAAAGGTGGAATTATTGTTTTATGTAAATGGAATGAGGAATTCAGTTTTCATTATCATCGTGTTTTGACGAAGAACAGTGAGGTCTGGAGAAAGAGGAGAATAAGGGCAAGGTCAAGGATCGTAGATCATCAAGACCAAGATTTCGAGGAACTCATCTCTATTTCGAGGTAAGGGGGGAGAATGGGTTTTATAATTGGCGAATTAACACAATAAGGGTAATTGGGAGATTCTTCCTCCCTTAGGGTTCATATATGTGAGGATTTGGAATTGATGAAATTGTGATATGTATATGATGGATTATGAATCCTTGAATTGTGTTTATGATTTAATGATGATTATTATGAGAATAATTTGTTTATGAAGTAATCTTGTATGAACTGTTCTAGAATGTGAGCTATGTGAATTGAGGGATAGTTGTTATGGAGAAGAGGAAATTGGGAGAGATAAGGAACAATTATAGGTTGCCCAATTTAATTTTATCGATGTTAGATTAGGTGAATAATTGATGTTATGAGCTGTTGTGGTATAAAGTATTGAAATTTAACTGTTATGGATGCTAATATCAAGTTAAAATGAATTGGCTTTGGTTTGGAGTGAAAGGGGAAAGAAAAGGGAGATTTTTGGAAAAAGTTGGAAAATTCACGTAGCCACCTGACACGGGCCGTGTCACAGGACACGGGTGGCCGTTTCAGGCCACTGGAAGAGGATGAGATGGATTTTTGAGGAAAATGGGCATCAGTGAGTGTGACACGGGCCGTGTCACACGACACGGGCACCCGTGTCAGCCCCCTGGTCTTGGTTGATTTTGTTGTTTTGAGAGGTGCGTGTTCAGAGATAATGATGGGTTTATGGTATGTTATTGAGACTGGGAGTATGAATACTCAAAGTTAGATCGAGGAATTTGAGAGTATTTCAAGGGTGGCCGATGTGTGGTTTATTCTTGAGATTTTTGGTGGTAGTAGTTTGTTTGAGGGATTGGTTGGCGAGGAGTTGGTTATTGGGATGAGGTGGCAAATATGGTGTGTTGTTTCGTGGTTCGGGTGTGATGGAATGTTTGTTAGGGGAATGAGTTTGTTTGTTGTGGTTGTGAGGGAAAGTTTGTTGAAGAGGAGGCAAATTGACGAGGGTCGGATAAAAATTGTGGTTGTGAGGGAAATATTAATGGAATATTTATAAACCAAGTAATATATTCCTCGATATGCATGAGTTGCTCTCGTCTTAAACGGTTCCCAATCAAAACCAAATGTCTTTATTTTTTCATTTCTCGTTCTCTTGTTGATTTATATGGCTCCAATGAACACGCCATGTGGATTGCATTTGTTTTTTGTGATGTTCCTTCAGACATCTTGGTTGAGATGGAATTTCTTGAGGAAACTCAAACATTAATTTGACCCAATCCAATTGATGCATCTCAATAATATGAAAACATATTATCGATGTCGTCGCACTCCAGACACGCCTATCAGCACAAACAATATCTAGATAAGCAGGGTATGACCTCCATTTAAACTGTTACACGAAATAGAATAGTTAGAGTGCAAACAATCATGTAATAAATTAAGTAGTTATAGTGTGGTTCCATGATTTACATCATTTTGAGTCATGTGATCAAATGCATCTCGATATCCACGTAGATAAAATCGGGGAGTATTGTTGTACTCCATACCTCTTTATGCAAACCTTGCATTTCAAAATATTGAAACGTCATAAATTAAAAGTATATGCATATAAATAGTGCAATTATAAATTAAATTTACATGAGGGCATATAAATAAGTCGGCTCTATGTTGCTAATAAGAGCTATCATGGGTATATGCCAATACGCCAAAACATTCAGAAGGAGTACGCATCCTCCAATACTTGCTAATTTTTTCTCTAACGCCCTGCATATATTTCTGAAGGTGTGAGAAAAACACAAGAAAAAGGGAGATTGAATTGAGGTTTTCACTCTTAACTACTTTTCGCAAAAGGCAGGATTGCGTTAAGTTATGATATGATTGCGTTGCGGAAGCATAAACATAAAGTAAAGCATAAAGCAAGAGTAAAGAACACACGATATATCCTGGTTCACTTGAGAACTTCTCAAGCTAGTCCAATCCACCCACCAAGGTAATTTCTCCTTAAACAAGGACTTAATCCACTATAACTAAACATATGATTACAATCATGCGGCTGTTTGGTCGCGACTTTCTGAGTCTAACGGTTACTAACTACAAGTGCACAGTCTATCATGTAGTAATAAAAGATATCAATCCCACAGAGACCCGATAATCAACCTATTGTAGTCGGGTGTTGTTATATTTAGCTAAGGCGAGCGATGCTTTGGTTTTTAAAGGGTTAAGAATTAACTAAATTAAATTAATTATATGAATCATCGGTACTTAATTGATTTCTACTTTGCAAATTCAATAGAGGGTCGGCTTGTTAAGGTTTATTAAGTTATCTTTTCGTAGAAACTCTCGGTTTAAAAGTCCTCGACTCACACTCTCGTGGTCTTGCCTAATATTATACTCCTAAGTTCAATTGAGCGCTCTCGCTGTGTCAATTCAATTTAGAAATAATTTTTGGAAACCTAAAGGTTCTAATTAGTTTTAAAGCACTCTCGCTATGTTTAAAGCTAATGCCCGATTTCAGCTATTTGACTAGAATATCATACTCCCGTGGTCTTAATCCTAATCTTTTGGAATCTCTTACTCTCGTAAAAAAAGTTAATTAAAACAAGAAATCAAAACCAGATTATAACTTAATTTAAGGTTTTAGCCTAATTCTATCGAATTCATTCCGGTTTATACAATTACATACCAATTAACGGTTTAAGCTGACATATTAAACAAAGAAAGGTAGAAGGAGAGAAATTTCATAATGTAAATAAATGCGATAATAAATAAATGAAATAACATTAAAATCAGAAACCTGGTTGCAATATCCTTGATCAACCAAACTTCGAAACTTGGAACGAAAACGAAAATGCAATGGCTAGAAACAATAAAAATGGTGATAGTTTCCTAATGGTGGAAACTATCACTAAGGTTCGGTAAAGGAAATAAAAACAAAAGTAATACTGAAAAATAAAGGCGAACTTCGTAGAATAAAAACGACAGAAATTAGACGTCAAACAAAGCTCTCCGGTTCAAATGGCAGAGAACTCTATTTATAGGTATTGTGGTAGGGTTTGTTTAGGAATAATATAGGTTTGGACTCTGATTGGGCTTGAGACAGAGTTGCAGAGACTGGGTGAACTAGGGTTAAGGGAAATTCTCAGGTTTGAACGAGGAAATCTCATAACGACTTCATGTATTGACTTTTGTTGCGTCTGTTGCGTAATTCACGTTTCTGCATAATTCCACTTTGACGAGCGTCTGAACATTGTGAAAGGCAACTTGGTTTGGGCTTGTGACACCCAACTTAATGTTGTGATGGTCTTTGGCCTGGTGAGACGGTCGTCTCACATGAAAAATGCAAAAATGCATTTTTCTGTCATTTTCCATCTGTTTTTCATGGTTTCTTGCTCAAAAAGCTTCCTTTTGCACTTTTGCCTCTAAATGTCATGTCTGATCAAATATATGCAAAACAAACACAATTCACGTGTAATATCGTCTAAAATAGATAAATAAGCATGTTAAATAATCGGAAATCGCATTAAATAATCAATATGAATTCGAGTTATCAAATTTGCCCAGACTTGAATCTTTGCTTGTCCTTAAGCAAACAATTAATCATGGTTTTAAATAGAATACCTCTAGATGCAGACACGAAACATAACACCTATCCGTACGTGGTCGTGCGGCTTTATGTTAAAACAAAAGATATTAACTCGAACACTAAAAATACATTAATGACACTAAAAACGAGTAACGTTCTTAAACCCCCCCCCCCTTACAAACCAATCTGAATCATGTTGTTATAACTCAGCATGATGCTTTTATATCTATTTCGCCCGGTTTCATTCTGACGCAATCAAATTAAGCCATTTACCTTTGCACGCGCATAGTGAAATAGCCTATTAGTGAATTTGATCTTTCTTTTCAAACGGGGTCTGGTACACAAGTGCGGTAACCCTTTATCAAACTGAATGTAAGTCGTGGGGGATCGAACAATAATTTGCTCCACAGAGTTCAGAACCAGATTCCTCTGAACCGACTGACATCAATCCATTTTTTTTGCTTTGCCTTTTGTGCAGTTTGATTGTTTTACCAATGGCTTGCATAATCTTGATATTTTTCTTTTCCTTCCTTTTTTGGCATTTTTGCGATCAATCACTTATTTGCATCAGCTTTCCACGTAACTTGTACTTCAGGCGGTGCTGACTGCTAATATAAACTACTCTGGGCTAATTTATACTTAAAGCTTAGACTTTGGTATAATAGGTATCCAAATCGATATCGCTTTTAAGGATTCAAGGTGTCAGGACTGTATAAGTTTTGTTAAGTCTTTCTCAGTTTCTTTAACAGTTCCTAATAACCTATATACTTGAAGGGTATGTTAAATGAAAACATTATAAAGGAATAAAAAAAATCGGTAATTCTAAAAATACTAGAGAGGATTTTGAAACTGAATACTTTGATTAATTTAATTTGGTTTCTTACAATTTAAATGGGAAATCTAATACCTTCTCCCACACTATCTCGGACATTGTCCTCAATGTTGTGAGATATAGGTACACTTCTAGGAATTATAATAAAGACATAACAAAACTAAAAACTAATAAAACTAATAACTAAAAAGAAACTACTCCTACGATGGTGGTCTTCGGCCTCTGCCTCTGGCTAAGTGTTCTAGTATGTTAGACGATAGTGCGGATCTAGAAGGGGGGTTGAATAAATCCCTTTTTAAAATTTAATTTTCAAAATTAAGTTGAAAAAGTATTGCGGAAGTTTCCCGGAAAATCGTCTAGTTCAAATTAGAAGTCATCGGAGATCGGATATGCATAAAACCCAATTGGAATGAAATGATGACTAGAAGAATTAATATTGCACAAATGATTCACTTAATATTTCAACACTTGATAAAACTATTCTTAACAATGATTGGAGAAGAAATCAAGCACAATCAAATTGATTTTGTGTGATTAGACTTTTTACCAAACACTTGGAGTGCACACACCAAGGACAATTTTGTTGTATCAAATAGTGTAGAATTTTACCCACTCTAGTTATCACTTTTGATTGTAACAATCTATCAAACACTTTGAATGCACTAATTTGATACACCAGAATTTTCAAGCATACAATATCAATATGAATAAAAGTAAAATGCGAGAAATGAAAAGAACACAAGGAATTTGTTGAGGCAGTTCATTCGTCGTCCTCGCTCGAAGTACTCTGCCCCCAATTCGAAATTGAATTGGGCAATTTTATTAAATCGCAATTGTTTTACAAGAAGAGAAATAAATGAACCAACAAACCAAACCACGTTGAATGTGTTGTCAAATCTTCTTCTTGTCCCTTGATCCAAAGTAGAATAAAGTTTTCCATGCGTGTCGAGAAAACCTCCGATTAATTGCTCCCTTCTTATAAGAATTCACGATTCTCCAAACTTTGAGTACGGATGAGTTTCTCCCACACTTGTGAACCCACAAAGACCTTCGCAATCCTCCATCTACCATGATATGAGAGAACGATCCACTTGATCTTCAATCTACCTCACTCGGCTGAATCTACGAACGATCGATGTGTGCAAAACCCCCAAATCTTCAATGATCTTGGAAGAGAAAACCCTTCGGATTTTTCCAAGGAAAACCCACACACTCTAAACCCAATCTGAAACTCTAATTCACGATTGAACGTTATCTTCGAAACAAACACCTAAATCAAACAACGATTGTTGTGTGTGATTGTTGATTGATGCAAGAATGTAGAAGATGAAGAGAGATATGTGTATATCTTTCACTTTCCTTTTTGTGCCTTCTCAAATGAAATAAACAACTATTTATATTGGTTAGAGAAAGAAACATAAGAGAGGAAAAAAATTAAATGAAACAATGAGTCAGCACAGTAATGAGCCGACTCAAATCATTAAATGAGCCGACTAAAAATAACAGATGAGTCGACCAAAATAAACAGAGAGGCATCCTGTTGAGACTCATGGAAAATGAGAAGAAAACACTTCTTGATGAGTCGAATCATGAAGGGTTTTGAGTCGGCTCATCTATACCCATGAGTCGACCAAAATTGATGCATCAGGCAGCATGTTTGGACCCATGCGTTTGCCACCAATTTAACACTGAATGAGTCGGCTCATTGTTGAATTTGAGTCGGCTCATTCAGTTTATTTTTCCAAATTTGACAATCCTTATTTTTTCATAGAGAACCACTTAAGCTTTCAATCATGCCAAGTTTTTGACACATTAAAATCATGCCATACCGACCAGAACGAAATCTCCCAACGACTAGTTTTGACCGTTACTTATTCGTGCGGATTCCACGATCCGCGCCAAACGGTTTGAATCAATAATCATCCGCTAACGACAGTATATAAACCCTCTCAGAGGAGAGGGCTAGGTATTCAATTCTCTCACCTTAATTATTGTACTTGCACGCTCTTTGCTCAGTATCTTACTTTAGCATCGGAGTGCCTTGCAGGTACACCCCCATCTTCTCCTTACCAACCGTCCTTCAGCAACGCTCGACGCCAGCCATATCGGATCCTAATCTCCAGGTACGATCAATAATAATAATAATAATAATAATAATAATAATAATAATAATAATAATAATAATAATAATAATAATAATAATAACCTTGTTTTGTTACACTAGTCAGATTATAACCAGCAAACATCCAAGAAGACTTTACCATACACCCCTACCATTAGACCTATACCCCAACACACACAAAATTGGACTAAAATACCCTCATATAAATAGTTAAAATCAGTAATTTCTATTTCCATTTTCACTTTCCAAAAGTCTTCCGGTTTGGAATTTTTTGTAATTAGTATACCGGAAGACATTGTCTAAGTCATCCAGTTAGTATGTGAAAACGTGTACCGAAAGTCAACAGTGTACCGAAAGTCTTTTTTCAAGTCTTCCGGTTTTCAACTTTTTTTTAAAATTAATTTATTTTATTAATTTTTGTTCTAAAAAAATGTTTTTTTATTAATTTTTTTCTTCAGTGGTGCGCACACGAGGCAGAGATGAGAGGATACACCCTTTCACATTCAATTTCCACCAAACTTCTAAATTTTTAATATTGACAAATAAATTTTTAATATTACTAAATTTTATTTGAAAATAAATAAAACTAATATACTATCTTAAATTAATATTAGTTATAGTGTTATCAATTTAATTTTTTATAAAATACAATATTTAAAATTTTATTAAGTTATTGATGTAATTGATATTATGTTATATTTATTTTTTAAATTACTATAAATAACTTTTATTGAATGATATTTCTATTACTATTATATACTAATATATTTTGCTTTTAACATAAAAAGAAATAGATATAACATGATATTAATTACATCAATAAATATAACATCAATAAAAAATAACATCAATAAAAAATAAATATAAATATCAAATTAGACCTATACCCCTACACACAAAAATTTATAACATGATATCATGATATCAATTACATTTATAAATAGTAGAATCAATAAATATAAGATCAATAAAAAATAAATATAACATGATATCAATTACATCAATAAATATAATATTTTTTATTGATGTAATTGAGATCATGATACATTTATTGATGTAATTGATATCATGTTATATTTATTTTTTATTGATGTAATTGATATCATGTTATATATATATATATATATATATATATATATATATATATATATATATATATATATATATATATATATATATATATATATATATATATATATATATATATATATTCTTTTTATGTTAAAAGCAAAACATATTAGTATATAATAGTAATAAAAATGTCATTCAATAAAAGTCATTTATAGTAATTTAAAAAATAAATATAACATGATATCAATTACATCAATAACTTAATAAAATTTTAAATGTTGTATTTTATAAAAAAATAAATTGATAACACTGTAACTAATATTAATTTAAGATAGTATATTAGTTTTCTTTATTTTCAAATAAAATTTAGTAATATTAAAAATTTAGAAGTTTTGTGGAAATTGAATCTTCCCATGCGCACCATTGGAGAAAAAAAAAATAAAAAAACATTTTTTTAAAAACAAAATTTAATTAAAAAAAAGTTTGAAAACCGGAAGACTTATAAAATGACTTCCGGTACACATACTAAATCGGATGACTTATTCTAAGTCTTCCGGTACGCATTATAAAAAAAATCAAACCGGAAGACTTAATGGAAGTCTTCCGGTATGCATCACAAATATTTTCCAAACCGGGTGATTTAGACAATGTCTTCCAGTATACTAATTTCAAACCGGAAGTAAAAATGGAAATAAAAGTGACTGATTTTAACTATTTATATGAGGGTATTTTAGTCCAATTTTTTTGTGTGTAAGGGTATAGGTCTAATGGTAGGGGTATATGGTAAAGTCTTCAAAATCCAACTAAAAAATATCTGAAGAGACAATTGATGAAGAGTTTACCCCGCACCCCCCCAATTATACCTGTACCCCCCCAATAATTTTTTTTTGACCAAAATGCCCTCATATAAATAGTTACTAATTCAAATTCACTTTCCATTTTTACCGTCCGTCCAAAAGTTACAGAGAGAAAAAAAATTTTGATTTTCGCACGTGTTTACCGGAAGACTACAAGTAAGTCTTCCGGAATGAAAAATTATGTACCGGAAGAGTTTGTGAAAGTCTTCCGGTACCGGAAGACTTTATGAATGTCTTCCGGTATGGTTTGGATGACTACCGGAACACTTCATCAAAGTCTTCCGGAATGTTTTTTAAAAAAATGCCTACCGAAAGACTTTGTTGAAGTCATCCGGAATGCTTTCGTGTGTACCGGAAGACTTGAAGAAAGTCTTCCGGAAATTTAAATTTTTTTTTTTTTTATTAAATAATTGTTTTTCTGTTTTTTTCCAGTGGTTCGATCACGCGGCAGAGATGGGAGGATTCCAGTGCGATCGATGGGACGGGGCGAGACGAGTAAATCACGCGCAGATGATGCTGGTACATCTGCAGCTGCAGCTGACCCTGTGGGGTATCCTGGTGGTCCGTACGATACCAGGCTTTTGGTTTCGTACGAGCATCACGTGGCGAGACGTGTATGGTTTGGCGAGGTAATGAAATTATAATTATTTAGTTTTGAATAAATAACCGAAATTATATAATTTGTTTATCTAATTTGTTTAATTTTATTTGATTTCAGGAGAGGGGGGCGAAGAAGGAACTGAAGGTGGCGGGACATGGGTTGAAGTTGACCCAGATGGTTCCACAGCAGCTTCCACCGGAGATTGATGGTATCATATCGAGATCCGGTTTAGCTTCCTTACAGAGATCGAGTTTGAAGAAGATTGATGCAAACTTGGTTTCTGCATTTGTGGAGAGATGGCATATAGAGACATCTTCATTTCACCTGCCGTTCGGTGAAATGACGATTACTCTCGATGATGTGGCATGTCTGCTTCATTTGCCTATTAGGGGGTATTCTGGAACCCTCAACCCATCAGTGAGGAGTTAGCCATTGAGTGGGCTGTTGACTATCTTGGAGTGACATCGAGAGTGGCACTTTTCCAGGTTCGTGAGTGCAGAGGATCGTACTTCAAGATAGAGTGGTTATATGATCGATTCGTAGAGCATCGAGCAGCTTCACGTTGGGCATTTGCGACCCGATGTTATTTGATGGTGTTAGTGGGCTGCACCATCTTTGCGGATAAGTCATTTACACTCGTGGAGGCGCGATACTTGGCATTATTTAGGGACCTGGATGCGTTGTCCACCTATAGTTGGGCAACAGCTGCATTGGTGACACTGTATAGGTTTCTTGGAGATGCGTCTATGTTTAGCTGCAAACAGCTTGGTGGTTATCCGACTCTCCTACAGGTATATATTTAAATTCAGTTTATTATGTTAAAGTTATATATTAAATTTAGTTTATTGATTTTCTTTTAATTCTAATTTTAATTTTATTAAGTTCATTATGTTCTATTTAATTATTATGTTATTGTTTTTTTAACAGTGCTGGATTCACGAGTATTTTCCTACACTTGGGAAAAAAGGAGAGAATTGGATACCTGCTCAGAACTGTGGACTCCCGCGTGCGATGAGGTGGACGTACAAACAGGGGGCGTTAAAGGTGGATGAGTTGCGACCCATTATGGATGAGCTGACACCGACTGATGTCATATGGAGGCCGTTCGAGGATCATAGAGTTCATCGTCGTTTTGATGAGATTTCTCTATTCAGGGGTTGTTTGAGGTGGGGAGATACTATTGTTCCATACATGCCTGACAGGTGTCTTCGACAGTTTGGATACCGTCAGTCCATTCCACCTGCACCCATTGATCCTAGGATGGCTGGTGACATTGATGTTGAGTGGATTAGTTACACCCAGAGCGCTGGCCAGGTGATTCGTTCTGCTACACGGGTGACTATCCCATTTGAGGTAGAGGATGGATACCTAGAGTGGTATTATCGTGTTTCGCATCCTCGATTGGTACCTCCTACCTATGATGAGCCCTATGATGAGCCGCCAGTTGCATCTATTCCTGAGTACGATGCGGGACCATCTGATCCTGTATGGGGTTCTGTGTCCACCTTGATTCATCGCTACCTTCAACAGAATGCAGCTGAAGAGGATGATCCACATTTTGCTGATCTGTTTGCAGCTTTACGTATTGCTCGTTCACAGTGATGTATAGTTATGTTTATGTCATATTATTTCTTAGACTTTGTTTGTTAATATATTGACATTTGAACTGATATTTATGTTATATGTTATTTATAGTTTTTCGATTACCTGAATCCAATTTATGTTATATGTTATTTAAGTGAAAATAAAAATGAAAAACATAATGAAATTAAAACATATAATATAATTCATGAATAAAAATGAATAACATAGTTTATAATTTATAATGAGTTTGTAATATAGGCGTAAGTTGTTGCCAATGTTGTAGACGCGCAGCAAATCCTACCATCCATGATGTTGCTGCTGGAGAACGAAAGTTCCTCCAATCTGTTGTCACTGGTGGCAATGGAAATCCTTCTTTCATGTTAACCTATATTCAAAATTAAACAATACATTATTTAATGTTACTCAAATAATTTACTAATAATATCAAATTATAACAATGTTTACCTGAATCCAATGATTGGAGTTTACAAATCCAATGCAATAAAATGAGACATTGGGTGAGAATGTAGTTGTCATAGGGAAGAAAGTCAAACATTCGACTCCTAGACAGACAAGTACCACGTTATACCGATTCGCAATCACGTAACCCATATCTGGTAGAGTCAACCATTTCTCTATTGGTTGAGAACCACTTCCCTCTATCTTCAAAGAATCTCTCACTTCAGCTAACCGATCAGCAAATAAATTGGCATATAAAGCTGATCTTTCATTATGTATAATTTCCAATTCTAATTCCCGACGAACCATTGGCCAACCATCTTCGGCATAACCCCGCAATGAAGCAATCACTCTAAATCCACAATTACCATCTGACATTACGTTGACAACGTCATCAATGAATGACCTAATATGATAAGGAAATTGAAGGATGAACCGTTTAGATGACTGTGAAGTTTGTGTTAATTTTAACTTCTTTTTCACAGGTTGTGATGGTTGAGATGGTTGAGATTTCTTTTTTGAATTTTGTGATGGTTGAGATTGTCGTTGTGAAGATTGTGATGCTTGATCAACATATTCATGATACGAAGGATCCCTGTAAACATCATACCCTTCAGGTTTTTTGCCTTTTTTCTTGACTCCACCTTTTGTCTTTATTTTTTCAGGTGGTGCTAACAAAGAAGTCGTTGTGGGAAATGCAAGTTCATAAACCCTACTATGTAATGCCCTTCTTCCAACAACATCTTGTGACCTATACCTTTTCCATAACTCATCCATTGCAGATTTCATACCCACTTCTGATTCCTCATCTAAGTCTTCTTCCAACTTAATTTCCATACTTAGTTTCCTCCAATGTACATGCACAGCCTCAATTGGTATCGGAATACCACTAATTCTATACCCTGCCAACTCACACGCGCAAGGTAATCCATAGGTGGATCTAAGAGTACATCGGCATCTGTCTTTGTTAGTTCCAATATAATCAACTCTCTTTAACTCTTCCGCAACGCGCCTCAATGCAGCTCGCGACACTGAAGTACGTAAATATGTGTAAAATGGACTTGAATGGACATGTGCAACTTCATACACACTCTTTTGAAAAGAAGCTCGAATGTTGCTAATTTGTATCTTTAAGTTGTCATTCATGGCCTCCCAACATTTGACCATGTCACCAATACTGTTACCCAACATCTGCTTTAACTTCCAATGAGCAGACTCAACCCTATAATAATACATATTTAAACTAAGTAAGAAAAATAAAAAATTCACAAAAAGTATATTTTGGGATCTAAAACAAAACATACCGATTAGTCGTCGTGTTACCCATATGTAGGACTCGATTAATCCATGCGCAAACAAACCTTTGTCTATGTGGTGTCAACCATGTGTCATTCACGTACTCAAAAAATTTAGGACAATCAACACACTCTTGCTCAAGTTCTTTTAAATGTTGTGCATACTCAACCTCATCACTAGCCCATACAACATCCGTCCATAATTTGCCAATTGACTCCTGCTTATCAGGATCCACTAATAGTTTCCTTTTTGCACCAACATTTTTGTTAATGTGAAACTGACATAGCAAATTATTTGTCTTCGGAAACACAGTTTCAATGGCTTTCATCAAAGCAAGATCTCTATCTGTCATCATAACTTGTGGAAATAAATCTTTTTTCACAAACAATTTTTTAAGCTTATCTAACACCCAACAAAAAGTCTCAGTCTGCTCAGACTCAATATACGCAAATGCGACAGCAAAAGTCAACTCGGTAGATGTCATTCCAACAATTTCAAACAAAGGTTGTCTGTATTTGTTTGTCTTATAAGTGCTATCCATAACTAACACAATAGGAAACATATTCAACAACTTAACTGAATCTGGATGTGCCCAAAATATATCTTTAATAACTTCAGAGTCATCTCTTTTTCTACTCCAATAAACATAACCTGCAGCCTCGATAAGCTTAAACAAATGTTGTATCTCACTTCTAGGACCTCTTATCTCTTTTTCCATCATACTCTTTTGCTTGTATATTTGTGTGATACGAGTGACACAATCTGGATCAATCTCGTACAAGGAATGCAATATATTTCTGGATGCAACCTTTCTCTTTGTTAAATCAGCAACATGTTGCTTCTGATCCGCTGTCAACCTACCAACAAATGAGTGACCTTCTAATCTATCGGGTAAATCATGGTTATGAACGCCGCATTTTACATCAATCTTCCATCCAGATCCATCTTTTGTCGGAATCGACCTGATCTTAAATGGACATCCACATTTTTTCGTCGCACTTTCTATTCCACTACGAATATCCTTGTATTTCCCACCTTTATCGCAACCAAATATTATTTTGTTCTTTCTTCCTCTCTTGCCTGTTTGTGTATCTGAACGAGTGATGACGACCGTCACTTTATTTCGTAATCCGGTGTCTTTGACCCATCTTATCACCTCTTCTCGTGTACCAAATATCTCTGTCGTTGTAAATACATCTGATGTATTCACACATATCGGTTCTTTTTCGTGTAAAGGTACTGCACCTACAAAATAAAAATATTTTTTAAAAAAATGAATTAAAAAAAATTAAATAATATAAAAAAAAATTCAAACCGGAAGACTTTATGCAAGTCTTCCGGTATTGTACTCTTACAATACCGGAACACTTACATAAAGTCTTCCGGTACACATATTCATTCCTACCGGAAGAGTTAATAAAAGTCTTCCGTACCGGAACACTTTTATTAAGTCTTCCGGTGTACAATCATCATAATACCGGAAGACTTACATAAAGTCTTCCGGTATGTAAATTTACGTACCGGAACTCATTCCCAAAGTCTTCCGGAACGTGTAATTTTTGACAAATTTTTACTTTTATCTGACGGTCTGACACAAATGGTAAAAAAAAAAAAAAAAAAAAAATAATATAATAAAATAATCTAAGGTTAAAATGGACATTTTTAAAAAAATGTGGGGGTACAGGTATAGGTGGGGGGTGCGGGGTAAAATCTTCACAATTGATAAGCATTAAGCAGTCTAAAATATGAATTGGTAAAAGTGATAATTAACATATCATTATACTGAAACCCAAATACCAGATTAATGCATTAACAATCTCGTAAGGATTGTCAAAACTTTCTCATAGTTAGCAAAAGAACTTCGAATTGAGAAGTGGATTATAAATTATGTTACATGGATTCTCTCAATTCATATTTATTAATACCAAAAAGATATTGTTTGTTTTTCTATACAAGCCAACCACATACAGCACACACAAAAGTCTATGGCATCTTTCTATTCTAACATCAAAATATGAAATGCTAGTAGACAAATTTCCAAAACTTTTCTTCAAGAATTAAAATCAGCCGTCGGGTTGTTTTAGCTCCATTTTTGGTAGATATCTTGCTAATGGAAATGAAGAGATGAATAATGGTGTTGTCACCTTGTTGCTGCTGATAAAGTAAGACATAATACAACCAAAGATTTGCAGAGAGAGTTGTGTGAGTTACAAAAGCTCTTTTATGATATAGACAAAGAAGTTGATCATTTATTTAATGATGTAATGAGTCATAGAACTAAATTAGTTAATGCCATCTTTATGTAAAATTCTCAATTGTTTGTATTGTTTGTTAAATTGTATATAATTCTGTTGTCATGTTAAAAGCAACACTCAGTGTAATAATGGTTCAAGAGATACATTCAATAATATACTAACAAATTAATGTCTTCACATGATTAAGATAGAAAGATAACACATAAATATTTAAGATAAAACTAAGCAATGCATTCATCACAAAATGTAGCAGTGTTGGAGAAGAGAACAGACAATAACCTTCTCAAGCAACCAAACTCAGCCCTCCTTTTCATCTCAGTCTTTTAGCAGGACTCTGGAAATGGCAGACAAGTTAAAAACTAAGGATTTGTTTGATCAAAAACCATTGCATGAAAATATTAATGAACACAAGTATATACCTTATAACTAAATAATAATAATAATAATTTTACTGTCCAGTGACATAAAACAAACAAAAAGTAACCTTCATACCTGAAACATGATGGGAATTCTTCATTCTCTTGGCTTCTCGATGGTCATGGCTCATATTGTGAGTTGGTCATTTATTGTTATGACCGGGATGCCAGCAATTTTGAACCAATGTTCGTTCCTTTTATTATACCTTTCTTCTAACAAAGGGCAACGTATAATGGTCAGATCTTCAAGAGAGGTAGGGAGGCTGTCTTCTGGCAATGACTCTAGTCTTGGACAATACTCGAAAGAAAGTGTTTTCAGCAAGGAGGGAAAGGCTTTTTCAGGCAATGACTCTAGTCTTGGACAATTGTAGAAATAAAGTGTTTCCAGCGAGGAGGGAAAGGCTTTTTCAGGCAATGACTCTAGTCTTGGACAGTCCCAGAAAGAAAGTGTTTTCAGCGAGGAGGGAAAGGCTTTTTCTGGCACTGACACAATCCCTGGACAATTAACAAAGCAAAGTCTTTCTAGAGAGGAGAGGTGTCGAAGTCCATTTCCTTCTAAGGATTTCACTTCAGAGACATTTTTTATATATAGAGACACAAGGGAAATGGGCAACAACGGTAACATGTTCAGAATATCATCACCCCCAATGCTCAATGATGAAAGAGCAGTGAGACATTGGAGACCCCACTCTGTTACCGGTTTTGTTATCCTCACAGATTGAACAACAATTCTTTGTAAATTGGGTGGTAGCAAAACTCCTTCACATAATGATAAATTTAAATTTGGAAGATTGTAGAGACAGATATACTCAAGAGCCGTAAGGGTATCCATCCGTTGAGGTAGTGATCTAAGTGCCTCACAATTACGGATAACAAAAGATTGGAGGGTTGATGAGCTACAACAAGATGTTTCTGAAATAAAAATAGATTCCAAACTCTTACATCTTTCGATGGAAAACTCTTGGAGCATAGGAAAACAGTTCAATGGGAAGGAGGTAAGTGCACTGCAGCTGTGTAATTGAAGAGTCACAAGGGATGTGAAATTGCTCCACGTTTCAGGAGGTAGGAATGTTAAATTCTCACATTCTCTTATAGAAAGTGATTGCAAAGAAGTGGGTAAACTGTTTGTTGGAAATGCAGTGAGAGAACTAATACCAACGAGAGTCAATTCTCGAAGACAGGTGCTGTTAATAATCATTTTAGGTACAGATTTTAGCAATGAGCATTGGGTTCTTTCAGTATTGCTTTCTGAATTTGAATCTCCTTCAATATAAATCTTTCTTATTGAGAGCCAATGCTGAGTAGGTGGTGTTGCCAAGAGAAGATCACAACCATCTATTTCAATCTCTTCTAAGGAAGGAAGATGACTAGGTAAATCTCCTTTCAATTTGGGACACCTTGATAACCTCAGAGTTTTCAGACGAGGAAAAGGAAACATGTTGTCTGGAAAAGGATGCCATTCCTTCCAATTTGACATTTCCTCAATTACAAGTGTCTCAAGGGAAGAAAATGGTTGGAATGAAGAATTGGAACCTCCGGCTGCCGTGCCATAGAAATCTTGCCCAATTGTTTTCAAAATTGTCATTCTACCAATTCGCAAGTCTTTGAGAGAAGGTAGCTGCCCTAGTGGTGGAAGTGTCGTACAATACGCACAATTCTCAATACGGAGGGACACCATGTTAAAAAAAGATGGATCTCCCACCCAACTAGGAAAATGTGAACCACCATACAAGTCAATGCTCAATTTCTTAAGTTTTGCAGATGGTTGTAACATATCAAGCACATTTCTTTCATTAAGTGTGTCATCAGTTTCCTTGCTCCACTGTAGCGTCAATTCCTCAATATGTTCTTTACTCTTCAAGTTGGTATCACTTGCCTCCATGACATCAATAACATTTTGAAGGTTCTTGATGAATAATTTTCCCCGTAGCTTAGGAAACTTCCCAAGCTCTCTAACACTTAAACCAATATTTTTCTTGCCTACTACAAAAACAGTTAGAGTTTGAAGGTTTTCTAGTTCAGCAATTTGCTTCGGCATCTCTTTTATGTTTGTCCCATCAATATAAAGATGACGCAAATTAATTAATTTTCCAACATGTTCTGGCAATTCTCTGAGTTTTGAGCAGTAAGATAAAATCAAGGTTTGCAAGTAGTAGAGGCTGCAAATGATGTCAGGCAAGCTTGTGATTTCAGTATGAGAGAGATCTAGATAGCGCAACTGCACTAAATTGCCAATTGTATCGGGTAGTGTGGTGATGTTTCTATATTTTGATAACGATAACACACGCAACCTTCCAAATGTGGGTAGCAATTCATTGACCAACTCTCTTGATAAATGATATCCATCTACAATATTCCTTCCAAAGTCAATGGCAAGGAAGCTTCTCAAGCATTTAAATTTGTCGAAAGTCTTAAACTTCTTGAAAACGTCATATGTTTCTTGATTATATGACAAGTGGCGAACATTTTCATCGCTCTTAGCGCCAAATTCATGTCTGTAACAACTTTTTCCAGATACTGCAGTAGCTAAATCATGAACAAGGTCATGCAAGACAAACATTTTCCCACGAGAATCATCATGCAATTGTTGAATCAATGATCTGGATAACAATTCAGTAAAACACTCATCACCTACTTCTTCCATGGTTTTTCTGTCTTGAGAATGATCAAGGAAGCCTTCTGCCATCCACAACAAAACCAATTGCTGCCTATTAAGCGAATAGTCCTTTGGAAAAATAGAGCAATAGGAAAAACATCTTTTCAATTGAGAGGAAAGATATTGATAACTCAGGCGCAATGCAGGCAGAATATTATCATTCTCAAAGTTCCATATGTCATTGTTCAGAACTTCGATCCAATCTTCAGTATCTACTTTCGAACGCAACAGTCCTCCAAGTGATTTCGCAGCTATTGGCAATCCACCACACTTTCTTGCAATCTTCCTGCCAATTGTTTCTACGTTTCGTTGTTGAGTTTCAGAAAAGTCTCCACTTCCAAATGCAATTTTGGAGAGTAAAAACCAACTGTCTTCTTCTGACAGACGATCTAATTCAAAAATAGGAAATGTGCGTGCAGTATCTGCCACTTTCTTGTTGCGTGTTGTGATGATCACTTTGCTTCCGGTTTTTCCATAAACCAACGGAGATACAAGTTCTTCCCAATCACGATGATTGTCATTCCATAAGTCATCCAACACAATGAAAAATCTCCTATCCTTTAAATTTTTCTTTAACTCAACTCGAAGTAAATCAAGATTATTGGTTTCCCAAGGTGTTTTAGTGACAGATTCAAGGAGAGATTTGGTTACTCTAAAAACATCAAAATCTTCTGATACACAAGCCCATGCTGTGAGATCAAAGTGCTTTTGAACTTTTTCATCATTGTAAGCAAGTTGTGCAAGTGTTGTTTTTCCGAGACCTCCCATGCCTACAATTGCAAGTACGCCCATGCAAGTATTGCTTTCTGATAGCAACATGTTCATTACTTTCTCTTGGTCATCTTTCCTACCAACCATGACAGATTCATCGAACATAGGACTTGAAGGTGTTCTATGAGAAACTCTGACACTTTTAGTTTGCAAAGCAAGTATATCTTTATTTTCAGCAAATTGTTTCAGGTTTAAGCACATTTTTTTCATTTGGGAATTGATCTCTTCATAGTTATTTGTAGAAGGAGAAGAAAAGAAGTTCCAGACCTGTTTGATTTTGCTTGCAGCTCGCGCGTTCTCCGTCTTGCATCGAAGGGAATCATAGCTGATTTGGTTGAGCAGATCTTCAGCATCGTAGACAGCATCTTTCAAGCCATCAAGCCATTGTTTGACAGTAGCAGTGTTGATCTGCTTCTCTTCTGCAGCATCTAGGACAACATTAAGAGTGAGTAGTGTTGCTCTCAACTGTTCCAAGAGTGAGTCATCGAGCTTAGTTTTTTTGACGTAATCACGAAACTCATCGGAAGCAAGTTTGTCAAATAAGGTCTGAACAGTTGCGGAGAGGAAAGCACTTCCTATCATAGTTGCAGCCATGTTGTGTTAGCAAAAGATTGAAGGAAATGAAGATTTGTGTGAATGGATAGCAAAGACTCGTATGTGAATGGTTTGCAGTGGTAATGGGAAAGTGAGAGTCAATGTGAATACGATTCAATAATTGATGCAAAGTAATTATTGATATTAGTACAATGCATGGCCCATGTAATATAATGTGGTGAGAGATGGTTGTAACAAAAGTGAGCATTAAAGCAATGCATATAGTCCATGTAATAATTGTTATATTGACCAATTTGGTACACTTTGCAGATACAATGTTTTTGAAACTTGTTTGCTTCAAAACGGATGGGACTATGGGAGCATAGTCACACTGTTCTCATTTGGCATTGAAACGTGTTGTCGGTAAGGCTAGATGAGTACTTAAGCATTGATTAGGAATTTGTTTGACTCAATATTAGAATAAAATAGTTGAATACTTCACTTTATAGATGAATACAAATAGTTGAATACTTCACTGTTATTAGGACAGTGTACTGTGTAGAATCTACAGTTATATAGGTCCAATCATTTTTTAGTAGTATATAATAAGAAATGGAAAAATTAATGTCTTATTTATTTAGTCATAAAATAATTATATGTGTTTGACCAATTACAGTTACAGTGTGGCCAACCACAAGATACTTATGGGATTTATGGAGCGATGACACTCCGAGACGTCTTTCTTTCATTTGTCGAATGCATGACGAGCTCTTGATTATATTGGATGATGTCTCCTGTTTATTGCATATCCCGATCAGGGGTACCCTCATCTGTCACAATAGGATGTCGAAGGAGGATGCAACAGATATGGACTACTTGTGGTAACAATCTCTTATCCTTCAATTTGATACTTTTCTTTTCATTATGTATTCATGATAATGCTTAATCACAATGTTTTTTATTTTCATTTCAGCCTTGGATCCTCCAGCACTTCCTGAGAATCACTGGCTGGGCTTGTTTTGATGAGTAAACCGAGGACATGTCACGTGTCTGTGCTTTTTCCCTGCTCATAGGGAACCAGGCGATCGAGTCTTTCAGAGTCTATCTCGATCGGTTAGCTATTGAGGACATCCTTTACAATTGTTATGTCGATCACCGTCCGATGCTCCATTTTGATGATATTCCATTATACCCCGGATGGTTGGCATGCATTTCGACGATCACTGCTCTTTATTTGTCTGAGCGCATCATGCGACAGTTCAGGTACATCCAAACGATCAGGACTGGCCTATTAAATCTAAAGACCCTGTTTTATTTTAAAAAATAGGCCCAATTTTTTAATAAAAAATATCAATTAGATAATTAAAAATAATAGAAAAATATAATTATATTAATTAAAAATAAATTTAATTATAATTATGATAACATTTGATCCATCTCATTATTTTTATGTATTAAGTTTCATAATATTTTTATTTTATCTAATTTTTATATAAATATTTTTTATATATTTATTAATATTAATGAAAAAATTGTATCTTTTAAAAAATTTGGGCCTCAATTATTTGGGCCCCTGTGCGGTAGAGCTTGTTGCTCTTGCACAGGACCGGCCCTGAAACGATACTTAGGCATCCAGTTGTGTCTGCTCCTCTTGACTTGACCCGTATACATATCTATGAGATGTTTGCTAACTATGAGAGTCACCTAGTACCTGACGAGGCTCGGTCGACCATAACGCCGTTTGAATGGAGCATCGTTGAGGGTTCCATCAGTTGGTTCTTCGAGGTCTCACATTCGTACATGGTACCCACTGCTCCCGGATCACCACCTATACCAACTCATCAGGAGATTCTATAGTAGCAACAGTCTCAATTGGATCACACTCAGGATGTCTTTCCTCGTTGTCGTTGCATAGTAGAGATGACGCAGACAAACATATGGGTTGGTTTCTTTCCTGAGGGGTTTGATGACAATCGTATACTGGATGACATTCTTATAAACACATGGGGCACTTTTGTATTGCGGACATCGTGCGAGGACCGGGGGGTCGATTGTCAATGATGCAGACCAGACGGTCGAAGAGGCGATATAGGAGACGATAGAGAGGTTGTTAGTCACATCCAGTAATGTTTGTTGTGTTTTTATATGCATTATTGTTAGTATTTTTTTGATATATGTCATTATATATATATATATATATATATATATATATATATATATATATATATATATATATATATATATATATATATATATATTACCCTAAGTAGTTATTACAGAGAGAGAAAAGTAAAATAAATATAATAAATGATTAATTCTTTAAACCGATGGCCGTCCCCGTCGTTGTTTATTTCACTTTCCAATCCTGATGATCGTTCCCATCATTTCTTTGCTCATTACTTCAATCTCCAGAGAGTTTTTTTTATTTGTTTACTTGATGGTCGTCCCCGGCATGCTCTCTTTATTTCCCCAGCTTGTCGGCCGTCCCCGTCATTGCTTTACTTACTATTTTATCCCCAGCAGTCGTCCTCTACTCGATGGTCGTCCTCCGTCGCCTTCATTTGATAATCATGCTATACTACCTTTTACAATTTATATCCATTTTCTTCTTCTCCCCAGTGAGTGCAAATTTCGGACTGTCTTTGGTATTCAACCACAAGTTATCTTGTTTGTCTGTTTAGCCAGGCGCTTACATCCTACACAGTTAACTCATGCTTGAATAGGGGCAGCTGTAAACACCCCAAATTTGCCCTCACTCTTTATCACACCATGGCTTGTGATCTTTCATTTTGCATCAACATAAGCATACTATCTCACATTGCATATTTGTTTCATCTGCATTGTTCAAGTTCATCTGCATCTAGGGTTTGTGATCTGAGCAATCCAAGATTCCATCTGAGCCATCCCAAAGGCCTCAAAGCTTTCCAGGAGGGTCCATGTGTGTTCTACCATTATATTATATCCCTCAAAGTTCATGGAAGTCAAGATATCACGAGAACTGGCAAGGCATGGAAGCAGAGCTAGGGTTTTCACTACACAGATGACCAAAATTAGGGTTTTGGTTTCAGAGGCCTTAACTCCAAATTTTTGGTCCATTCTTGTTTCTAATGTTCTTAAGATTTTATAAGGATCATGTATACCAAGTTTGATGAAGAAATTCATTATGGAAGTCATATGTTCACTGGGTAACTTCTTGAGCAAGTTAAGTCAAAATCAAGGCATCTGAGGCCCCCAACAATGGAACCAAAGGGGTATTTTCATCAAAATTAAGTTCTATGATCTTTATTTGATCTTAGAAGTGGTTGGAAGTTCACAAGATTGAAGAATTTTGAGCCATTTGCAAACTTGCCAAAAATGGAAATGACTTGTAATGGAAACTTTCCATTTTGGGAAAGTTTTTCAACCTCCTATTTCTCAACCAAAAATGCTTCAAATGAAAAATTCTTGGTCATGAAAGTTGTAGATTAGGTATTTACCTTTTCAAAAAGTACAAGAACATGTCTTGATTCATCCTAGAACTCAAGATATGGCCTTTCAAAGTTGGCAAAAATCCTAAAATTTCAAGTTTCATGTCAAAGAGGGATTTTGCAAATTGGCATGTTAAGGCATTCTAATGACTTCAAATGGACACAAACACTTCATAACATGCCTATGTGAATTCTAAAGATCAGAATTGGCCCATGGTTAGAGGCATTTCATGGCTTGTGATCCAAGAAACTTCAAAGAGGGAATTTTGCAAAACCTATGGTATCTCTTCATCCAAGTGATCCAGCTACATAAAAATGATCCAATGGCCCTCCACAAAGCCAGCTGAGGCCAGACATGCCTTGGAAGCACTCCTGCAATGACCCATGCCCATAGTACAACCAATGTTGACTTTTTGCATTTCACACCATACCAATCACACTATGCCACAACAACTCTCTGAACCAATTGCATTTGTTTATACTAACCAAAAGCAATCCAAAACACACCATACACAAACTCAGAACCTCCCACAAGCCAGGATTGACGAAATCACCAAAAACCTTCCTCTCTTCGAATCTGAAAAACCAGCCATCAAACTCCAAATATTTTTCCACCATTTACCTCACCACCACCTAAGGATCATTTCCCACCCTTCATTTCAGCCAAACACCCACTCAAATCAAAATACGATTTTCCACATCTCAAAACTGAACTTCAGAAAGAGGCCAAATAAACTCACTCCAAGCATCAAAGCATTCTCAGGAAGCTCATTGGGGTTGGTTTGCACCAAAGAAAGGTCCAGAAAGCTCATGAACTGAAAGCTCAACCTCAAGTAACCTCAAGAACATTTTTTACAGAACTTGCATTTTAAGTTTCTAAATGAATCTTCATGCTTCACTGATCATCCTGATGTATTTTGTTTTGAAAATGGTTGAATATTAAGCATGTATTGAACTTCTGAAAGTTTTGTTCAGTTTTACGATTTGCTTCGAATCTTGTTTTTGATGTATGATAAATGTGTTTTGAAGATGGATTCTTGCTTAGGGATGTTAGGAGAGTGATTCTGGAGCTTTAGAGCTTTTGATTTGGCCTAGGGAAGAAGATAGGTATTTTGATTGGCCGGAGAAGATGACCGGAACACTGTTCCGGTCACCTGAGAGTCATTAGGGCTAATCTCATTAATTAGCTGAGTTTAAATGCTGACCCTTAGATCTTAGGTATGTCGCGCGCGTTAATGGCCCAGATGGCTTCATTAAAACCCTAAACATATTTAATTAGTTTAATTAAATTGATTTGCCCAGAGACAATCCCAGTCGTCCAATAGCGCGCCAGTCAACTAGCCCCTCCCCAGTTCAAATCCTGTCCACTGGATCCTTTGACTTTCATTTTATTTCATTTTATTTTCATTTTATTCTATTTCTTTTGTACAATTTATTAAAAATAGTAAAAATCATCCAAAAAATATTTCCTTTTGAATTTTGGTTTCAAATATTTTTCTTAACCTAAAAATAATTTTTATTTTATATTTTGCATTAAAAAAATATTTTTAAAATATTTAAATGTTATTTTTAATTAATTAAAAATACATTTAGGTTTTTAAAAATCACCAAAAAAATCATGAATCATCCCTTTGCATTTAGAAACATTTTCAAACTCTTCATAAAAATTTCTTTTTAGGTTTGATCATAACTTGAGAATTTTCTTTGAATTAAGGGTCATTTAAATCATATTTTTGAACCCTAACTTGAAAAAATCTTTTCTGCCTAACCAAGAAGAGTTTGAAGATGATTCTTTTTGCATTGTTTTGTGCATAACATGTAGTTTATAGGTCATTTGTCTCATGAATTTATCTTGCATTTTCAAATTGATTTTCATTTTCCCCCTTTGAACCATCCAAAAACCCTAGAAACTTAGGAAATTCACAACTTTTGAATGGTAAGGCTTCTGACCTTCTCCTTTGGGGGTTAACTTAGTATGGGATTAGGGTTTGTTTGAGCTTGGTTTCCATTTTTTATCATGTCATATGCTTCTGTTTTGATCATGTACATCTCATACTTCCATATAACCCTAATTTCTCATGTTCATTTGCATTCATCTTGTATATGCATCCCTACATGAACTTGCTATGACATCTCTTGTATTCATATGTCATCTTAGACATATTAGGACATGTTAGAATCATGCTTGATCATTTCTTCATTCATTTTCCTTGATTTGTATTCATTTCATTTCATTGACTTTAATGTACTTTCAAACTTCAAAGCATGCTTCCATTTGCATCTCATCTTTGTATGATCACACATATGCATTTTGTATGCCTTTGCATCATCTTACACGACATTAACATTGCATAAACACTTCTTACTTTGCTCATTTCATCTCATTGCATCTCATTTCATTTCATTTCTTTATGCCTTGAACTTTATGCATTCATGCTAACATTTTCAGGTGGTAAGTTACTTTGAGAAATGGATTTGCCTTCACTTATCATTTCTCTTTATCTCCTTCATATGCATCTTGCATGTTTATTTGAAGTTAACTTGTTCACTTGTGTTCATTTCTTTCTCACTCTCTTTCTTTAAGTTACTTATCTTCTTCAATGAAGTAAGTAACTTATTCTTCTGCTTCTCCCTCCTTTCATCTGCTTCTTTCATTGGTGGTTTCCTTGAAGATCTTTCTTAAGCCTCATAAACCATAGGATATCCAAGCATGATAATAATTAGGGTTGTGATTAGTCCCCCTTAACTTTTTTACCTTTGAGTCTCCTTGAGTCTCCCTTCTCACCTCTTAATCAGAGACTAAACTCTTAAAGTTTTAGGACTTTGGAATTAGGGTTATGCCTGCATCCTTCTCTTAGGATGGAGTGTATAACTTTAATCCTAAGTGTTAAACCTTTAATTTGTTTAAACCTCTTAATCAAAACACATTCATAACCATTAAGACTTCATCTTGTAACTTGAGCCTTACATTAGGGTTCTAATTCTTCTTTTATGGTTAAGAAGGACTAACCCTAGTGTTTAATGGACAAGTCCCCCTCAAGTTGTCTTACAAACCTAAAATTCATTTCTTAATCTCATCATTTAATTAAAATTCATTTAATAAAGGCTTGTTATATAATGAATTTAATCCCTAACCATGGATTAAGTTGAGGTATCTTCCTCCGCTTAAATGTTCTCATCTATTATCCTTCTATTAGGATGGTGTAATGGGTTCACTAATCTGTGATTAAAGATTAAACTCATTACTTAACACTAAACAAAAAACCCAAAAACATCTAAATAATCACAAGTAGGTTAATGATCTTAATCCTACATCATTATGGTAATTAAGTTGAGATGCTTATCTCATACTTAAGTAGACTCATTATCCCTAATCAGGGAGGATATAATGAGTTTACAAACCCTTGATTTAGGCTTAAACTCATTAACTTATGCAAAACACCAAAACAATAACAAAACTGAAAACACAAAAACAAACAATAATCCTCTCCTTCGGGATTCTTTTCTCATCACTCTCATTCATAAGCGAGAATTTGTTTCTTCCGTCTAATGCAAGACAGTTAGCACTCGAGCCAGACGAGTCATACACTTGAGCATAGACAATCAAGAAGTTCACTGTCAATTTATTTTTCCAGTCTCTTTGAGTCGAACTATGGTGTTCTGACTTCCTCATTGCACGAGAGGATACGTAGGCATAACTTAATAGTTATCGAACAAAAGTTTTTTTTGTCTTCCCCCTCTTTCAGCATTCTTTAAAAAACCTCAGTTCCTGAGCATTCACCTTTTTCACTGACACTTGTATATTCTTTTCCAGCTTTTGCACACAGATAGCACACACACTTACCCCTTTAAACACAATCTTGTAAGCGTGGATCCCGTCGGGTACGACGAACAATCCGGGTGCTAATATCTTCTCAGGTTGTAACCAACCCCCTTTCTCAGTTTCTTTGGTTCGCAACCGTCTTATCCATTTCTTTCTAGGTTTATGCAGCATTACCTTTCCTTCGGGATAAAAATGCCTAGCTGGAGACTCTATTCAGTTCGTTTCATTTTCTCCTTTTGCTGACCGTTCACGTATGTACCCTATTTGACCTGGTGTTTTTTCGGGGGAGCGACAGGGAGGAATGTAAATAATTTCTAGTACAAAGATTGTTGGATTTCTTTCGTTTCTTAAGAGGAAGTTTGACAGGGTTTATTGGTTGTTGATGTTGTAGAACTTGGTTACGTCCGGAATCGGCGTCGACGTCTATAATTTATTGCATGAGTGAAAAACCATATGTATGTTGAGGTTATATGTGAGGTAAATCAAGGTTGGCACTTCAGTTGGATTTAGTAACATCGTTGGTTGTTTATGGTAAAACACAGAATAGGGAAACAGTTAGCAGTGGTTAAGTAGAAATGCAGTAATAAGTCAGAAGAACATACACCATGGTAAGGTAAAGGAAAGGTGAACTTTGAAAAACCTTTTCACAGTCACAGTAGGGATGTTTGAAGACGATCCTAGTGGAAAGGCATTGTTAAAGTGTTCAGCTGACGTCACAGTCTGTGTAACGCCCATATAATATGTATCTAGAATAATATCATACAAGTGTTAATTTTTGGTACTGACACCATCATAAGATGCCTAATAGCATAATTCACATTCTTGACCAATTCTAAAACAAAAACTAAAATGACACAAGACATGGAAATTATACTAAAACAAAAATACTAAGATCAATACAATATCTATTATTGTACAAAGATACAAATATACACAGCGGAAGACTAAAACTATGATTCACTTGAAACATCTCGAGCATAGCTCCACTTGTAAGTTAACCTGCAAAAGAAACCTGAAAAAGCAACAAAAATAGTGAGGTAAGATAACAACATCTCAGTGGGTTCCCTATCTTAGACTTCTCTCGGCTCTACAAGGTTCTATCAAACCTATCTCAAGTCTTTGGTTACTTCTCGTACAAGAAATAAAATAAAGTGGAACATAAGTCCATGCCTACTCTCAATGGTAAATGAGTGGAACATCTACCTCAAGTCTTTACGGATGCTTCACGTAGGACTAAAGGCAACCCACCTCAAGACTTAATCAAGACCTTACGGAGGAATCGATATAACACTCACCAAAGTCTTTACGGATGCTTCCCGTGGGACTAAAGGTAACCCACCTTAAGACTTACTCAAGACTTCCTGCATAACCCAATGTAATACTCACCTCAAGCCTTTACAGATGCTCCCCGTGGGACTCAAAGTAACCCACCTCGAGACTTACTCAAGACCTTACGGAGGATCTAGTAACATACACACCTCAAGTCTTTACGGATGTTTCACGTGGGACTAAAAGTAACCCACCTCAAGGCTTACTTAAGACTTTACGGAGGTCCGAGTGTAATACATACCTCAAGTCTTTACGGATGCTTCCCGTGGGACTAAAGTCAACCTACCTCAAGACTTACTCAGACTTTTACGGAGGACCTAGCGTATTACACAAATCAAACCACTATCCCCGTCTCACTACGCGGTACCTCAAGCCTTTACGGGTGCTTCTCGTGGGACTAAGAATAACTCACCTCAAGACTTACTCAAGACTCTACGGAGGACATCGTGTAATACACACCTCTAGTCCTTACGGATGCTTCCCGTGGGACTAAATATAACCCACCTCAAGACTTACACAAGACTATTCCGGAGGCCTAGTGTATATCACGCTAACAGTTCGCAGCAACCCATATAAAACTAGGCATCTCACAACTCATACCATTTAACAATCTCTAGTCGCAATACTAGGCCACACTATTGATTTATGGTAAGATTTCCTAACTCTTTCTCCATCCTTGATACTTTTAATTATATAATTTTCAAACATATAATCCTAACATTTTAGTTTAATTATCACCATTAAACAATTCTCACCATAATCTCATTGTCTCTACTCTCGTTCAATCCTCATGATTAACGCGTATCCACAACTAGACCATTACCATGATTCCTTTACAAAGTTACGGTTAATTGGAAAAGTCGGGTAAAAGTCGGCTCAAAATAATATTTCTTAGTCTCGTAAGATAGAACATTTTATTAGCTTCAATTCGATATATGGAACAACTAAAACGGATACCCGAGGCAAAAGATATGAGATTGACATTATTTTCACTAATCTCACAAATTAATAAATGTCACAAATTAATTAATCTCACAAAAATTAATTAATTTCACATGTAAAACAATATTTCTTCCTTCCATCAAATAGAGCATTGAAATATCTTTCCAACGCTTCGAACGGGGTCAAATCAGAGTTACGGTTCAAAAGATACGCCCGTTTCAATTTCACTTTTTGAAAGACTATAGGGTGCAATCGATTTGCACTCTGCTGTAATCGATTGCACGGTCCCAGATTTTAAAAAAACGCTTCTGGACTGCGGTGCAATCGATTTGCACTCTGCTGCAATCGATTGTACCTGCTATGAACCTGAAAAATCACTTCTAAACTCCATTTTTCTCATTTAAACATCACCAACCAATTAAATCATCAACAAAACATGATTATATACATATAACAACCAATATACTTCATTTTTAACAAGTTTTAACCGTTTAATCCTTCGGTTTTGAGTTTTATCATAAAACCTAAAACTCTCTAAATTCCATAAACTTCTAAAATAAAAGGTACTAACTAGAACTCACCTCTAACCATGAAGAGGAGTTTGATGAAGATGAAGATTAATGAAGAAATGATGATGATTCTTGATCTTGATGCTTCTAGGGTTCATCTTCTTCTTTCTCTCTTTCTTTTCTCTTCTTTCCTTCTTGCCAACTTTCTTCTCCTTTTTTTCTTATTAACTTTCTTTTCTTTCTTCTTATAAACCCTTCTTTTCTTTCTTTAAAACAAAACAATTATATTTATCAGTTAGTAACACTAACTGGTCCAAATTAGGATTATCCAAAAATATCTCTGAGTCGAATATTTAATAAAGCCTCTGCATCAAATAATACTAATTAATCTTAATTGATATTATCCAGAGTGTTTAATTAAAGTCGAGTGCTGGTCAGTGAAGTCGGTGTACTTCACGTCGTTAGGATGTCGGCTTTGATACGTCGCTTTGGGTGTCGGGACGACTTTTGCTTCGTTTATTTTATTTAAGAAAACATTTTGTAATTGTTTATTGAGTCAGAGTTTCTTTTAAAATATTTTCCGCTGCATGTTGAACAATTTATTTTGAAAACGTATCATTGATCTAAGTGTGGTATTTTCGTTGAATTGTGACACTTAAATAGTTTTTGATGAAAATTTTACTATGATTTTATAATAGTTTCGTGGAGAAATTTGGGTGTTACAAACACCACTATGCATCCCACACCGGTTAGAACTCCCAAAATTGAATCCAATATTTTTTATGGGACTAATGTGTTGGAATGATTTTTCCAAGTTGAATAATTTCTTGCTTTTTATTACATTCCTTATGAGGATCGTTTATCATTGGCCGTTTTTTATATGAAGGATGATGCACTTATTTGATATAAGTGAATGTTTCAAAGTAATGAAGTATCTGATTGACACTATTTCGCTAGAGCCTTAGAGTTACAATTTGATCCCTGCCTATGAAAATCATCAAGCTCAATTTTTTAAACTTAGACATCATAGTTCAGTTACAGAATACCAAACTAATTTTGAAAAGCTTAGTAACTGGCTTATAGGATTACCACCTAATCAATCCATAATTACTTCATTTCTGGTTTAATTCCAAATTTCTGGAAGTTTTTGTTGGTTACCGGAAATTATGAAAATTTCAGGTTTGTAACGAAAAGTTTGTGTAATTTACCGGATATTTCCAAATTTCCGGTATAAGATTCTAGATATTTCCAAATTTTCGATATTTTGTACCAGATTTTTTCAAATTTCTGACATATACACGTGAATTTTCAAAATTTGTGCGAAAATACATATCAGAAATTTCAAATGTACAATCGAATATTTTAAATTCTGAGGTAGAAAATAGTAAAAAAATTTGGAAAAATAGTAAATTTTTTATGTAAATATTAGCAAGGGTAAGGGTATTTTGAGAATATTAAAATTTTGGGGAGATATAAAATGTTTATATAGTGATTGTAAGACATACATGGAACTAAGAAAAATTGCTGGCGGGTTTGAAAATTCTCTAGTTGGAACACTTGATTTCTAAATCAATGAGAAGTTGGTAATTTATAATTGTGTGTTTTTGTACCGTTTGTTAAATTCTATATAATTTTGTTGTCATGTTAAAAGCAACACTCACTCATTATAGTAATGGTTCAAAATATACTAACAAATTAATGTCTTCTCATGATTAAGATAGAAAGAGAACACATAAATATTTATCACAGAATACATTAAGATAAAACTAAGCATTGCATTCATTACAAAATGTAGCAGTGTTGGAGAAGAGAACAGACAATAACCTTCTCAAGCAACCAAACTCAGCCCTCCTTTTCATCTCAGTCTTTTAGCAGGACTCTGGAAATGACAGACAAGTTAAAAACTAAGGATTTGTTTGATTAAAACACATTACATGGAACATTAAAAATCTCATTTGATTACTGTGAAAATATTAATGAACCCGTATATTCCTTATAACTAAATAATAACAATTTTATTCTACAGTGACATAAAACAAACAAAAGGTAACATTCATACCTGAAACATGATGGGAATTCTTCATTCTCTTTGCTTCTCGATGGTCATGGTTCATATTGTGAGTTGGTCATTTATTGTTATGACCGGGATGCCAGCAATTTTGGACCAATATTCGTTCCTTTTATTATACCTTTCTTCTAACAAAGGGCAACGTATGATGGTCAGATCTTCAAGAGAGGTAGGGAGGCTGTCTTCTGGCAATGACTCTAGTCGTGGACAATCACTGAACGTAAGTGTTTTCAGCGAAGAGGGAAAGGCTTTTTCAGGCAATGACTCTAGTCTTGGACATTTGTAGAAAGAAAGTGTTTTCAGCGAGGAGGGAAAGGCTTTTTCTGGCAATGACACAAGCTCTGGACAATTAACAAAGCAAAGTCTTTCTAGAGAGGAGAGGTGTCGAAGTCCATTTCCTTCTAAGGATTTCACTTCAGAGACATTATGGAATTGTAGAGTCACAAGGGAAACGGGCAACAACGGTAACATGTTCAGAATATCATCACCCCCAATTTCCAATGATGAAAGAGCAGTGAGACATTGGAGACCCCATTCTGTTACCGGTTTTGTTATCCTCACAGATTTAACATAAATTCTTTGTAAATTGGGAGGTAGCAAAACTCCTTCACATAATGATAAATTCAAATTTGGAAGATTGTTGAGAGAGATATACTCAAGAGCCGTAAGGGTATCCATCCGTTGAGGTAGTGATCTAAGTGCCTCACAATCATCGATAATAAAATATTGGAGGGTTGATGAGCTATAACAAGAAGTTTCTGAAATAAAAATAGATTCCAAACTCTTACAACTTCTGATAAAAAACTCTTGGAGCATAGGAAAACAGTTCAATGGGAAGGAGGTAAGTGCATTGCAGCCGTGTAATCGAAGACTCACAAGGGATGTGAAAATGCTCCACGTTTCAGGAGATAGGAATGTTAAATTCTCACATTCTGAAATACGAAGTGATTGCAAAGAAGTGGGTAAACTGTTTGTTGGAAATGCAGTGAGAGAACTAATACCACCGAGATTCAATTCTCGAAGACAGGTGCTGTTAATAATCATTTTAGGTACAGAATTTAGCAATGAGCATTGGGTTCTTTCAGTATTGCTTTCTGAATTTGAGTCTCCTTCAATATTAATCTTTTTTATTGAGGAGAGCCAGTGCTGAGTAGGTGGTGTTGCCAAGAGATGATCACAACCATCTATTTCAATCTCTTCTAAGGAAGGAAGATGACTAGGTAAATCTCCTTTCAATTTGGGACAACTTGATAACCACGGAGTTTTCAGACGAGGAAAAGGAAACATGTTGTCTGGAAAAGGATGCCATTCCTTCCAATTTGGCATTTCCTCAATTACAAGTGTCTCAAGGGAAGAAAATGGTTGGAATGAAGAATTGGAACCTCCGGCTGCCGTGCCATAGAAATCTTGCCCAATTGTTTTCAAAATTGTCATTCCACCAATTAGCAAGTCTTTGAGAGAAGGTAGCTGCCCTAGTGGTGGAAGTGTCGTGCAATACGCACAATTCTCAATACAGAGGGACACCATGTTAAAAAAAGATGGATCTCCCACCCAACTAGGAAAATGTGAACCACCATACAAGTCAATGCTCAATTTCTTAAGTTTTGCAGATGGTTGTAACATATCAAGCACATTTCTTTCATTAAGTGTGTCATCAGTTTCCTTGCCCCACTGTAGCGTCAATTCCTCAATATGTTCTTTGCTCTTCAAGTTGGTATCACTTGCCTCCATGACATCAATAACATTTTGAAGGTTCTTGATGAATAATTTTCCCCGTAGCTTAGGAAACTTCCCAAGCTCTCTAACACTTAAACCAATATTTTTCTTGCCTACTACAAAAACAGTTAGAGTTTGAAGGCTTTCTAGTTCAGCAATTTGCTTCGGCATCTCTATTATGCTTGTGTCATCAATATAAAGATGACGCAAATTCATTAATTTTCCAACATGTTCTGGCAATTCTGTGAGTTTTGAGCACCGAGTTAAAATCAAGGTTTGCAAGTAGTAGAGGCTGCATATGCTGTCAGGCAAGCTTGTGATATTCGTGCTAGAGAGATTTAGATAGCGCAACTGCACTAAATTGCCAATTGTATCGGGTAGTGTGGTGATGTTACTATATCTTGACAACGATAACACACGCAACCTTCCAAATGTGGGTAGCAAATAATTGACCGTGTTTCTTGATAAATTATATATGGACCATTCAATGCCGTAGCAATTGTAGGCAAGGAAGGTTCTCAAGCGTTTGAATTTGTCGAAAGTCTTAAACTTCTTGAAAACGTCATATGTTTCTTGATTATATGACAAGTGGCGAACATTTTCATCGCTCTTAGCGCCAAATTCATGTCTGTAACAACTTTTTCCAGATACTGCAGTAGCTAAATCATGAACAAGGTCATGCAAGACAAACATTTTCCCAAGAGAATCATCATGCAATTGTTGAATCAATGATCTGGATAACAATTCAGTAAAACACTCATCACCTACTTCTTCCATGGTTTTTTTGTCTTGAGAATGATCAAGGAAGCCTTCTGCCATCCACAACAAAATCAATTGCTCCCTATCAAGCGAATAGTCCTTTGGAAAAATAGAGCAATAGGAAAAATATCTTTTCAATTGAGAGGAAAGATATTGATAACTCAGGCGCAATGCAGGCAGAATATTATCATTCTCAAAGTTCCATATGTCATTGTTGAGAACTTCGATCCAATCTTCAGTATCTACTTTCGAACGCAACAGTCCTCCAAGTGATTTCGCAGCTATTGGCAATCCACCACACTTTCTTGCAACCTTCCTGCCAATTGTTTCTACGTTTCGTTGTTGAGTTTCAGAAAAGTCTCCACTTCCAAATGCAATTTTGGAGAGTAAAAACCAACTGTCTTCTTCTGACAGACGATCTAATTCAAAAATAGGAAATGTGCGTGCAGTATCTGCCACTTTCTTGTTGCGTGTTGTGATGATCACTTTGCTTCCAGTTTTTCCATAAACCAACGGAGATACAAGTTCTTCCCAATCACGATGATTGTCATTCCATAAGTCATCCAACACAATGAAAAATCTCCTATCCTTTAAATTTTTCTTTAACTCAACTCGAAGTAAATCAAGATTATTGGTTTCCCATGGTTTTTCAGTGACAGATTCAAGGAGTTTTTTGGTTACTCTAAAAACATCAAAATCCTCCGATACACAAGCCCATGCTGTGAGATCAAAGTGCTTTTGAACTTTTTCATCATTGTAAGCAAGTTGTGCAAGTGTTGTTTTTCCGAGACCTCCCATGCCTACAATTGCAAGTACGCCCATGCAAGTATTGCTTTCTGATAGCAACATGTTCATTACTTTCTCTTGGTCATCTTTCCTACCAACCATGACAGATTCATCGAACATAGGACTTGAAGGTGTTCTATGAGAAACTCTGACACTTTTAGTTTGCAAACCAAGTATATCTTTATTTTCAGCAAATTGTTTCAGGTTTAAGCACATTTTTTTCATTTGGGAATTGATCTCTTCATAGTTATTTGTAGAAGGAGAAGAAAAGAAGTTCCAGACCTGTTTGATTTTGCTTGCAGCTGGCGTGTTCTCCGTCTTGCATCGAAGGGAATCATAGCTGATTTGGTTGAGCAGATCTTCAGCATCGTAGACAGCATCTTTCAAGCCATCAAGCCATTGTTTGACAGTAGCAGTGTTGATCTGCTTCTCTTCTGCAGCATCTAGGACAACATTAAGAGTGAGCAGTGTTGCTCTCAACTGTTCCAAGAGTGAGTCATCGAGCTTAGTTTTTTTGACGTAATCACGAAACTCATCGGAAGCAAGTTTGTCAAATAAGGTCTGAACAGTTGCGGAGAGGAAAGCACTTCCTATCATAGTTGCAGCCATGTTGTGTAAGCAAAAGATTGAAGGAAATGAAGATTTGTGTGAATGGATAGCAAAGACTCGTATGTGAATGGTTTGCAGTGGTAATGGGAAAGTGAGAGTCAATGTGAATACGATTCAATAATTGATGCAAAGTAATTATTGATATTAGTACAATGCATGGCCCATGTAATAATGTGGTGAGAGATGGTTGTATCAAAAGTGAGCATTAAAGCAATGCATATCGTCCATATAATAATTGTTATATTGACCAATTTGGTACACTTTGCAGATACAATGTTTTTGAAACTTGTTTGCTTCAAAACTGATGGAGCATTGTCACATTGTTCTCATTTGGCATCGAGGAGTATTTAAATCATTCGTTAGGAATTTGTTTGACTCAATATTAGAATACAAATAGTTGACAAATTCCAAACTCTTAACCCTAACAAAAATTGGAAAATCCCTCAACCAAAGATGACTTATCTGCATACGATTATTACCACAAATTTTAACCCTAACATTTTCTTCCCAATCATATAAGCTTCAGCTTCGTCATACCCACAACAAGTACATTATTTCCATTTTTAACTTATGTGTTTCATTTTACCTTTCTCATGCTCACATGCGTTTTGATTTAGCTTGCACGGTTGCATAATTGAAAATCCAGAGTATCTGCAACCACAGACCTAGCTTGAGGTAGCTTACACAATTTAATTTGAATTCCAGAAGAAGGTAGTTTACTGTACTACTCATGCTCAATGGTATTTATTCTTATTATTTTATTTTACTATTGAATTTTATTATTTGATGCTTTATTTTCAATCTTTAATATTCCATTAAGTTATTCAAAAATCAAAATTTTGAAATGGTAGTGTTTGGATCTAAAAACAAGATAACCTTCATATGTGCACAACCAATCGGGAAGCGGAAGAAGATTGCAAGAAAATTGTTGAGCTTTATAAACTCGATATGCTTAAAGAAGTTAATCCTCGTGAAGTATGAAATTTTAACTCCTTTTTTTTAATCTCGTTCATTTTTGTTTAGCTATATTTTTTAGTAGATATGTTTCATGATTTAGGACTCAATTGTTATGTATTAGTAGATGTAGAGGTAATAGGCACGGGTAAATATTTGTGTTTTAAAAATAGAAATAAAAATATGTATTCAAAAACTTTGTAATTGGATCAATTTGAGGTAATGTTTTTTACACTCATATGTTGTAAATATACGTAGTTGAAAAATTAGGAATAGTGGGCACCCTCTTGATAAGCACAAAAAATACTTTATTTGGGAAGATGATTTTGACGGAAATGCAATTGAGATGTCATTCAGTAAGAAAATTGGTGAAGATAGGAAGATCTGGATGCGTAATTTTGAGGTGTGAATACCGAATAATTTGCTTACAAAAGCTTATTCTTCTAGGATGTATATTTATCATATATTTTACAATCTTTGTTGTTGCAGCCTGGCACCTGTCGTGATCATAAAGAGAGACTTATAAACTACAAGGACTTCGCTAACAAAGAGCTTATATTGTTCTCAAGGGCAAATCTCCAAAGGTCCATGTATGTTCCAGATACATTTACACCGAGCTAAATATTTTTACTCGTTATCTTTTCCATGAGGATGATGATAAACTTCTCGAGTACTTGATTGAGGATGGGAAGTCCATTGAATCAAACTGATATTTTGTTTACTCATTTCTTTCTAAAAGGATATCTTGTTTGAAATTAATTAATAACAACTAAGGAACATTTTATATGCATAACTGATTCAAATCATGTTTGATATCACAGGTACATACCAATTATACTTTTGGTTCTTGTAAATGGTAGTGAGGGAATTGGGACAGGTTGGAGTTCTTTACATTCCCAACTATAATCCACAAGAGATTATTGCCAATGTTAGACATTTGTTGAACGGTGAAGAAATGGTGCTAATGGATCCATGGTACAAAGGATTTAGAAGCACCATTGAATAAAGTGCCAAGGAAGGAGGTTATATAGTCAATGGTGAAGTTGTTGAAATAGACGAACATACTTTCAAAATCATAGAGCTTCATATACGGAAGTGGACTCAAGATTATAACCAGTTCCTTAAACCATAACTGATGGAACACCTAATATCAAGGATCCTCTCATTGAGGTAAACTGACTTAAACATTACTTTCCATATACACAAGCTTAATTCGTCTCTTTTTTAATTTGAAAAATTTATGGTTCTGGTATTTCAGGCAAAATGAAGTTGATGCAATAATCCCTCTTGCACTATGGAAAATGGCAATTTCTCTGTACAGGTACCTAAACTTCCGGATATCTTATGCTTATTTGAAATATGAAGAACAATATATGATGTTAGATAATTATTTTGAATGATAATTTAATCAGGCCATTTGTAAAGAGTATGGGCAAGAATTTAGAGTTGCAATACAAGAAGAGAGAGCTTCTAGGGAGTTGCTAAAATCCAAATGGCAGGAGATGGATTCAGTTCAATCCACCATGAATAGATTAAATAATGCAATTTCTATAGGGGATATCGATAGCAAGGTATGCTTCCATTTTTTATTCCAGAGATATTTACCAGGATTTGATTCTTATGTCTGTTTTGTTGTGTTAATTTCTCTAGATTTATAATTTAGTTTCAGATTAGAAACATGGAACACATGATTTATCATGAAACGTTTCCTCTAAAATAAGAAAAGCAATTGATACGCCAAATCAAACAATTGAAGCAGAATCGCGGCGGACTGACTATTATTATAGCAAAACAGGATCAATCACAATCTCTTGACGAAAAAGACAATATTGAAGAGCAATCTAAGGTGTACTAGAGTCGTGTTTCTTTTCATTATATATTTTCTAAATTAATTACCGCTATCTTTTTATCAACTAGCTGAATTCCATGGTGGTTGTTAGATTTTTGGAGACTTTTGTTGGGTCTATGTCATTTGTTGAGACTTTTGGTGGTCGTTAGCTGAATTAATTACCACCATGAATAATTAGTATTAATATTTTCAATATTCATAAGTATCAATATTCATAAGTTGGTATGAATTAGTATTAGTATTTTCAATATTCATAAGTATTAGTATTAGTATTTTCAATATTCATAAGTATTAGATATATTAATAATACATAGTTAAAAGCAAGTTGGTATGATCTTATAGTCTTAGATGCTACTGCTATATATCTTAGTAATTTTTCTAATATAAATGTAGACATTCATATTCTTAGTAATTTTCAATATTCATAAGTATTAGATATATTAATAATACATATTTAAAAGCAAGTTGGTATGATCTTCTAGTCTTAGATGCTACTGCTATATATTTTAGTAATTTTTCTAATATAAATGTAGACATTCATATGGTTGAATATATGTTATGATCATTAATTTTGAACATTGGTAATTAATTAGGCTCGTTCTGCTGTAATTAATTTTGAACATTGGTAGTTATCTTCTCATTTTCAATTGCTTTGAATTTTGCATGAATACATCTTTTTCAATTTGTTGTATCGATGCCAATTATAATTTCCATAATTGTGTTCATCTGCAGGTAACTCTGCATAAGAGAACAGTGCCTTAAAGTACCAGGAACAAATCCAAATTCAGAAACTAAATCTTGAATTGCTTCAATGGAATCCTCAGCAAGCCTGCCGATATCATGTACCAAACTTCTAGAAATGCTGCAACTGCACTATAGGCAACACATAAATTGATCTTTATTCTAGTAGCTTTATAGTTAGTTGTGAGTTGACAAAACCTAGATTGATCTTTGTTATAATAGCCTTTAATATTGGATCATGGTATTTTGAATTGTATGAATTGAATATTGTAATAAAATTACAATTTTTATTTTTTTTATTTTTAAATAAAATTACGACGGTTCTAAACCGTCACTATTTTAAATGAAATATATTGTATAATTATGGCTGTTAAAACAGTCGTTATTTTCAATGAAATATATATTATATAATTATGGCGGTTATAACCGTCGTAATAGTATATTAGAGGCAGTTTTAAAACTGTCGCCGAAATTTACGGCAGTTGGAGCGACAGTTTTACAAACCGTCGTAACACAGCCTCGCGACACACGTTTCAACGACAGAAGAGAAACCGTCGTAATTTGAAATTTGCGTCGGTTATAACCGTCGTAATCTTCCAATTTTAACCGTCGTAATTTGCCAATTTTCTTGTAGTGTTTATTTTTTTGTCTTTTATGAGAAGTATTTTGAATTTGTTTGTGAACACTCTCGTACTAAGACCTATCCATCGCTGGAAATACTTACACCTCGCCCCGAAACAGGACGCGTATAAACACTCCGCAACAAAGTCTCGTGTCGCACAAGAATGTTCGGTTTTCCTTAAATGTTTTATTATTTTCTTTATGAGAAGAGAAAGAATGACTCAAATTGTAAAAGGAAAAATCTAATGGGGGACTAAGACACAACCCTAATTTTATTGATTTATTTACAAGTGAGGTCCTATGGTTTGTGAAGTTTCTAAACCTAATGGAAAAAGGCACCTAGAACTAATAGAATGCAACTTACTTCCTAAGGAAGATAAGTTGATTCTAAAGCCAAGGGGGAGACCTATTCAAGTGAAATTAATCAACATAACAAAACATTAAAAAATGGAATGACAAAATAAAGTTCAAAGCAAAACAATTCAAATAAAGATATAAACCTAAAATAGTCCTAATTTTTATTCTAAGTCTAATTAAAATGAATCCTAAACCTAAGTTCTAAACCAAAGTCATTACCTAATATTTTCATTCTAAAAAATCAGAATCTAAACTAATCTAAATCCATACTAAGCCCTAGGATTAAGTCTAACTAAACTATTTTTATTGAAATTTAATATACTAGCCTAAACTAATGGAAATTATATGCATAAAGGCCCAAGAATTAATATCCTAAAAAATAGCAAAACTTCTGGAAAAATTATGAAATTTAATATATGGGGTCCTAAAACTACCTACAACATTGTGTTAAAAGGGATCCTAAAAAATCATAATTTTGCTATGCCTAATTGTTATTTCCACTTAAGAATTAGTCATTATTTTCTAAGAATTTAGCCACTAAAACCTAAGATAAAATGTCCTAAAAAATCCACTAACATTACACTAAGTACTATTATGAGTCCTTTAACTATGTTAAAAAGAATAGGTCAAAAAAGTTACTGGAAGGTTAAAATATAAAATCTACAAGATCATGTATATTTGAAGAAAATCTATTAAAACTACTTACATGAAAAATTCACAATAAAATGAAAAATAAGGAAAAATCAGAAAAATACAATGCCAAATATTTCTAATATGAATTAAAAGTCTACTTGAATTTTTATAGAATTTTCCTTGGACATTTTCTATTTTTTATGGAATTATTCTTCTAACTATACAAAACAAAAAAATATAAAAATCTAAAAAAAGAAGGGGATGACATTTAGCAATTTTTTATAGTCATTTTTATTAACTGGGCTCCAAAGGTGGTGCAGATAGCAAGGAGGAGAATGAGGCCCAATTCGCATGGAAACCAGGGGGTGCTGGAAGGAAATATTTCATGTTGTTTTTCTGTATGGGCCTTAAAATGGGGTGCGGATAGCAATGATATTGGGCCCATTTTCGCAGGAATTGGGGGGTCATACGCATGAATCAAACACGGTGGTCCTACCGGACGGTGACACTTGTCACCGCCGGAGTGGACCACCCACCAAACCTTATCCCTCCATTTGAATTGGTGGTGAGAAGATAATGGATCTTATGGTATTTTAACAGCATCATTAATCGAATTTTTATGGTCTTAATTAGGGATTAATGCACATTTTATTTCCAAATTAGATTAATTCAGATTAACACTATAATTAAAGACCAAAACAATGGTAACGAACATATTTTTTTGAAAAAACCTTTTTCCCAATTCCTATACTCATCCCCTAAAAACCCTAATGGCTCTCTCCCCTTCTCCCAAACGGCACCGCCGCTAATAATCATCTTCTCTCTCCCTCCCTCATAAACCCTTGACATTCTTCTTCTTCGATGAAGCCCCAACCGCCGCCAACAACCTCCCTGAACGGCGACGCCGCAGCAAGTCTAGAACCAAACCTCACCTTTGTTCCCAAATCAGGACCCTAACCCTCACTATCTCGAATCTCACACTCATCTACCCCAATCGACTTTTAAATTGGCAAAAACAACGACTTGCAGAGATCACAACAACTCAGCAATGTGTACCTGGTGAATCGAAGGAGGACCGATGACGACGTCGAGTGATGATGACGACGGCGAATCGAAGAGGTCAGGTATGCGTTCTTTAGCTCGTTCTTCTTTCTGTTACAAACATCCGATTACGTTTTCATTGACGTTGCTCTTGGTGACTCTCGCAGTTTAAAGATGGCGTCGGTGATGCCGCTGACAACTGAAAGTGTCCTCAGGGCTCTCAGATTTGCTAATGAAGGTTGATGATGAGGAGATTATGGTGACGAAGAGTGACGCAATGCGGTGTGAGGATGAAGCGATTGAGGAGTTGATTCAGACGGCGAATTGACGATTGAACTGCGATTCCGTGTTTGATCAGGTATGCAACATATTCTTGGGGACGATGTGCTTGCTGCACTTTGGAATATTGAGTGGTTACTGATTTCAATAAACTTGTAGGTTTGATGCTAAAGAGTGAAGCATGAAGGTTAGAGGGCCTTGGAGAGTGAATTGGGGCAAGAGGCTGACAGAAGAAGATGATGAGGTTGCAGTTCTTTTCCGCGGATTGAAGATTGAGGATGTTAGTTGATGAAGATGGTGATTCGAAGGGGAATCGATTCAAAGAAAGATTTTGGTGAGAATTCTTGGTGAAGGTGGAAAAAGAGGATGAAGCTTGGAGAATAAGGGTGAAAGAATAGGCAGGATGTTGCAGAGGAAGATTGGAGGCTATGGAGGATTGAGTTCAGAATCAAGGTGAAGAAGGAATCGTGAAGAATGGTCAAAGGGAAGAAGAAGAAGGTTTGCGAAAATGGTGAGGAGAAACAAAAAAAAAGGTGAGAGATTGGTGATGAGGAAGATTGAAAAAGAGTGAGGAGAAGAATAGAAGAGGATTGAAGTGAAGGATTTTGGAAAACAATGGTGGTAGAAGAAAAAAACTTGAGAGAAGAGGTTACTGATTTATATAGAATGAAGATCAAGACTTGGTGAAGGAAACTCAGGTAAACTTCTAGAATTTTCTGTAGAATTCAGTTGATTTCTGTTATTTTTCACTTCTAGCTTTTTTCTGTTATCAAAAATCGGTTAGGGTGGTTATGAACTTGTTTCAATTCCGTTGTGACGGTTATGCAATTCTGTTATGGGCTAAAATTCTGTTAGCACTGTCATAATTCTGTTAGCACTAATCTCCTTTCTCTTTTTTTTAATCGAATCAACTGATGTCCTGCTCATGTGAATTTTTTTTGTAGGTTTGGGAAAGAAGCTGAATGTGAATTTGAATTTGAATTTGGGAGGGATTTGAATTTGGAGTGAATTAGGTTCTTTTTGAAGACTTAGAGATGAAGAATGAAGAAGAAGAAAGAGAAGGAGAAGTTGAAGTTGGTGTTAGTGTGGATAGTGAAGCCATTTGAAGTTCAGTGGAAAAAAAATGAGGAACTGCTTTCTATGCTTGTACTTTCCTTCCTTTCTGATGTAATGGAATTTTCTTTCTTCCTGTTTCTGTTGTAATTGAATTTTCTGTTTTTGGTTATAAACTATAACTGATTCTGTTAATTTTGCTATTCACTTGTAGCTGATCTTGCTTCATTTACAACAACCATCTCATCCAAACTCAGCGTCTTCTTCAGTCGTTCCGTTGGACCTCTCAGGCCTATTGTTCATGGACAAACTCAGAAATATAACATGAAACTCAGGGCTGGTAAAGGATTTTCTCTTGAGGAATTGAAGGCTGCTGGCATTCCCAAAAAAAAAACTTGCACGAACTATCGGCATTTCTGTTGATCATTGCCGTAAGAACCGATCCTTGGAGGGTCTGCAAGCCAATGTGCAGAGGCTGAAAACATACAAGGCTAAGTTGGTCGTCTTCCCAAGACGTGCACGCAAGGTCAAGGCTGGTGATTCTACTCCCGAGGAACTTGCAAATGCAACACAGGTTCAAGGTTCCTGCTTGCCAATGGTGAGGGAGAAGCCAGCTGTAGAATTGGTTAAGATTACAGATGAGATGAAGGCGTTTAAAGCTTATAATAAGCTTCGTCTTGAACGAACAAACAAACGCCATCTTGGTGCCAAACTGAAAAGGGCTGCAGAGGCAGAGAAGGAAGACAAGACGTGAAGGCTTCAGGAAGTCTTAGTTTCTAATTCATCCACATGATGATTTCTGTTAGACAATTTTTGCTTGAGGTTCTCTTTATTAAGAAAATGCTTAGTCTTAAACATGGGTCTCCATGGCCATTGTTATTTTGTGGACTTTGGTTATTCAAGCTTGTTGGTTTAATTATCAAAAAATATAAAAAATGAATTATATACTTATTTTGGATTTAACAAAAGATGGATAGAAAATGTGATTTAATAATGGAAAGGAATTAGTACTAATGTGGATAATTTTGGGTAATGGGGCTTGGGACAAAAATATGGGCCAAGAAGATAATAACTAGATTTACTATTAAAAGAAGCAAACTTCAATTAATAATAAGTCCAATTAAATCGATTAACGGCATAGAGGTCATCAAACATATCTCTGTGAATTGTAATTGAACCTCCGCTTACAATAGTATCTTATCAGTGTAATGACGAAGAGTGACGGACTGCTCACTCTAACTACGTCAACGACACATTACTTCATATGAATGGATTCCACATCTTCCTTTCCATGCTCTATAACAGTACCTCAGGTATATCCCGAATTAAACAACCTCCGAAATCCATATGACGCTCTTCGTGATCGAAACGTCCAGACTTTAAGGATCAGCTTAGTAAACCCTAAACCAACACCTGAACTTTCCAATTAAACAAATTCTAACACTGGATAGCCCTCTGTGAGAAACTGTTCACCATGATGAGATTTCAAACCTTCTATCAGTCTTGAGTGCACCATATCTAGATGTATCACCTCTAAGCAAGGAGAATCAAGTCACTAGATCCCAATCCTGGGGAGCCGAAGAAAATGTATGATTGTGATTATATGACCTAATGGAAAATGCAGATGAATGCGAACAAAGAGCCAATTAGGGAATAAATAATGAGGGCAAATTTTGAGGTATTACACTTTTCAGGTTTTGTTGCAGGTTGGTTTACAAGTGGAGCTATGCTCGGGATGTTTCAAGTGAAGCATAACATTAGTTTGCCGCTATGTATTTATCTTTTGTACAATATGGATATTGTATTGATCTTAGTATTTTTATTTTAGTATGATTTCCATGTCTTGTACCAAAGTTTTGTATTATGTTTTTAGTATTGGTCAAAAATGTGAATTATATTATTAGACATTTATGATGATGTCAATATCAAAGAAACACTTGTATGATATTATTCTAGGTATATATCATACATGGCTTTACAATTTTGTTGATCAATTGCAGATGAAGGATTTATTTTTGAAACTTTGCAATGTTATGCTAGTATATAAATGTCGATTCTCCAAATCCTTGCTAATGATACCATTCACAATTAGATTCATGACACAATATTGCGCTTTCATTATCCAACAACAAAAAGACTTTTAAAAAATATAATAATAATTTTTAAATATAAGAAAATATTTTAAAGTATATAAAATTCAAAAATATAATTTTGGGTATTAAAACTTATTAAAGATTAAATTGATATTATATATATATATATATATATATATATATATATATATATATATATATATATATATATATATATATATATATATATATATATATATATATATATATATATATATATATATATATATATATATATATATATATATATATATATATATATATATATTGAAAACAAAAGAAATTAATGTAATTTATAATAATGACTGAAGAGAAATAATATATTTTAAAGTTTAAATCTATTTGTACCAAATAAATAAATATATCTATCAAATACTTTAAATGTTATTTATTATAATTACATAGTATACTTTTAAATTGAAGCAAAAGATATCGTTTTTATTTATTAATAGGTGATTCATTTGAGAGAGATCAAATATTTTTTCTGATGGGAAACTATTTTATTGTCAAATTTCGAAAAATATTTTATTTGGCATAGAACGTGTGTAAATAACCTATTTTTCTGTTGGGCAAAAACAAACTTTGTTTTATTTTATGTTAGTTCTAAAAAAGAATGCAAAAAGAATTAAAAATATAGGTATTAGTAGTTATTTTGATTGTATTTATAATCTCACTTGAGTGACGGTAGAACCTAACCTGATTATCGTGTTCAATATGAAAAGAAAGAGAAGTAGTTTTCAGAAATCACTCTTCTTCCACACTATGATAAAGAGGAAGAAAACTTCCGAATTTTATTTACCTGAAGATTGTTGGGAGCATGTCTTCAAATTCCTCATCAACCACAAACGACACATTAAGTCTATATCCCTTATTTCCAAGCACTTTCTAAAAAAATTATGTGTCAAGTCCTAAGTAGATGTTCTAAGATTAAACATTTGAACTTTGAGGATAATAAAGTGAGAGGACTTAAAATGAACTTTGTATTGTAGTTCCTCAACTGGAGGTGTTGAGCTTGTCACATACAAGGATTGATAATAAAACACTCTATCAGATCTCAAAGAGTTGTTGTGGATTTTTGAAACTATCCCTATTATTTTGCAATTATGTCACCGAAAAAGGAGTGATGCACCTGATTGAAAACTGCACACAGCTGATTAAGATCAATTTGGATTTTTGTGATAAAGCGAGTGCTGATGTTGTTATCTCAATTATTTCATCAAGGCCATCATTAAAAAAGAGAAAAATTCATCTACTAACATTTTAGCTTTAAAATGTAAGATGTTTTTGGTTTTTAAATTTGTTTCACTAAGAAGTCAACTTTTTCCAAAGCTCATAATTTGAAAATGGTAAAAAAATATGGACATGGGACCAAAAAGGTTGGTTATAGGACACTCTAATATTTCTAAAAAGTCCAAGATCACCTTCATATCATTAAATTTGAGGAAGTTGTGCTTTGTCAAAGTTGGTTGATTTTTAAGGGGTGTATGAAGCAAAAAAGGCCATAACTTCATTCTTTTCCAAATGGGCCCATATAATTGCAACCCAATCTTGAAGATAAAGTCATGCACGACCCAATGACCATTTATTCTGATTTTATAATTTTATTTTATATTATTTTGGATTTTATTTGTTAAAATTCAATTTTAATGAAAATAAAATATGAAAAATCAAATAATGGATCAAATCTTTGTTCTAGAATGATTTATATCACATTTAAAGATGATTGAAGCCATCAAATTTCGTGCAAGCGTGTTATGGTAATGATATATTTGATTTTTTTTTACAAAAATAGAAGTGGGATTTCTTCATGATCAAGTAACTCAAATCCATGAACAAAAAGCCCATCTTCTGACCTAAATTCCATCCATTATATAAGAACAACAAGACCAAACACAGGGACACGATGCCAGAACCAAAAAGCAACATTGTCATCTTCAAAAAATTTCAAGAAAATTCCACTTTCGGTTTTGATTTTCCAAAGGTCCTCAAGGCGTTTTAAAGGTTCAAATAGATTCTTTAGAACCTCCTGAACACATTGCACTCATCACCATCATCAAATTCATCCAAATTCGTGCAAACCGATTTCACTTCTATCCTTTCTTTTTAATTTTTCGATTTCTATTATAAATGCATTCTAACTTGATTTCGATGGTATATTCTTGTTTATGTTGATTCTTGGAATGTTTCTGGATAGTTTGATTTGAGGTTTGATGCAGGGAACACGTGACGTCATTTTTAGGATTTATAAGTTCAAAATTGGGAACTTTGGAAAGAGGCAATTTAAGGATCAATTGATGTTTCCATACGATTCCTAGGACATCATTTAACTAATTTGAACTGTCAAAATTGATTTATGTTGCGTATATGAAATTTTGTGAAAATCGCAGGTTTTAGCTACAGGAAAAAACCGTTGCCAACCCTATTCTAAAAACCGTGGCCAAAACCCTCTGTCCTGAGGTTGAAGATGAAGTGTGGCGCAGTTTGATAATTCAAATATTTTTTTTATAATGTATTCGTTTCAGGTAGAAGATACAACGCGCGCTTAGCTCAGTTGGCAAAGGTGTTAGTGCTAGAAAATGAAGGGCCTGGGTTCGATTCCTAGGTCCCTTATTTTGGTCATGTTTCCTTCTTTTCTCACCTTTTAATTTTTATTAACCTCTTAATTAATTTAATTAATAATTAAATAATTAAATAAAACTAATTAATGAATTAACCAATGAAAAATAATTTCTTATAAAAAATCTTTCTTAATAATAACCTCATTTAAAAAAAATATTTAGTTCTTTTTTTTCCTTTAAATGTTAATAATATCTTTTTTTTCATATAATTTAATTAACTTATATATTAATTAGTATTTAGAGTAACATTTTTATCCTAATTTTCTTTAGATTTTTTATTTCACTAATTATTTCTTTTAAGTATTTGATTTCTCTCATAATTAAAAAATAATAATACTTTTCATGTAAATAATTAATTTCTATTTTGGTTAATTTGTAAATTAATAATAATTAGTAATTAGATTATATTTTTCTTAATAAATTTAAATTTACTTGAAAACCCTAATTCAAACCCCAATACTTGTTTCTAACACTAATTTATCTCTAACCCTAATTTATTTAATCTTTTTATTCTTTATTTAAATTTTTGCTTTATTTAATTATTAGAAAAAATGTATAGGTAATTATTATTTGATGTAATTTATTTTCTGCTCGATTATTATGTAACTGCCCCGAAGTCGTGTAATAGCGTAGGATTTATTTTCTCGCATTTTATTTATTTTATTTTATTCGCGTGGTTAGTAATAAAAGGGAGTGCAAACCATAATTGAAATTAATACGGACTTAGATAATTGAAAAAAAATAAGATAAATACTTAAATATAATCACTCACACACGTAAGTTGATCGTTCTATGATCGCCATCTGCACCTCCTAGGGTTCTCCTCTCAGTTGTCTTATAAATGGTCAAGTCCCTCGAAAGTGGGGGTGTCTCAAGCAAAGTCCCTACAACTTAAAGTCATCATAGTCCCTTCAGTTTTAAAAAGATCATAAGTCCCTTCGAGGTTGCCTACGATAATGATCTTGTCCCTTCGGTAAATAAATGATGATAGTCCCTATGAATTGCTAAAGACACCCCTACAAGTTGCCTTCATTGACCATACGATGACCCTACGCCCGTCACTCAAATAAATCCAAAGTAATGACTACCCACTCCTTAATAATAGGGACAGTCTTACTCTTAAAAGAAAATAAAAGAACATGAAAGTCTAGTATAGGGTAGGCACCTCTTAGTTACTTGCTCACGTTTCAAAAAATACTTTTCACACCTCACTCTTTTCAAATATCTTCAAAAACGAGGCTTTGTATACATCCATACGAGGATCATTACAAAGTACTTAGACAAATTTCTAAACACACACTACACTGTCCTTTTTCAAATAAGTAAATGAGCTAAGTAACCAAGAGCCCATGGATAACCATGGATATAAAGGGTGCTTATACCTTCCCTTTATATAATCTATCCCCCGAACTCAAGTCTTTTAAAATAGGTCTTTCATGTTCTTTTATGCCCTTTCCATATGGATAAAATAAAAGTCGGTGGCGACTCTTGCTATTCGCAACATATATAGAAAGTCAGTTCTCCCACCGTGTTACAGTTAGTTATTCGATTTTCACCTTTAGAGACTCTTAATTGTGAGTTGTGTCGGTTTAACAAACATGGTAGGATTATCCATTAGTACCTATTAAGAGTCCCACATTGGACATTATATGGCTTGAACATGCGTATTAAACGGGGGCAATCTTCACTCTACCAACCAGTTTTGTATGATTGAGTTAGGCCAAACCACATTTCTTAACAGTACCGATAGAAAATCTGATTCTTCCAATAGTTCAGTGAGGAGGGAAAGATTTTTTCTGGCAATGATACACTTCTATAGTAAATACTTATGAGGATATACCACTATTATATTTCTACCCTTTCTTAAAACAACCTAATAGTTCTCCAAGTATATAACAAATTTTTACACAAGAGTGGTGATGGTTTCTTGGTCAACAAGGTAACTCGAAGATAAACTCTACAGCAGCAAAAATAAGCATGAGGAGATAAGGAAGTGAGAGAAATTGAGATACGAAGTAAGGTTTCAAATAGAAATTTCATAGCTGGTTGCAGTCGTATCACGACTCTTGATATTGCAAAGAATCTCGATCAATTGCGATCATGTTGCATTTTCAATTGAATAAAAAAAACTTGGTAGCTCGCACTCAGTATCATAGACGCGGACCCTTGTTTAAAACCTTGATACATGGGAACTTGAGGGCCCAAATAAACAAGAGTAAAATGATACTAGTTGAGAGTTGGGGGCAAACTATTATCATTTTTCTTACCCATTTCCTCAATCTATACATAATTTGTTATTTAGGAAGATGGATTTTTGGTTTGGTAATAAGATTGGACTCTTGATTCCAACAAAGCCACATATTTATCGAGCATAGAGACCACTTTTCAAATTCATTTACTTGCGTTTCTATCGCATCAATCTGCTCGACATACTCATTAAGGCTACCACTCTTGCATTTCAATTGCTCCATAAACACCCTTAACCCTGGAGCTAAATCACCAAACCCTTTATATTCTTCTACAACCGTTGCATTCATTTTCTCCACTAGCTCTAGATGATTATTAGTCCCCTGACACACAAAACCATAGCAAATTATAACATGATAAATCAATAAAAATAACAATTGTACATTTCAACTCGCCAAGTGAAAATGGATGAGAAGTAGGCTCTTAGAGAGGGTTGGAGAAAGAATGAAGAATTTTACCTGAAGCTCCGATTTGATCATGGTGGCAACACTACTGAAGAGACATTTAGTGACTCAGCAAGTTCATCATGCTTCTGATCTTGGGTTTCATCTTTCTTTATATTTTCCATGTTTGGAGCATATAATTGACCAATTCAAAGTGGGAAAGTTGGAAATAACTCTGCAAGTCAAGGAAACAATCAACCAAGTGTTGATTTATGATCCAAGCTCCAGTTGTGAATTTCCTAGTTTGAAGGATTGGTATTAGAGAGCAGACCACCATTCTACGGTAAATACGGTCCCTCCTCCCGAATCATTTACAACATTACTAGCATGTAGACACCAATAAATATTTAAGAAACTATATAGTTATATGTTAGTGCCAAGGACACACCTTCAATTCGAAATATCAAACGCTATTTATACAGTTACTGCTGATAAGATAGTAGGCTTGTTTTATGACACCATAACATAAGCAATTTGGCAAATATATATTCAGAGCATAGTAAAATTCCAATTACTAAACAAAAAGACCCTAAAATACCAAGTCCTAAGGTGATAACTTAATTAACGTATCATTATACTGAAAACATTCTACTTCCGAAAAATATGCAGAATGATCTTCCATCGTTGTGTATAATATTCTACTTCCAAAACAAGGAAGTCATTGATTATAGCTCAACCCCAAATCTCCATTGGAACTGCTGGATCAATTTCTCAATTTAAGTACTTCTTTTTCATTATTTAGGTTCTTTATTTATCACTTTATTCATCTGTTTATCAATTATGTCTTTGTCTGTGATAATTGCTTTGACAGGATCATTTCACACCATGAGTGAGTAGTCCATTAAGGACTAAGAGTAAGGATTATGAACCCTATTATATGACTATTTGCACGAACTTAAGCTAATTACGGGAATTCCACCCTTTTTATTTTAAAAGTATGAGCTTTAATTCAAACCTCGCTACAAAAGTAGGAATGTTGTTTTTAGGCGTTTGCCTTACGCTTAAAGGGTAGAGGCGAATGCTGGAAAGCAGTTTTTTAAATAATCAAGTCCAAGGTCATGAAAGTTTTTCATCGAATGAAATTGAGAGAAGTTCAAATTTTTAATAGTTCTGCAAATGTAATGACCACTAAAAAACCTTTTTGCGCGAGCAAAAGCTAACGAGTGAGTGTCCCGTTCATTAGAGGTAGGACAATAGACTGACGAAAGTAGGTATTGTCATAATAATCTATTTTTCTATAAATTGAGTTAGGATTCTCGTATTAGAAATGCTTAAGTCATGTGGAGAAGTGTAAGATAGGAGTTATAAACCTAAGTCATGTTTGTTTTATTGTTAATTTTCAAGAAATTCTCATTTAAGTTGTTTTTTTCAAAAGTGCTTTTTCAAATAAGTTGTTTTAACTTAAGTGTTTTTTCACTTCCGTTGTTTTATAAAACCCTTTTTCAGTCTTTCTAGATTTACACTGATAGGATAGAAATCAGTACTTAATCATTTGTCTCTGAGGTTCGATACTTTTTTACTACTCTGACATTAGCCGTACGCTTGCGGCATGTCAAGTTTTTGACGCAATTGTCGGGGATCAATTGTATTAATATTGAAATTCTATTTGATCATCATTGAGATCAGAGTTTTATTTTTCAGCTTAAGTTATACCGCTACATTTGTATGTTAAGTTCTACCGCTACATTTGTATGTGAATAACGTGTTCTGCTCATGCTTCTGTCGAACCTGTTGACGAGATCGAGCGCTTTTTACTAGAAAGGCGCCGAACTCAAAGACACCTTGCAATGGTTGCACCCATTGTTGATATGAAACCTTTGAAAGATTATGTGATTCCTACGGAAGAGGAACGGAATCACACTGCAGTATCATGCACCCGCCTATTGGGGCAAACAATTTCAAATTTAAACCTTCATTGATAGGTATGATCCAACAAGGCCAATTTTCAGGATTAGCTTCGGAGAACCCAAACTTACACCTATCAATTTTTGTCGATAACTGTGTACTATTAAGGCAAACAATGCGACTAAAATAATTTAATGTATTTGAAGATAATATCAACTTCAACCAAGAATTTCGGAGAATAAGGTGATCATTTATCTTATACAATATTTATATAAAATATTTATTTATCTACCACTCACCGTCGTTTATCTTAAAAACTGATGACATCTTTGTTTTATAATTGATTTGACAATAATTTGACTCTCTTCTTCCATTCATTTTTTCCACAATATTTTTCGGAAAAAGAAATTATGTTTTTTCTAAAGAATTCAGAAAGCTTATTACATATTTTATCTTCAACATGATTAAAAAACACATGCATAACCTTAATTTTATAGAGTATCACGAATGAACTAAAATGTCTTGCACACGTTCAATCATGTTTTAAATGTGAAATTTTTATGTTGTTTGTTTTTCTATACATCAACAATCAACATCCCTATATATATATACACACAAAAACACAACCTTAATCTACAACCAACTCATACATAGATACTTAAAAAAACAAACAAACCCGACAAAAAAAGTCTATAGAATCTTTCTGTTCTAACATCAAATTATAAGTGGCAGTAGACAAATTTGCAAAACTCTTTATCAAGAAGAAGAATCTCCACAAGTGTCATTCTCAACCAAATCAAGACTTCATGCTTTTCACTCTCATGTTTCCAAACTCATTGCCCAATTAGCATAGGAATTCAAACATGAGTCTGAAACTTTGTCCTTGTCATGGTTTGAAGGGTGTTTTAGTCTCTTGCCCTTTATCAACAAAGCTTTTGCAAAACTTTTAGTGGACAATGATTATCCAATGAGTCAATGGGAGGTTGATTCCATTGAAGAGTATATCAACCATGAGTTTGAGTTTTAGGTAGCAGTGTTGGAGAAGAGAACAGACAATAACCTTCTCAAGCAACCAAACTCAGCCCTCCTTTTCATCTCAGTCTTTTAGCAGGACTCTGGAAATGACAGACAAGTTAAAAACTAAGGATTTGTTTGATTAAAACACATTACATGGAACATTAAATATCTCATTTGATTACTGTGGAACTTGAAAATATTAATGAACACAAGTACATATATTATAACTAAATAATAACAATTTTATTCTACAGTGACATAAAACAAACAAATGTTAACATTCATACCATAAGAGAAATTCTTCATTCTCTTGGCTTCTCGATGGTCATGGCTCATATTGTGAGTTGGTCATTTATTGTTATGACCGGGATGCCAGCAATTTTGGACCAATGTTCGTTCCTTTTATTATACCTTTCTTCTAACAAAGGGCAACGTATGATGGTCAGATCTTCAAGAGAGGTAGGGAGGCTGTCTTCTGGCAATGACTCTAGTCGTGGACAATCACTGAACTCAAGTGTTTTCAGCGAGGAGGGAAATGCTTTTTCAGGCAATGACTCTAGTCGTGGACAATCATTGAAAGAAAGTGTTTTCAGCGAGGAGGGAAAGGCTTTTTCAGGCAATGACTCTAGTCTTGGACAATGCTCGAAATAAAGTGTTTTCAGCGAGGAGGGAAAGGCTTTTTCTGGCAATGACACAAGCTCAGGACAATTAATAAAGGAAAGTCTTTCTAGAGAGGAGAGGTGTCGAAGTCCATTTCCTTCTAAGGATTTCACTTCAGAGACATTATAGAATTGTAGAGTCACAAGGGAAACGGGCAACAACGGTAACATGTTCAGAATATCATCACCCTCAATATGCAATGATGAAAGAGCAGTGAGACATTGGAGACCCCACTCTGTTACCGGTTTTGTTATCCTCACAGATTGAACATAAATTCTTTGTAAATTGGGAGGTAGCAAAACTCCTTCACATAATGATAAATTCAAATTTGGAAGATTGTTGAGAGAGATATACTTAAGAGCCGTAAGGGTATCCATCCGTTGAGGTAGTGATTTAAGTGCCTCACAATTACGGATAGCAAAAGATTGGAGGGTTGATGAGCTATAACAAGAAGTTTCTGAAATAAAAATAGATTCCAAACTCTTACATCTTTGGATGGAAAACTCTTGGAGCATAGGAAAACAGTTCAATGGGAAGGAGGTAAGTGCATTGCAGCCGTCTAATTCAAGAGTCACAAGGGATGTGAAAATGCTCAAGGTTTTAGGAGGTAGGAATGTTAAATTCTCACATTCTTCAATATAAAGTGATTGCAAAGAAGAGGGTAAACTGTTTGTTGGAAATGCAGTGAGAGAACTAATACCAACGAGATTCAATTCTCGAAGACAGGTGCTGTTAATAATCATTTTAGGTACAGATTTTAGCATTGAGCATTGGGTTCTTTCAGTATTGCTTTCTGAATTTGAATCTCCTTGAATATAAATCCTTCTTATTGAGAGCCAATGCTGAGTAGGTGGTGTTGCCAAGAGAAGATCACAACCATCTATTTCAATCTCTTCTAAGGAAGGAAGATGACTAGGTAAATCTCCTTTCAATTTGGGACACCTTGATAACCTCAGAGTTTTCAGACGAGGAAAAGGAAACATGTTGTCTGGAAAAGGATGCCATTCCTTCCAATTGGACATTTCCTCAATTACAAGTGTCTCAAGGGAAGAAAATGGTTGGAATGAAGAATTGGAACCTCCGGCTGCCGTGCCATAGAAATCTTGCCCAATTGTTTTCAAAATTGTCATTCCACCAATTTGCAAGTCTTTGAGAGAAGGTAGCTGCCCTAGTGGTGGAAGTGTCGTGCAATACGCACAATTCTCAATACGGAGGGACACCATGTTAAAAAAAGATGGATCTCCCACCCAAATAGGAAAATGTGAACCACCATACAAGTCAATGCTCAATTTCTTAAGTTTTGCAGATGGTTGTAACATATCAAGCACATTTCTTTCATTAAGTGTGTCATCAGTTTCCTTGCTCCACTGTAGCGTCAATTCCTCAATATGTTCTTTGCTCTTCAAGTTGGTATCACTTGCCTCCATGACATCACTAACATTTTGAAGGTTCTTGATGAATAATTTTCCCCGTAGCTTAGGAAACTTCCCAAGCTCTCTAACACTTAAACCAATATTTTTCTTGCCTACTACAAAAACAGTTAGAGTTTGAAGGCTTTCTAGTTCAGCAATTTGCTTCGGCATCTCTATTATGCTTGTCTCATCAATATAAAGATGACGCAAATTCATTAATTTTCCAACATGTTCTGGCAATTCTGTGAGTTTTAAGCAGGAAGATAAAATCAAGGTTTGCAAGTAGTAGAGGTTGCATATGGTGTCAGGCAAGCTTGTGATATATGTGAAAGAGAGATCTAGATAGCGCAACTGCACTAAATTGCCAATTGTATCGGGTAGCGTAGTGATGTTACTATATCCTGACAACGATAACACACGCAACCTTTCAAATGTAGGTAGCAAATAATTGACCGTCTTTCTTGATAAATTATAGGGGTACCATTCAACGTCTTTGCCAATGGCAAGGAAGGTTCTCAAGCGTTTGAATTTGTCGAAAGTCTTAAACTTCTTGAAAACGTCGTATCTTTCTTGATTATATGACAAGTGGCGAACATTTTCATCGCTCTTAGCGCCAAATTCATGTCTGTAACAACTTTTTCCAGATACTGCAGTAGCTAAATCATGAACAAGGTCATGCAAGACAAACATTTTCCCATGAGAATCATCATGCAATTGTTGAATCAATGATCTGGATAACAATTCAGTAAAACACTCATCACCTACTTCTTCCATGGTTTTTCTGTCTTGAGAATGATCGAGGAAGCCTTCTGCCATCCACAACAAAACCAATTGCTGCCTATTAAGCGAATAGTCCTTTGGAAAAATAGAGCAATAGGAAAAACATCTTTTCAATTGAGAGGAAAGATATTGATAACTCAGGCGCAATGCAGGCAGAATATTATCATTCTCAAACTTCCATATGTCATTGTTCAGAACTTCCATCCAATCTTCAGTATCTACTTTCGAACGCAACAGTCCTCCAAGTGATTTCGCAGCTATTGGCAATCCACCACACTTTCTTGCAATCTTCCTGCCAATTGTTTCTACCTTTCGTTGTTGAGTTTCAGAAAAGTCTCCACTTCCAAATGCAATTTTGGAGAGTAAAAACCAACTGTCTTCTTCTGACAGGCGATCTAATTCAAAAATAGGAAATGTGCGTGCAGTATCTGCCACTTTCTTGTTGCGTGTTGTGATGATCACTTTGCTTCCGGTTTTTCCATAAACCAACGGAGATACAAGATCTTCCCAATCACGATGATTGTCATTCCATAAGTCATCCAACACAATGAAAAATCTCCTATCCTTTAAATTTTTCTTTAACTCAACTCGAAGTAAATCAAGATTATTGGTTTCCCAAGGTGTTTTAGTGACAGATTCAAGGAGAGATTTGGTTACTCTAAAAACATCAAAATCTTCTGATACACAAGCCCATGCTGTGAGATCAAAGTGCTTTTGAACTTTTTCATCATTGTAAGCAAGTTGTGCAAGTGTTGTTTTTCCGAGACCTCCCATGCCTACAATTGCAAGTACGCCCATGCAAGTATTGCTTTCTGATAGCAACATGTTCATTACTTTCTCTTGGTCATCTTTCCTACCAACCATGACAGATTCATCGAACATAGGACTTGAAGGTGTTCTATGAGAAACTCTGACACTTTTAGTTTGCAAACCAAGTATATCTTTATTTTCAGCAAATTGTTTCAGGTTTAAGCACATTTTTTTCATTTGGGAATTGATCTCTTCATAGTTATTTGTAGAAGGAGAAGAAAAGAAGTTCCAGACCTGTTTGATTTTGCTTGCAGCTGGCGTGTTCTCCGTCTTGCATCGAAGGGAATCATAGCTGATTTGGTTGAGCAGATCTTCAGCATCGTAGACAGCATCTTTCAAGCCATCAAGCCATTGTTTGACAGTAGCAGTGTTGATCTGCTTCTCTTCTGCAGCATCTAGGACAACATTAAGAGTGAGTAGTGTTGCTCTCAACTGTTCCAAGAGTGAGTCATCGAGCTTAGTTTTTTTGACGTAATCACGAAACTCATCGGAAGCAAGTTTGTCAAATAAGGTCTGAACAGTTGCGGAGAGGAAAGCACTTCCTATCATAGTTGCAGCCATCTTGTGTTAGCAAAAGATTGAAGGAAATGAAGATTTGTGTGAATGGATAGCAAAGACTCGTATGTGAATGGTTTGCAGTGGTAATGGGAAAGTGAGAGTCAATGTGAATACTGATTCAATAATTGATGCAAAGTAATTATTGATATTAGTACAATGCATGGCCCATGTAATATAATGTGGTGAGAGATGGTTGTATCAAAAGTGAGCATTAAAGCAATGCATATAGTCCATGTAATAATTGTTATATTGACCAATTTGGTACACTTTGCAGATACAATGCTTTTGCAACTTGTTTGCTTCAAAACGGATGGAGCATTGTCACACTGTTCTCATTTGGCATCGAGGAGTATTTAAATCATTGATTAGGAATTTGTTTGACTCAATATTAGAATACAAATAGTTGAATACATCACTGTTATTGTTAAATACAATTAGTTGAATACTTCACTGTTATTAGGACAGTTTTTTTAGTAGTATATAATCAGAAATGGAAAAATTAATGTCTTATTTTTTTAGTTATAAAATAATTATATATGTACTTGAACAGTTACATTGCGGCCAACCACATGATATTTATGGGTTTTATGGATTGTAAAGTCCATTTATTTAATTAAATATAATTATGGTATGTTATGTTAAGTCGCGTTAATTTATGTTGATTTCCTTATGTTTATAATTATAAGTTGGTTTAAGTCGAATTTAATTAATTAAGTCGATGTAAGTTGTGGAAGACGGTACGGAATAATCTTCGGGTATGGTTGGATATGTTGTTAGAATTGTTTGGACCATTTAGTTGATAATTGGAAGTTAATCAATTAAGTCGGGAATAAGTATTTATTCGTGAATTATTATTTGGTTGATTTGGCGTTGTGGTGAATTAAGTCGTTAAATCGGAATATTAATCGGAAAATCGAGGAAATAATATTATGAGAGATATTATTAATTATTGGAGCGTGTTGGTTAATGGGTTTGAATTTCGTCGAAATTAACAATTAAATGGGGTTTAAGAATTAGGTCCATTAGTTGATTGTTAATTGGATTATTAATTTAATTTAATAAAAAGAAGAAAATAAAGAATTAGTCGGAAGGAAGAAGCATGAGTGAGAAGAAGGAATCGTGGAAAAATTGGAGAACGAGGAAAAGTGGAGAAAACGGTTGCGAGAAGTCGCCGTCGGAAAATTAAACCGGAAAGTCGATCGAAGATTCGAAGCGGCCACCGATTAAGGTAAGGGTGGGTTCGATTCTTATAATCGGGTATGAAATTCAATACTATGATTGAGTTTGATTTAGGTAGTGTAGGTTTTGTTGAATCTGTACACTTATGAATCAATCTGCTTATGGTTGTTGTTATGAATGTCGGTACGAAATTGATTGTTCGGTTTCTGAATTTTGCTGATTATAATCTATTTTAATTACATTGGTTTGTTGCTGGAAAAAAAATTTGTCTGTAAAAGTTGTGAATTTGGGGACGAGGACAGACCGGTAGTGTGGGGTGGAACACCCATTGGCCAAAAGGCCAAGTGGCGGGAGCCACTTGCCAAAGTGGCGGGTGCTGTAACACCCTTCTACCCCAAAGTAAAATATTTAGAATAATATCAGAGTAATCAACAAGAAGGATATCACATTTCATCAGAAAATCAAACACACCGTAACACAAGTTAATTTTCTCATTTTCACTCATCAAAATAAAGTTTAATTCATACTCTTTCTGACGCTTCAAACAGAATGCGATTCGGACTCATGGTTTGAAAGTTATGGATTTTAAAAGAATTAAAATTGTCCCTCGAACAATGTTAACCGGTTAATCCAAAACGTTAATCGGTTAACGTCTGCGCAACTTTAGAGAGCCTCAAAATTTTCAATGGTTAACCAGTTAACCAAAAGCGTTAACCGGTTAACGCACGTTTTACAGCAGTTCTCTGTTATTCAAATGCAGACTGCTTTTAACACCAAAAACCCTCCAAATCCCATTACGGGTTTCACATCAAAACACTCAAAAATCATTCAAAAACATCAATCAAACACCAACAACATCAAGATAACAATTATACAATCAAATATATGATTATAACTCATTTTAATCACTTTAATTCATCAAGATTCGACTCAAAACTCAACCTTACTCAAAATTCCTAAACTCACACAAATCCCTAAAATTCCAATTTATTCATGATCCAATTCCTACCTATTTACAATACATTATAAAAACTCCTCATACCTTAGAGAATTTCTTCGATTGACACTCTTCTCTGAGGTTCTTCACAGCCTCCTGACTCTGAGCCTCTCTTCCTTCTTCTTTCTTCAGAGCACTTCACCAAAAACACGATAAAATGAGCATTTTGATCGCATCACCCCTTTCAATCAAAATTATCCCAGTTATGTCTTTTCCCACTCTACCCTCATAATTTTCACAAAAGGACCATCTTACCCTTTCTTTAATATATTTTCAATAATAATAATAAAATAGTATAATAAAACACTATTCATCTTTATTATATAAAAATACCATTTTTCTCCAAATTTCTCGTTTTAATCCATATTCTCCATTTTTTCTAAATTAATTAAATAATTGAATAAATAATTAAATTTAGATTTTCAGGGCGTTACAGGTGCCACATTTTGTGAGGGAGAAACTATATATGTGGCGTAAGCCACATCTTAGAGTGGCAGGAACCACTTTGTGCATTTTCCATGAATTAATTTAATGGTTTCTTATGAATTGGTAGACATATATTTAATGGATTAAATTAATAGCTACTTTATGAATTAGTAGGTAATTTACTTAATAGATTAACATTGACTAATGCATGAATTAAAGTGTAATTAAGGTGAGTTTCATAAGACTTGGTTAATAATACGTGTTGATGAATTTAGTGAATAAAATTAATATGATAGGAGCTAGTGGCGGGTGCCACTTTAGTAAGTGGCAGGAGCCACATTCCAAGTTAGCAAGTGGCGCAAGCCACTATGAGATGTGGCAGGAGCCACATTCTCACTATTTCATGAAGTGTAATTGGAGTATAGTCTTGAATAAATTAAGTATATTATGTTAATTCACTTGTATTAATTCAATTAGTAAATTTAGGATAATTAATATTTATTTCATGAATTCTGGTTGTATTTGAAATCAGAGATTCAGAGGTAGCAGAAAGAACCAGTAGCAGTGAGTATTAATAGAAAACTGAATGATTTTTATTGTGATGGATTTTTGTAACAGAAAATGGAGAAGTTTAGAAAATCTAACAGAAAAAGATTGTTGGCCTATTTTATGACATATGAGATTACCAGGGAACAGAAAAATGGCAGAATCTGTAATAAACTCGAATTAATCGCAGAATGATAAAATCAGAGTCAATTTAGTCGGTTTAGCCGAATTAGGCGAAAAACTTAGTTGCTCGGAATTTAACGAAAATTGACAGGGTAAGGCGGATAAATTAAGAGTTGGTTTTTATCACGTTGTTTTGTCGAAAATGCGTTATATAGTAGATTTACCGGTTCAGTTAAGTTGTTGTATGTTTCCGGTTTACAGAATAATTCTAAAGTTGTTATGTTGAAAGTTTTATAAGCCAAAGTTGATTTTTAGTTGTCTTTGTCGTATAAGTTGTTTGCGTTGCTTGTTTGTGTCGTATGAGTTACTCATGTTGTCTACTTTGTCTTGTGTTGCCGAAGTTGTTGTGTTGTTTAAGTTAAAGGCTTATTAGCCAACGTTGATTTAAGTTGTTCATGTCGTATAAGTTGTTTATGTTAATGATGGTGATGATGTTGTGTTGATTATGTTGTTGAGTCGTACATGTCACATGGAATATGTGCATTTCTAAGTCGGAGCCGTTGCTCACACCACGTTGGTCTGGATTGGCAATTAAGTTGAAAGTTGAGGGCTTATGCCCTGATGCCTCAGTAAATTGGCAACATTATTAAGTTGAAGGCTTATGCCTTGCAGATACCTCGATAACCTGGTATATTTTAAGTTGAGATTTTTACTCCAATGGTACCACATGCATATGCATAGTTGAGTCGCATTGTGTTGCATTATTGATGTTGGTTATGTGTTTATGTTGTTCAAGGTGATAAGTTGTATTTGTCGTTAAGGTTGATAAAGTTGTTATGTTGTTTCAAGTTGATTAATGAATTGTGTTGATTAAATTGATTAATTAGTTCTTGTTGAATATATGACTATATGGTTTATGTAGAAAATATTGATGGTTATAATAGTAATAAAATAAGTTGATAAAAGATGGATGTTTGTTAAGTCGTTGTTTGTTGTTGATGTTGTGAAGTGGTGAATTATGTGAAATTCTTCTGTGTATTGTGTTTCATATACTGCTTATAATTATCGTAACTCACCCCTTCTGTTTGAATGTTACCCTTATGTTGGTAACATGCAGGTAGCTTGCAGGAAGATGGTTATCTTCATTAGTTCGAGTCGGTGTCGGTGCTCTGATACGTAACACTCGGGGAATGGACGTTTAGTTGTTTTAGTCGTTGTTTTTAAGTTGTTTCAGTTTGATTAAGTTGTTGCTAAGCTATTTTAAGTTGAATAACATGGTATACCATGTTTAGTTGAATAATTGGAAATCCGTTGCGAAGTTGTAAAAGATGTTATAGTTTAAAGAATAAATAAAGTTGTTATTTGTCTCCTGATGTTTAAATGTTATGTATCTATGTTGAATATGTGGTAAATATTAATTGTTGTTTCAAAGTCGAAAATGTGACATCCTATTTTAAAGATGAATTTTTGAAACTCTGATTTATGAATTTCTGTCGGGTAGGATTGGGGTGTTACAATGGTACTCTGAGACGTCTTCCTTTCATCTACCTAATGCTTGGAGAGCTCTCAATTACACTGGATGATGTCTCCTGTTTATTGCATATCCCGATCGGGGTACCCTCATCTGTCACAATAGGATGTCAAAGGAGGATGCAACAGATATGTTGGTGGAGGAAATTGGGGTTAATCCACTGAAGGTGCTTGCGGAGGTGGATAAGACCCGAGGCGCTCATGTTAGGTTCTTCTTTCTAAAGGAGGGGGTATTTGATCCTCAAATCGTTGTTATAGAGTAGGCTATAGGTGATAACGCACAGGTCGAGGATACACAAGATTCGTGTGTTGAGGGCTTATTATATATATATATATATATATATATATATATATATATATAGTGGGCATTATTCTGTTTGTGGATACGAGCGCCACTTATACTGACGTTGCTTACCTTAGGTAGTTTTTAAATTTCACACGGATCCATGAGTACAATTGGGGGCAGCTACACTGGCATATCTGTATGCGAGGTTGAGAGATGGACTACTTGTGGTAACAATCTTTTATCCTTCAATTTGATACTTTTCTTTTCATTCTGTATTCGTGATAATGCTTGATCACAATGTTTTTTATTTTCATTCCAGCCTTGGATCTTCCAGCACTTCCCGAGGATCACTAGCTGGGCTAGTTTTGATGAGTACACCGAGGACATGCCACATATCTGTGCTTTTGCCCTGCTCAGAGGGAACTAGGCGGTCGAGCCTTTCAGAGTCTATCTTGATCGGTTAGTTGTTGAGGACATCCATTATAATTGTTATATCGATCACCGTCCGATGTGCCATTTTGATGATATTCCATTATACTCCGGATGGTTGGCATGCAGTTCGACGATCACTGCTCCTTATTTGTCCAAGCATGTCATACGACAGTTCAGGTACACCCAAACGATAACTAGGCACCCTGTTGTGTCCGCTCCTTTTGACCTGACCCGTATACATATCGATGAGATGTTTGCTGACTATGAGAGTCACCTAGTACCTGACGAGGCTCGGTCGACCATAGCGCCGAATGAATGGAGCATCGTTGAGGGTTCCATTAGTTGGTTCTTCGAGGTCTCACATCTGTACATGGTGCCCACTGCGCCCGGATCACCACCTAAACCAGCTCATCAGGAGATTCTAGAGGAGCAAAAGTCTCAACTGGATCACACTCAGGATGTCTTTCCTCGTTGTCATCGCATAATGGAGATGACGCAGGTATACATATAGGTTAGTTTCTTTCCTGAGGGATTTGATGGCAGTTGTATACTAGATGACATTCTTATAGAGGCGCATGAGGCACTTTTGTATCGTGAACATCGTGCGCGAGGATGGGGGGATCGATTGCCAATGACGCAGACCAGGCGGTTGAAGAGACAGCATATGAGACGATATAGAGGTTGTCAGTCACATCCAGTAATGTTTGTTGTGTTTTTATATATATTATTGTTAATACTTTTTTTACATATGCCATTATATATATATATATATATAATTTTTTTATATGTATGTTATTTTATATTTCATCTGCAATAATTAAATTTCATCTGATAAGATTTCGTAGATGCATCTCCAGAATTTCTTCCGCACATGCATATCCATAGCATTTTAACGTTAAGTGAGCTTCATTCCTTTTCTTCCGCACATGCATATCTAGAGAATTTTAACCAGTTAACCAGAGCGTTAATTGGTTAACGCTTGCGCAACTTCATAAAAACTCAAAATTTTCAATGGTTAACCGGTTAACGCATGTTACACAACAATTCTCTTCTACTCAAATGCAGACTGCGTTTTTAACACCCAAAAACTCCCAAATCCAATTACGGGTTTCGCATCAAACCACCCAAAAATCATTCTAATGCATCAATCAAACCCTAATAACATCAAGACAACAATTACAAAATCAATTATGTGATTCTAACTCATTTTAATCACTCTAATTCATCAAGATTTTACTCAAAACTCAACCTAACACAAAAACTCCTAAACTCACAAAAACCCCTAAAATTCTAATCTATTCATAATCCAATTCCTACACATTTACAATAAATTATGAAAACTCCTCATACCTTAGATAATTTCTTCGATTGACACTCTTCTCTGGGGTTCTTCACAGCCTCCTGACTCCGAGCTTCCTCTTCCTTCTTCTTTCTTCAGAGCACTTCACCAAAAACACGATAAAATGAGCATTTTGATCGTATAATCCCTTTTGATCAAAACTATCCCAGTTATGTCTTTTCCCACTTTACCCTCATAATTTTCACAAAAGGACCATCTTACCCTTTTTTTAAATATATTTTCAATAATAATAATAAAACACTATTCATCCTTATTATATAAAAATACCATTTTTCTCCAAATTTCTCGTTTAATCCATATTCTCCAATTTTTTCTAAATTAATTAAATAATTGAATAAATAATTAAATTTAGATTTTCGGGGTGTTACAACTCTCCCCTACTTAAAGAATTTTCGTCCTCGAAAATTACCTGAAGTAAACAGTGTCAGATACGACTCTTTCATCTGATCATCTCGTTCCCAAGTCCAACTTTCTCCAGTTGGTCCACCCCATAACACCTTCACTAAAGCAATCTCTTTACCTCACAGTTTCTTCAATTCTCTGCCATCAATTCTTACAGGTAAAGCTTCAATTGTCAGGTTATCCCTTATCTGAACATCATTTACCTGGATTACATGTGACAGACCCGAAATGTACTTCCTCAACTACGAAACATGGAATACATCATGCAAATTCGCAAGTGATGACGGTAAAGCCACTCGATAGGCAACTTCTATTATCCTCTGCATAATCTGATACGGACCGAAACAACGTGGAGTAAGCTTTCTAGACTTCAAAGCCCTCCCCACACCAATCATAAAAGTAACCCTCATGAACACGTGAACTCCCTCTTGGAACTCAAGTGCTTTTCTTCTCTTATCATGATAACTCTTCTGACGACTCTGCGACGTCTTCATCCTTTCTCTAATCATTCTTATCTTCTCAGTTGTCTCTTGGACAATCTCATGTCCAAGCACCAAATTCTCCCCTGACTCATACCGACACAACGGAGTACGACAATGTCTACCATACAATGCTTTATATGGAGCCATTCCAATACTAGCATGAAAATTGTTGTTGTATGTAAACTCAACCAATGGCAAATGACAATCCCAAGATCCTTCTTGATCCAAAACACAAGCTCTCAACAAATCTTCTAAGGATTGGATTGTTCTTTATGTCTGACCATCCGTTTGCGGGTGATAAGAAGAACTCAATCTCAACTTAGTACCCAAGACATCCTGTAAACTCTTCCAAAACCTCAACGTAAACCGCAGATCTCTATCTGGTACAATACTCGAAGGTACACCGTGCAACTTCACAATATCCTCAATATAAATCTCCACTAAGCTTTGCATAGAATGATTAATCTTCATCGGCAAGAAGTGCGCTAACTTAGTTAACCGGTCAATAATCACCCAAATCGAATCGTTACCTTTTGCAGTCTTAGGTAACCTAGTCACGAAATCCATGGAAATACTATCCCATTTCCACTCAGGAACATTTAATGGTTGCATCATACCTGAAGGTTTCTGATGCTCAATCTTTGACTTCTGACATGTCAAACAAGCATACACAAATTCAGCAATATCCCTTTTTATACCCGGCCACCAAAACAACCTGCGTAAATCCTGATACATCTTCGTAGCGCCGGGATGAATACTCAGTCGACTCTTGTGCCCTTCTTCCAATATACTCTTTTTAATTTCAGGAATATCCGGAACACATACTCTATCCCGGAATCTCAAAAATATATCTTCATCAATTCGAAAATTCACCTTCATTACCTTGATCGACCAACATCAATTGATCAACTAATTTCAAATCAGATTTCTGACCCTCACGAATCTCTTCCAGAATCTCACTGGTCAACTTTAACATACCCAACTTCACACTATCAGTAGTAGTCTCGCACAACAAACTCATGTCTCTGAATTGCTCAATCATTTCCAGTTCTCTCACCATAAGCATCGAAATATGCAACGACTTCCTACTCAAAGAATCAGCCACTATATTTGCCTTACCAGGATGGTAATTCAAATCAAAGTCAAAATATTTTAATAATTCAAGCCACCGCCTCTGCCTCATATTTAACTCCTTCTGATCAAACAGGTACTTTAAACTTTTGTGATCATTGAATACCTCAAATTTCACGCCAAACAAGTAGTGCCTCCAAATCTTAAGCACAAATACCACAGCTGCCAACTCTAAGTCATGGGTAGGATAGTTCCTCTCATGAACTCTTAACTGTCTAGAAGCAAAAGCAACAACTTTATTATCCTGCATCAAAACTCCACCAAGACCCATCTTGGAAGCATCACAATAAACTACAAAGGACTCATTCTGATTCGGTAAGACCAACACTGGCGCAGTCATTAACCTTTTCTTCAATTCTATGAAACTCTCCTCACAAGAAACATCCCACACATACGCTTGACCCTTCCTAGTCAATTGCGTCAACGATAAAGCTATTTTAGAAAAACCTTCAATGAACTTACGATAGTAACCAGCTAACCCAAGAAAACTACGAATTTCTGTAGCCGACTTCGGAGTCTCCCACTGCAATACCGCATCAATATTTGAAGGATCTATAGAAATTCCACCACTTGAAATTACATGGCCGAGGAAACTCACTTCCTTCAACCAGAACTCTCACTTGGATAATTTAGCAAACAATTTCTTTTCTCTCAACACTTGCAACACAACTCTCAAATGCTCGGCATGTTCCTCTTCTGATTTAGAATATACCAAGATATCATCTATGAAAACCACCATGAATTTATCAAGATACTCATGAAATATCTTATTCATATATTCCATAAACACACTAGGCGCATTAGAAACACCAAACGACATCAAAGTAAACTCGTAATGCCCATATCTCGTCGTGAAAGCTGTCTTCGGAATATCATCAGCTTTAACTCGAATCTGATGATATCCAGACCTCAGATCAATCTTACTGAATACACAAGCACCTACTAGTTGATCCATCAAATAATCAATCCTCGGAAGTGGATACTTATTCTTGATAGTTACCTTATTCAATTGTCGGTAATCGACACACAACCTCATACTACCATCCTTCTTCTTAACAAGCAATACCGGAGCACCCCGCGGAGAAACACTAGGTCTAATGAACCTCTTCTCTAACAATTATTCTAATTGATTCTTCAACTCATTCAACTCTGAAATAGAAATTCTATAAGGAGCCATCGAGACAGGACTCGTACCCGGTACTAAGTCACAGAAAAATCAATTTCATGTTCAGGAGGTAAGTCACTTATATCATCAGGAAACACATCATGAAATTCACAAACCACAGGCAACTCTGCACTTCCGGTTTTATCATCAACTTGCAATGACGCAAACACCACAAACATCAAGGCTTCATCTAATATAAGCTCATCCACTTGCTTAGCAGATAAGAACATCAACTCGTCATTCTCGTTCAATTCAGGAAACCTCACAGTATTACTATAATAGTTAATATGAACATAATTGAATTCCAACCAGTTCATACCAAGAATAACATCGATTTGGTGCAAAGGTAGGCACACCAAATCCATCAAGAAATCCTTCTCAAAAATTGACAGAGGACACTTCAAACAAACAAGCATGGTAGTCACAGATCCATTAGCAGGAGTCTCTATTATCATGTTACCTTTCATACTAGACAACTTAAAACCCAAACTATTAGCACACTCAAGAGATATAAATGAATGTGTTTCTCCAATATCAATAATAGCAATCAAATCAGTATTATTAATAAAACAGGTACCTCTAATCAAGTTGTCCTTCTTCGGAGCATCTGAACCAGCTAGAGCAAAAACTCTTCCAGCATTCTGAGTAGCAGCAATAACCTTCTTTGGTTTATGACATTGGGCACTGATATGCCCCTGCTCACCACAATTATAACAGGTAGGACCCTCATTAGTACAATCGCTCATCTTATGCCCAAGCTTGCCACAATGATAACACTTCAGGACTTTAATGGTACACACATCGGTCTTATGACCTGCTTCTCCACATTTGTAACACTTGAAAGGTACATTAGCAGCTCCCCTACTTTGCTTCTTCTCATCTGATGCCTTATGTTTCCCTTTATCACCAGTAGTCACATAAGGTTTCCCTCTATACTAACTCTTGTCTTTCTTCTCGCTCAGCTGCTTATAGTGAGCAGGCCGAGCACTACTGTCCTCGTCATAAATACGACTCTTATCTACCAACTCTGCATATCTGCGAATTTGTTGGCATCCAATTCCCTGCTTTATTTCAGGTCTCAGTCCATTCTCAAACTTAAGGAACTTGGAGAGTTCAACATCTGCCCTGTTGTAATGAGGATAAAACTTCACCAGCCTTTAAAATTTGGCAGCATACTCTGCCACCGTCATGTTTCCTTGCTTCAGCTAAAGGAACTCCACCTCCAACTTACCACGAGCATCCTCAGGAAAATACTTCTTAAGGAATTCTGTCTTAAACACAATCTAAGTCACCACAGCACCCTCATCCTCCAAACGCTGACGGGTATTATCCCACCAGTCTTCAGCTTCCTCAGACAACATATGAGTCCCAAAAGGCACTTTCTGCGTGTCAGCACATGCCATTGCTCTGAAAATCTTCCCAATCGCCTTGAGCCACTTCTGCGCGCTCGCCGGGACATGAGTTCCTTCAAACACATGTGGATTATTCCTCTGAAATTTCTCCAATGCATGAAACTCATCATGTGCATTGTTCCGAGCAGTAGTCTGAGCAAGAGCTGCAATAGCATCCGCGAGAGCACACATGTTGTTTCCAGCCATTCTGCACAACACTCACCACATCAGAAAAGATTACTCGTTAATAAATAACGATCGACACAGACTGACAATGACAAAACTCGTTCGGATAGACCGACCTGCTCTGATACAACTAATGTAACACCCTTCTACCCCAAAGTAAAATATTTAGAATAATATCAGAGTAGTTAACAAGAAGGATATCACATTTCATCAGAAAATCAAACACACAGTGTCCTGTCCCATAACACGGGTTAATCAACATTCAACAAAATCAATGTATAAACATTTTTGCAGCGGAATAAAACTTCAAGTTAAACATCCTCAAAGCATTTCATAATCATAATTTTCTCCATCCGAAATTTAACATCATAAAATGAGAAAAAAAATTATCAAAATAATAACATAATGAAAATCAGTTTAACAAATAAACCCCGTCCCAGTGTTACATGACACATAGCAGGACACATTGACCCAAACCACTTCTAAAGAACTAAGGCACGCTCCGAGACTCATGAAAACTCCTCTTGCAGCGCAAGGCTAATCTTTATCCTCTGCAAGTTACCCACGAAGGAGGTAACATTTTCAAGAAGGCAGGGTGAGTAATCATAATATATCATAAATATAAAAGAATATGGAACATAAATAAAATTAGAACGGCACATCATAACATCATCAACAATAAAATTCAACAACAACAACACAATCATGAATTCATCTAGATTATGCAATTCTAACATCCTGATATGCAATATGCATGTGGTACCATTTTCATCGTGAGATCGATACATGACCATCAACCCTCCACAAGAGAGCACATCGTAATCATCGAGACACTTCAATCTACACAATGGGATTGAAGCTACTAAATAGGCCGAAGCCCCATCGTGAATGTTATGAAATGCAATGATGCGCTACATCATAAAATTTATCAAAATAATTTGCATCATTCATTTCACATCAGCAAACCAACCATCAAATAATCATCTATTTCATTATGAAGTTATACCAAAACTCTAGTTATATAATCACTTCGACTCATCAAGACTTAATCCCACACCCGTCAGAATTTATGAGGCAATTTACAAGGTTATTCTAAAAATACTGTTTCAAAAATTATTGCATTTTTCTCATTTTTACTCATCAAAATAAAGTTTAGCTCATACTCTTTTCGACGCTTCAAACGAAATGTGATTCAGACTCATGGTTTGAAAGTTATGGATTTTTAAAAGAATTAAAATTGCTCCTCAAACAGTGTTAATCGGTTAACCAAAGCGTTAACCGGTTAACGCTTGCGCAACTTCAGAAAAACTCAAAATTTTCAATGGTTAACCAGTTAACCATAGAGTTAACCGGTTAACGCACGTTACACAACATTTCTCTGCTACTCAAATGCAGACTGCGTTTTTAACACCCAAAAACTAATAACATCAAGACAACAATTACACAATCAATTATGTGATTCTATCTCATTCTAATCACTCTAATTCATCAAGATTTTACTCAAAACTCAACCTAACACAAAAACTCCTAAACTCACAAAAACCCCTAAAATTCTAATTTATTCATAATCCATTTCCTACACATTTAGAATAAATTATGAAAACTCCTCATACCTTAGATAATTTCTTCGATTGAGACTTTTCTCTGGGGTTCTTCACAGCCTCTTGACTCTGAGCTTCCTCTTCCTTCTTTCTTCAGAGCACTTCGCCAAAAACACGATAAAATGATCATTTTGATAGTATAATCCCTTTTGATCAAAACTATCCCAGTTATGTCTTTTCCCACTTTACCCTCATAATTTTCACAAAAGGACCACCTTACCATTTTCTTTAATATATTTTCAATAATAATAATAAAATAGTATAATAAAACACTATTCATCCTTATTATATAAAAATACCATTTTTCTCCAAATTTCTCGTTTAATCCATATTCTCCAATTTTTTTTAAATTAATTAAATAATTGAATAAATAATTAAATTTAGATTTTCGGGGCGTTACACGATGCGCTCGACTTTGGAAGATTTGGAACTTGATATGTGGATCAAGTGTGCTTGGATGAAAGACTAACTATGGAAAACAAGTGCGATGCATTCATTTGTTTAAGTTGAAAAGGTTAAGAAAATTTGAAGTGTAAAGGTAGTGTCGATGGCAATCGTAGAATGATCGACTTACGTGTGTGTATGAAGTGTATGTGAGGATGAAGATTCACTTGGCGTTGGACCAAGAGGTTCAATTATCTTTGAAATGATTAGTCTTAGTGTGCGTATTTTACTTAGCAATTTATGGTTGAAATACTAAAATAAATCAATACAAGTTCAAATGAGTCATGTCGACCAACAACCAAGCAAAACACCGAATAATGAACACAGACGAATAATCATGAAACCAAAACTAAACAAGCAAATCGAACACATCACTCATAAGAACCTAATGAGAATATTAATCTAAATTTTGTGGTCATCCTTATCCAATAATGAGTTGTCAAATTTGAAATCTGTTGGAAGGAAATTTTGAGTAGAATTGTGTGGGGATTGAATTGTAGTGACTCATCTTTTTGTTTTGTCTGTTATGCACTTCTAGATTGCTTGTGTGATCCCTCAAATGACTTTTTTTTACTGCATAATTACTTCTTTTCACTGCTGAGAATTTGGTCTTTCACCGCTAGTGAATTTTGTTGTCATTTTTATTGTTGTGAATTTTGACTTATCACTTGCCTCGTGGTATTGTCATGGTTACATTTTCTGAATGTTACAGTGTAACTGACTTACTAGCCATTCCAATGGAAGTCTTCAATTATCACATGGAGGCTTTGATGAATGCCAAAGAGAAAAGCTCCGCAAGGATGTTTCGTTGAGTCACATTTCAGAGGTAATGCATCAAGTTCTGAGTTTTTGCATCCATGATAACTCCCCTACTTGTAATGCTTCTATTGGTACTTGAAATGGCTACTAACTCTTTTTTTAGTTGCGTTTTAGCTGAAGTTTAAGCCATTGTGATTTAACAGATCATATGACTGGTGTGGTGCTTCTTGCAATGCTTGTATGCTTGCTCTTGTCATTTGGAGTGTGAATGAGTGATGCGCGAAAGAGCAGTACCAAGATGACAACTCATGGAGTTACTAGGCCTCTATGTTCAAAAGTGGTAGAATTTTTAGGAACTTCGACTGAGCAATTTTGATTTGTACTTCTGTGTTCAAAACATAACCTAGGATATTTGAGGATTTTGTTCCATTTGATTCAATGACATTCTGCTGTAATGGTTAACTTGTAACAAAACTTATTATGGTATCCCTTTTGAGTAAAAATGTAATGTTTCAATTTTGGATATGGATTGCCACTACCGATTCTCACGTTGCTAGCATAGGACCCATGTGAACTGTTGTGATATGATGAACAAGTAAACTCCAATGTGTTGTTTTCTTCATTTTCGCATGAGAACTGAATTTCCACCATTGTAACAAAACGTATTTGGCACCTCTAGTTTGATACTCAAGCAATATAAAATGATGATGAACTTAGAACTTGAGAATTAACCTTGTAACTCTTGATATCTTGAGTCCTAATGATTATTCACATGCGCTGATTCAATTCTAACTTCAAATCTTTCACGCATGCCAATTTTGAAATGTCAAGCTAAGTGAAAACAAGTCCTCAATAAGTGGTTTTTGCAAAAATTTGGGCTTTGGAGGATCAACACATCTTGGTATAGACTTGCGCAAGGACAAACACATATCAAGATTTATGCCATCATAAAGTAATGCATGGATTGGAACTAAGTCCACGTCTTTTCATTTTGAATCATAATCTTGACTAATCTTGAGTAATCTACACCAAATAATGCCTCTCATGATAACGCTTTGGTTTAGAAGTCGTTCCTTGAACAAAAAAAACTCCCATGAACCACTTTTAAACCAATTTCCAATCTCCTTTTAAATGAATGAGATTAATTATAATCATAAGTCCATCTTAATTATTGAACATTTATGACCTTAAAACTCTTGAGAAGTGACATCAATCTTGACAACTGTTGGCCAACTTGCATAACCTGCGCCTATCCATTCAGCATGACAAATGAAACAACAAACACACATTTTTTTGGATTTTGCATAATAGTTAGTGATATAACAATAAAAACACAAATGAAAATAAAATTATATGGGTAGGACAAATATGGGGTTTGACAGTTGTGCATTATTGAAGTCGCATCAGTTGGTTGATAAGTGTGGTAAGTCTCATCAATTGATTGTAAAGTTAGTCACAAATTGTCCATGCATTGTAATTTGTTACAATTATAGTGAGTTAAGTCATTGTTAAAGGCGAAATCACATTGGCAGGTGGACTGAAGGTAGTTTGTGGTTGACAAGTGAGTCAAGATAAATCAGTGTGTTCTTTCTCTCTTGTTTGTTGATTGGTATACTTGTTGTGTTTTCACAAAAAGCTTTCATATTCAAAACACCAATTCAAACTCCCCTTTCTTGTGTTTTCTCACACCTTCAAATCACTTATTCTCGGTTAAAAGACCAACTCCTTCTATTTTGGTTAATCACCGTCTATCGGTTAAAATACCACTTTATGTTTCCTTGGTTAATCACTGATTCTCAGTTAAAATAACAACTTCTTCTTCTTAGGGTTAATCACCACTTCCTGGTTAACATACCATTTCTTGTGGTTAATCACCGATTCTTTGTTAAAATACCATTTCTCTTATCTCTTTTAAGACTCTACTTCTTCTTTGGTTTGAACACCACTCATATCACTCTTGTTCCTTCTTTTGGTTATGACACCACTTGTTTTCTTATCCTTAGTTCCACAAACTACGAAGCTCTAACTTCCTCATTGCACTATAAAGATACGTAGGCACAAGATTGTGAGATCTTGGCGAGCAACCTTCCTTCATTTTCATCCTTAGTTCTCCGAACTACGAAGCTCTGATTTCCTCATTCCAATATAAGAATATGTAGGCATGAGGGCCCCAATTCTCGGCAAGCACCCTAATTATAAACTTTTTTCCCTTTTCGCAAGTAACCTTTAAATTAACACCCATCCGAGCAAAGAACAAGCTAAATGGTTCTCGTCAAATACGACAGATGTGAAATATGCTAATACATTCCCCTCGCATAACCGACTCTCTTACCCGTTTTATTCTCCCTTGGATTTTATCGATATTTTTCCTTTTCTTTTGGAATAAATAAAATTCGATGGTGACTCTGTTGTATCATCGAGCGTGCAATGTGATCTGGTATTTTTCGGCTCTGACCCCAAAGGTGCATTTTTGTAAGATTATGCCTCATTTTGTATTGCCAACTCTTCAATATACACTAGCCAGATGCTTGCCATGTAGTTCTTCTTCATTGGATTTTACATTCATATCATCCATATAGACTTTTAGTGTTTCACCTATTTCTTCTATGAAGATCTTATTCTTCATTATCTGCCATGTTGGCCTTGCATTCTTCTAGCCAAAGGGATCACATTGGGATCACATTGTATTGATAATTAGCTTGCTAATTCACGAAGGTTGTTTTCTTTCTGTCCAACACATATATGAGTATCTGATTATAACCGTAGTATGCATCCATGAAACACAAAAGTCTAAACAAACCTGAGTTTCAGGTTCTAAACAAACCCAAGAGTCCAAACTAGTTTTTTTTAGAATGAAATCTTCACTTGGTGTTTACTATTGGTTAAAATATGATTGATATATACAACATTGACTTCTTATTCTAAAACAATTGTGTATGAATAATTTGGTACACAAACTGCGACGAAAACAAGACAATACACTAAGTGGATTTATATTCGATGGTGGCATAGTTCACCATGTCATTGAGATTCAGATACCAACTTCCTGAACTTGGAGTAGTATTTGATGTAAGATCTTATCCTCTCCCAAAGTGAGATGCTAGAAACAAAATATCTGACCTTTACCGATTTTTTCGATCCTTTTCTTGGAAATTCTAACTCCCTTTCAATAGTGTGATTCATAGTTTCTATGTCTTCAAGCAGAGGTAATGAGACAGAGCCCTCAGATTCTAGGTTTCTGATCCATCCGCGAAGTAAGAAATTTATGACCTGTAAGCGAGTAGAACTTCTATTAATTACTATGATCATGAAAATCCTAGAGCTAACCAACGAGGAACGCACAACAACAATGTTTCACGAGCTTTAAGAACTGCATACCTCTGGGACTTCATCATGAGGGCAGTGACCTGCGGGGCTGATTTGATAATACGGAGCTTCAGGAACCTTCCTTTTAACCTGTAGTCCCCACAGCGGCGTAACCCAGGGATCTTCTTTTCCGTACATAAGACAAATCGGCACCTTGTTTTCTCGACATCTAAATACAGACATTGTGAAAACCTTTAACTTTCTGTATTCATGCATATCTAATACTCTAATTAATTAAGAGATATAGTTGTGTCTACCTGGATAATGTTTCGCTGAAGGATAATTCACCTTGAGGAGCAAACATTATTGAAGCAAATGATGCTGCAGCAGCCGGATGCCTAGTGGTTTCGATTATGTGGGAAAACACGTTATCCACGTTTATTGAATGATCAGCATAAACCTGATTAAGTACGTCCGCAATACTTTTTGGATCACTAATTTTCTCCCACCTGAAGAAAACAAGTTAATCAGAATCAGTAGGCCATTAAGCAGAGTAACATTCATAATATCATTCCCAAATGAATGATATCGGGATCAGAGAAAGAAACAAAGGCAATCTTACAATAACTCGGTAAGTTTCTTGATATTTGAAGGTAGAGGGAACGTTCCAGCCCATGGAAATATTTTGGCAAGTCCGGGAGATTTTATTGGATTTGGCAGAAACCCCCAAAAAGGTGTTGCATTAAGCAATGTCACACCTTTCACCAAATGAGGATAGCATGCGGCAAAATATAAAGCAACATATCCTCCGAGTGAGTTTCCTACAAGATAGACCGGTTCACCGATGACCTGTAATGAATCAATTGGCATAATGACATTAAGAACAAAAACATAGAGATAAGAAATCTCCTCTACAACTATTATTGCAGAAAAATTCTGCAGTATTACAGATTTGATCAAGCATTATAAGTCCTGGAAGCATTTTAGGATTGTAGAAAGCTTTATTGATGGTAGCTGTGAATGAGAGGAACTACATGAATAAAATAGTTGCAAAGAGTCCAAAATCACGAATAAAGTGAATTGAATTAAATTAGCTTACCAATTTTTTCAACTACATGCCATCATGAATTTGGCAAAACCAGATAATAAGACATAAATTTCTCATAACTATATGGCCTGTTTGGATAAACAGCTTATTTGGAGCTTATAGCACAAGTGCTTATCAAAATAAGCACTAATGAATAAGCTTGCATAAGCTATTTTTATAATAAAATAAATTTAAATTGTTTTGATCAATGTTCTAAGTTATTTTTGTATGTTATCTTGGAGAACTTATAAAAATAAACTCAAAAGTTTAAGAAAAATGTCATAAGTTGTTTAAACAAGGATTAACATATATGTCACAAAACTTATGCCAATAGATAAGATCCAATAAGCCAATCCAAACAGTCCCTTAAGTGTCTGTCTCTATTGACTTATTTGAGCTTATCTACCAACAAGCATTTGTGAGACTGGAGAGTATAACGAAAGAGCTTATGACATGTCCATAAGTTAGTTTCAGCCATAAGCTCACTAGAATAGCATGTGAAAAAATGTTTATAACTTTTATGAAACAGATTGACTTTATTTCATCTTTTATTATTGAAATAAAGTCACTTAATTAAGATATGATAAACATTTCCATAAGCTTATGACATGTCCCTTAACTTTTATAAGCACTTATATGACAAACTCACTTAATTAAGATATTTATCCAAATAGCGCCTAAACCAATGAATAACATAGCTTAGGAAATCGTTAGAAAATGTCTAAAGCCACATAGAAATAAGCAAATTTTCCACACATTTTTGGAACGAAATTGCTAAACATTTGGTGCTAACAAACAGTGTAACTCATTTACCTCTTCAATGAAGTACCGAACTTGATCTTGCCATAAATCAACAGAATACACAAGCTCAGTCGCCCAAGGTTCGGTTTCATCTCCAAAACCCCAAGAAGAAACATTTCCACTTGATGCAACCCCTCCTTCCTTAAACAAAGTAGGATCTTCAAAAGGCAAAGACATTCCCTGTCCTAGAAAATCCAGCGCCCAAACTCGAAAATCACGGCCTAAATCCATCAACTGCTTCTCATAATGAAAAGAACCAACACCAAAACCCGGCAAAAAAAGCACATTCGGAGAATCCACATTTTCACATCCAGCTTTCTCATAGTGTACATTCAACTTAGGTTTCCATCCCTTAAAACAACTACTTATTACCGCACCGGAATCCCCGTTTAACTCATCAGGCAAACCAGGAATCAAAACCTTGGAAGCGGGTTCATTTACCCCTACAATATCTCTTGCTTCTTCTTCATTAATCACATAATCACCATACCTTCCACTATCAACCTTGAATTTCAATCTTCTAGAGCCTTCAAAACCACTTTGTGACCTAATTCCTCTTTGTTGATGACCCTTTTCATAAAACCTCACTGACCCAATTTTGAAAACATTATTTGTAAAACAAACTCCATGTTTTCTATTATAAGAAACCTTTGATTGAGATGATGAATTTAAGCTATTTTTCACTGATTTTGTCTTTGTGTTCACAGCTTGATAACAAGGTGCAGAACCATATGAAAGAGTTTCCATACCCTAGAATCTGAATCCTACAAAAAACTTATTCAGTACACTATAAATTCAACTTGATTTTCACAAAAACATGAAGAAGAATAAACAAAAAACCAAAATTGAAGTCAAAATTGAATCTATTAAGCAGAAAACATAAGCAATTAATATGAATTTGGAACTGATTTTCATACACAAATAAATGAAATTAAAAAGATTAGTTTTTCAAGCTATAATTAAACAAAACAAATAATAATAATCATTAAACATGGACATGATTATGAAAACTTTACCTTTAATTAGTTGAGAGAAGAAGCATGAGAATCTATAGGTACACAAGATTGTTGAATATGTTAGATTTTTGGTATTAGGTTTAGATTCAGACAGAGATATAGTTTGGTTTGGACTTTAGAGTTGCTTGGAAGATTCTACTTCCTCTATGAACCAAGAAAAACGTGTGATATATTTTTATGGGTTTAATTTGTATGTATTATTACATTATATACTTTTTGTGTGTGTAAAAGAGTGAAAATAATTTATATTTTTCAATAATAAGTTAAATAGAGATATTATTTTTATTAAAAAAAACATTAATATTTTTTTTTTTTTATATATAAAATAAGTATTTCTTTAAACAAACAAAACCATATTTTATTTATGATAGAAAGATGTTATTTCTCCTTTAAGGGGGTACGACCCTGGTTTTTGGAAATTCGAAAATGCTCGGAGATATTCGAACGCACTTAAAATAACACAATTTTTTGTCTTTTTGAGATCCACCTTATTTTGAATAAAAATATGATCTGGTGATACATCTCTATATATTATTTTGATTTCGAGATGCATTTTTGAAATATCCAATGTTCACTGAGATGGTTTAATTAACGACTTATTGATGTTTCAGGAGATGAATAACCGAAAATGTCAAGCAGAAAATTGGATAAAATATTGTCTTGCACGACCTCCTTCTTCATGATGAAACTACACTTCATTTTCAAAAGCCTTAAAAATACTTTTCAACACCAAAACATCATTTTTATATTTCATCACATTAAAGGGAGGAAAAGAAGTTGGAATTGCATGTAAAGTTCATTTATTTTATCTCTCATTTCTTGCATTAATGTGTTTTTTAGCTGAAAAAATGAACGTTAAGTTCAAATATATATCTCCAAAAAAAGTTTGGTGTTGTCCGGATATGAATCTCCGAATGATATTAAACGGATGATCGATCGGTTGTTGTCGAGGAAGATGTTCGTGCGTAATTTATAAATAAACAAGAGTTTATTGTTTGTGAACATATGATACAATGGGTCTGCATGGAGGCCGGGAAATTGGGGTTTGGCGTTGTAATCAGAAGGTCTAACAATGATTCATATAAAAGATATGCATTTGTAAGAATGAGATGCGAGAGAAGTGGCACGTGCCAACAATGGATTAGGAAGTTGAAACGAGATGACACTGGATTGTGAAAATGTGAGTGTTCATTTAAATTGTGCAGATACCGTAATACGGATGACTCATGGAAATTTAATGTGATTTATGGTAAACACAATCATTCCATGAGTGACAAGCTAGTTGATCATCCCATTATATGTCGCCTTATTCCTGGGGAGAGTAAACTTGTTTCGTACAAGACATCAAACATGATGGTGCCGAAAAACATACTTGCATTTTGTAAACGGAAAAAACCTTTAAATGTTTCAAATATCAAGCAGATATACAACGTGTGTGCTTGAAACAACAAGGCGATAAGAGGATCAAGATCTAAGATGCAACAACTATTGTATCTTTTGGAAGATGACCAATAGGATTGGTCCAGCGTAGGAACAACAAACTCTACAACACAAAGCTTCAAATTTTGGAGGCCCCAAAATTTTGAAAATTCTTTTTTTTATATTAATATTATTAAATATAAAAATATATTATAAAATAAGTCAAATAAATTTAAAAAAATAGTGTTATAATAAAAACTCATTCCATTAAAAAATGAGATTAATCAAAGTCAAAATAATTATATTTAAATCTTATTTTTATGAATATATAATTATACTTTTTATGGGTCATTTTTAATTATTATAATTTTATTTTTTAAAATTTTTGACGCATTATTAAATCTTGATTGGGTTGACCCTGATGACCACTATGTTTCTAGGTACATAATTGTGAGGATAAAGTCAACGTTCAAGATTTTTTTGGACTCATGCCGATTCCATTAAGTTGTTCAACGCATTTCCCACCGTGCTCATAAACATACAAAATAAACAAATATAGACTTTCACTCATGGAAATTGTTTGTGTTACTTTTACGGAGATGACATTTTCAGTCGGTTTTGCATTTTTGGAATCCAAAAAAGAGTACAATGTTACACGGGCTTTGAAAATATGCAAGACTATGTTGAAGCACCAATAAAACATGCCACAAGTAATAGTCACCCATCGCGATACCGCGGTGATGAATTTGGTTGCAACAATGTTTCCTACATCGTATGCATTAGTTTGTAAGTATCACATAACCAAAAATATGAGAAATCGACTAAAACCTGTAGTTGGCACCAAACAAATCAAGGGTGAAGATAAAAAAATGGTCAAACCTGGTATGGTGGTGGAAAAGATAATGGATGCGTGGAATGATATAATAAATTCTTCCATAAAAGAATTATATGTTTAATCTGTAATACATTTTTGGACAGTGTATGCGAGATATCCAAATTTCCTAAAATATGTTGAGGGCATTATTTTGGACAAGGTTAAAGAGAAAATTATTTGTGCCTGGACCAATCAGGTTAGACACTTTGGAAATAGAACAACTATCATAGTTGAATCTACACATGTTACGTTGATGAATTGGTTGGGAAACAGTAAATGTGATTTTTGTCGAGATTAGGACGCCATAAACCAAATTCTCTGAAACCAACATAATAAGATACATACATATTTTGGACAGAGCATATTGTATTAAAACATCGATTCAAAGACAATATCATTTGTTCATAGTTGGTTGGAAACATATCTCAGACGACATTGAATTTTCTTTTTCACAAAGCCAGATGAGCAGATAAAACAAGTTCAGATGGCTCAAAGTGTGGTTGTAGACTTTGGAAGATGTATGGTCTTCCATGTGCGTGTTTAATTTCAAAGAAGATGAAGCTTGCTAAATTGATACGTATGGATGAAGTTTACACTCATTGGAAAAGGCTCTGACATCATTTGACAAATGCTTTTGTTCCTTATTTTAGTGAGCCGACACCGTTTGAAAAATGGATGTGCTTTCCAGAAAAGGGACATCTTATAGCAAGTGATTATGATATGGCGTGTATTGATTTAACATGATACAATTGTTTGGGAACATTTTTTCCACTTTGGAGTAGGCCACCTCAAAATTCATCTGGATGTATCATGTGTATTGGGTGGCTTTAAAAAACACAATAATTATTTCGGGTTCATTTGAAACATGTATGTTCTATACCAAAGACATCACCGGAGTGGATAGCATACTTCACCCAAGATGTTGAAACTTTGTTGAATCACTTTCAGGATGTGCACATGGAAATTTCTTAATACACCCCTTGAATTTTTTAGGCACCATGCAAATTTCGTTCTGCCACCTGATTCCGGATGTGCACATCAGGACACACCATTTTTTAAAAACGTTGATTTTTTCCGGATGTGCAAATCAGGAATGTTTCCAGATGTGCACATCCGGAAGAATTTCTTAAAACTTCGCTCCCACAGCCTTCGTCCCCCTAATTCTTATGTTTGACAAATTGTGGTAGTTCAAACCGCCATAGTTTTCACATATTTTATGAAAAGAAAAGGTAAATTAAACTTGTGCAATATTAAACTTGTGTTATATACTATATATTCTAATTGTACTAATAGGTTAAGTTTATGGAATATTTTAGTTAATATAAAAAAACATGCAATAACCTTAGTTAGAAAAATATATTGTAGTTTTAGTTAAAAATGCTCTAGTTGAATATAAAATCATTATTAATTTAGTTAAAATTGAATACATTAATTAGGTTTAGGTGTAAAAATTTCAGTATGTCAGTAGCTTTTAGTCTTAAAAAGGATGTATTAATAGCTTGGATTTTAGTATAGCACAAGTTTAATTTACTCTTTTTTTTCTTCATAAAATATGTGAAAATTATGGCGGTTTGAACTGTCATAATTTACCAAACATAAGAATGAGGGGGGCAAAGGTTGTGGGAGCGAATGTTTAAGAAATTCTTCCGAATATGCATATCCAAAAATATTCCTGATTTGCACATCTGGAAAAATCAACATTTAAAAAAAATACGTCGTGATATGCACATCCGAAATCAAAGAGCAAAAACAAAAATTTGAATGGTACTTAAGATATCCAAGGGGTGTATTAGGAAACTTGCCTCTTTTAGCAAAACTAACAACACTTATTGTTTTCTTTCCAATTCATGACTAACCGATTGATATTTTTGTTTAGAAATATAAAAACATTACTAGATTGAAGTTACTTCGTATTATTAGATTTCCTCCAAGTCCGAGTCGTTTTTACTATTTTTGTCTGATCAATTTCTTGAACTGCAGACATATCATATTATGTCAGAGTGAACAAATTCTTCTCATATTAACATATTTGTTTCACCAAATATAATTTACAAGTCTTGTAAAGCCCAAAAATTGAAGGTGTTTTTTAAACTTGCTTTTAAAAAAACTTCTAATTTTGGTTTTTTATTCTTGTCAAAGTAACATAGATTTTAAAAAGAAAAGATGAATATTAAGGATTTCGAACATTGATGTAATAACATTTAAATAGTTAAAATTGAAATAACATGGAAAATAAGATCCTACAAAATTCAAAAAATAGTGTATATGCATATGTATTAATTCATATAAACTTCATTTCATTTATAAATTAAATTGTAAGAAAACAGTTTGGTGGATTAACTGACAAATTTATTTTAGAAAGCAGATATCTAATTAGTTTCATTCCGTCCCATTTTTGGACGGACTTAAATAGAGGAGACCGCCAAATTTCATCTACTATTTCATACTAGTAAAATACATGTGCTCCCGCGCGGGTAAAATTAACTTCGAATTGTATAGAGTATAATATAGGATGTAACTATTAAATGAAATAATAAATCCAACAACCATAAGTTAGACTAATGAAATAAAATTGGAAAGCATAATTATTTCATAAGTTTGACCAATGAAATAAAATTAACTTCGTGTATGTTTGGTTACGCATCCATCCATCTAGTAGTGTGTTACAATGCCCAACTACCGTGAAATTTGAGAAGCTGCAAAAGTAAGCTTCTGCATCACCATGAAAGCTAACCGTGATTTTGGTAATTCCAACGTGTATCCAAACACAACAGAAATAGAACTAACACAACTGGTATTGATAAGGAATAAATGAATGTTGAGTAACCTTACATAGGAAAATTATGGATATGAAACCAACATAAATTTATGAATTTTTAATACAAATATGAACTATTTAACATGATATCCACTGACGGTAGAATGTAATTATGCACAAGAGGATTAGTATGACTCGCTTGAATAATTGGAGTAATGAACATACATAAATAATATCACATTAATGAGTATGTATATAGTAAAATCATACGCACGCATTATTATAAGAAACAATATTTCATCATGACAAATTCAATCGTGCAGAGGCATTATTATATATAAAAATTAGTATGTATGCTCCTGACTTATTCAGAGAGATTTTAGAATTTAATAAAATGAAGACTTGGAGCATAATATTATAACGATTTATTATGCATGGTAAGTTCAATTTAGTTCATCCAACACATTTCAATGAAATCAGGGTGTATTTTTAAGCTAGTCGTATAAGCTCATGGTTATTGATTTGTAATTGAATTGTTATTTACAAGAATGCCACATTTTTCTCAAAACATTTTATAATATTATGTGGTATTATAGACCTTCAAAATATAATATGAAGTAATATCCTCCAACCATATCAACTCCTTCATCATTGAATCACACAATATATATGATTTATGTTACAACTTTAACCCACACTATCTTGTTGATCATGGTTGTTGATTAAAAAAAAGAGAAATAATAAATTATAATATTAATTATCAAAAAATAAAAATAAAAATCACATTAAAAATTAAAAGTGACATTTATTTTATAAAAATATTTTTTATAAATCTGACTTTTATTTAACCGTGAAGGGATTAACATTATATTTACCAAATATTAGAAACTAACCACAACATATTTTGCTTTATTGAAAAAAAGAACACGAGCTTACATACATGTTGATTTCTATTAGTGAAAATTAGTTCATCAACAACATATTTTGCTTCAGTCCAAAAAAGAACATGAGCTTACATACATATTCTGAAACTCAAGAAGGATGTGAAGTTTGTGATTGGTTCAAAATTCTGGTAAAACAGGTTGTATATCTTTGTGTAGTTTATTTATGAAATATTGTGTTTAATATCACATATTAATGAAATGTGTTTTTTTTACGGAATATTAATGAAATGTGTTAACATCACATAAAAAGTTAAATGCAGACTTGGAGAATATGCACCAACAATATTTATTTTGCATACTTTAAGTGCAATTTATCCAAATAAAAGGAAGTTTATAATCCATTTCATGGTATATCTAATGCATTTGGAACCAAGTTCAAGTAAGAATGTTCATGGTTTATCACAAATCAAAATGAACAATCAATAAATACTAACATCGTTATCGTTCTAGCCTAAAAAGAGAGTCCGCCTTAGAAAATATAGTATAACTTAATATAGGATTTGGACTACCAATATGTGTGCAATCAGTCAAGAGATACGTCATAAATAGGAAACTTTATACCACTTACCAGATTGGAACTGAAGTTTCTCCAACATGTAATACGCGGTCGATTTTTATTGATTCAGTTGTTGTTAGCAAGTGAGTAATTCTACTTGCGATTGTATTAGGCGTAGGCAATTGGTGAGGTATGGACTGTTGGTGGTTAGATGCATTTCTTTTCCATTTATTCTGTGAATCTCTTTTGAATGTTACCCTTATGAATATAATGATGATGAATATAAATTGTTGCAATTTGGCCCTCACTCTCTTGGCTGATGTTACATTGTTGCAATCGTCCATTTTGAGAAATATAATGATATCGAAGCTATGATATGCTCTAATTTCAATAAAGACAGTCGGTCAACAATTGCGATAAATATGTAAAAAATTCATATGCCTCAATTGCGATAAATATGTCAACAATCGGTCAGCCTATAATGAATGTAAACTACCTATTATTGAACTATTGTTGACAATGCACATTCACTGGCAGCAACATTTATAATTTAAAAACACATAGGATTATGAGTTTGTGTATGCTATCATTAATGATGATGAATATAAATACCATAAAACAACATAGAATATAGGCATACTATTATCATAAACTTATAGATATCAAATCATACCATCAATAGAAATTACAATCCATAGAGCTAAGTTATCTATATTAGTGCCTAATTACTATAGAATGTTTGTTTTTCATAAATGGTATTTGATGCTCATTAAGTCAAAGCTAATGGAGACATGAATGTGAACATGTCCAATGTCATAACATAATAACAAAGAGTATAATGGGATTCAACATTGATGTATGTATAACTGTACTTGAATTTGTGGCATTGGAATGAAAGTAACTCACCTAAAAATAACAAAAATTGGTATGCATGAACTCCAAACGATCAAACTAAATCTTGAACATCCAAACTAAATCTTGTTTGGTTGAAGGAAAAATCATTTTAAAATGTTGGTAGCAATAGGTGGTAAAACAAGTTGTTTTGAAACAATTTTTGATGACCTATTTTTCCATGATAGTTTAAAAATTTATGAGGACCAATTTGTAAAATGTTAGTTTATGTTAATAGCAAAGAATTCCTTATAGTCAACTTATAATTATCCAACTCATTTAACATTTTGGTTAGAAACAAACCTAATGATTTAGTCTGATCTTGATCATTTGGTTAGCATGATGTTTGGGTTTTCTTCACAATGCAAAACAATCAAGCATAACATGCCAGCTAGGCATACATAGCATCAAGATTATTTTATATAAACTATCTTTATAATAGTATATTTAACATCAGAGCCACAAACACATTTAAAAAAAAACATACTATGTTAACCCTAGCATAAGTGGTAGAGGAATCTGTATCAGAAAAAGTTGATCCACATTGTCTACAAGAATGCCTAAATTCATGCAAGAACTTCAAATGGAAAAAGATATTACAACAAGCATTAAATGTTGAGTTGACTATTACAAGCAACTGTTAGACATGTTGTACAATAAAGTCAGAATTTCTGCACGAAAACCAAGTTTTGATTTGCAAAGGCTGTGCAGTCATAAAAATACTTTTATATAGGGTAGAGTGTGAATGTGGCCTTGTTAACACATTTACATTGGAATATGCAATTTTCATCACCACTTAAGTGACTTCAATTCACTTTATGTGCTTTGAAAGTAAGCTTGTAAATTTCTCATTTACCTATAATTTTTACAGATTATATTTAACAACTCTAATAAGATTGTACATGTACTTGTTCCTATGAATGTGCTTTGTAGTAGTAGTATTGTAATGACAGTAATAAATTTGACTTCCATAATTGTTCACATTTTTATTCAAGTTTAATTTAAAGATTAATGGTCTACACTCTCCATTCCAATGTTTTGAGCTCACTTGCCTAAACTGTCATAATGCATGATGTAACACCCAAATTACCCCATGGAAATATTAATAAAAATCAGCATAATAATTTCAAATTTTTATTCGAGTGTCACAATCAACTTCAAAACACCATAAATGGCTCATTGATACGTTTTCAAAGGTAAATATTCAACATGCAGCGGAAATATTTTTAAAATCAACATCATTAAACTTAAATTACAAGAAAATGTTTTCTAAAAGAAATAACAGATAAAAGCAATGTCGTCCCAACTCCCAAAGCGATGTATCAGAGCCGACACCCTAAAACGTGAAGTACACTGACTTCACTTACCACCACTCGACTTATCCTGCTCACCTGCATGTTACCAACACAAGGGTAACATTCAAACAGAAGGGGTAAGATACTTACACCACAAAGAGTAATATAATAAGAATTAAGCAAGTATCATAAAACAATACACCACTTCTCAACAACAACTATTCAACAACATCACATACAACAATGACACATATACCACAACATCATATACAATAACAACAATCATGTAATGAGACTCAACTTGACTTTATGCATGTGGTACCATATTCGATCTCTATTTCAAGATCTCGTTCCCGTCAGAACTCTCGACCCCTCTTTCATGGTCCATTATGATCCCTATTTCATGATCACACCCTCAACCCCTATTTCATGGTCACGTACGATCCCTATTTCATGACCGCACCAACATCACCACAACGACATACCCCACCTTGGTATGTTATTCATCTATGCAACATCAATGACATACATGCATACTCAAAATAACTACATCATACAACATCAACAACAACAACCATCTATCACAATGTCGATCAATACACAGCTAATCATTATCATCACAATTATCATATGTTTCATAATATTTATTCACATAATCCAACTCATACCACGACAACGTAACAAAACATATACTACCACATACCACATACTCATACATCATTAATAATAATATCAACATATCAACACAACACTACTCGTCACGAAAACAACCTCGACAATCAAAGAACATGTAGATTATGTTTAGTCAAATTGCTCTAATTATCCATACGATTTTGTATATAAGCATTCCTTCACCAATCCCAGCTACCCACATCCATCCTTAAGCGTTACTAAACAATTAAATAATTTTCAGTAATTTTTTCGGAATTAAAGATTAAATTTTCACGCTCCATGGCTCGCTAAGCGAGGGTCACAACTCGCTAAGCGACAAACTCTTTGACTCTGCTCGCTAAGCAAGTTCTGCGATTTTGCAAATCGCAGCTCTGCTCTCAGCACTCAAACCTGCTACGAAAATCATTATGCCCACACCAATCACAACCAGAATTCTCAGTATTCATCAATTTCCTCATCTAGCGCATACAATTATCAACTAATAAAAATTAACAACACATCATCTAACCTAATTTCTCCTCAATTCTCCAAAACCTCAATCTTTAATTCTCAACCTACCTAATTCCCATTATAAAACCCTTAAGATGGAAGAATCTCACCCTTACCTTAGGTTTTGTCGAGAATCTTCTTCTTCGCGAACTCTTCTTCACGATTAAGCCATTTCCTCTACTTCTCCTCTCCACAACTTTCACGATCGTTCTTGTTCTCTCTCACACGATTATGTTTTCCCTTTTTCCTTATTTCCAACATAACCCCTAAGACCCAACTTATGCTCTTCCACTTTTCCCTTACTACTTTTATAAATTGACCACCTTGTCCTTATGTCCTATTTTATTCCCTTTATTTTATTTATCACTTAATAATACGATTATCCACCACAATATAATTCTCAATCACAATTATATTCGATAATCTATTACTCTAAACACAACAACATGAAATAATCCGAATAAAATAATTATGTAAAATTCGGGATGTTACACATGAACCTCTTTGAGTCAAAGATAAAACCTGATGCTTCAAAATATTCACAGAGAATACGTAGTATCTTTCAAAATAATGAGAGAGATATATATTGAATAAAGTTCCATCAAAGTCATATACTTTCTTAAAGCATGCAGTCATTTTCATTTTTCCCTTTGTTTTATTTCTTGTAAATAATCACATGTCTTTTCAAATTTAATTTTTGCTCAAATGAATCCGAGAAAAAATCATAAATTAATTTTAGGACTAATCTACCCTGGTCTTTAGATGAACAGGAAAAAAAGAAATATTTATATGTTCAATAGTGTGAAACAGAAAAAGATCAAATTCAGCCTAAACATGGCAGCAGATAAAATAAAAGTTTATAACACTGCAACAGATGAAGCAAAACATTATAATAGAATAAGCAAGTGATATTTAGGTGAATAACACGAAAATATTACAACTCATGAACAACACGAACAATGTTGTCTCAACGCGAAAACATTCAAGAACTATACACAAAAATATTTAAAGAAAACCTTACAGACAACACGAACAATGAACAACATGAAAATGTTAAACTAATGAACAACACGAACATATGAAAAGAAACAACATGTCACCATGTTTTCTTGTCGGAGCTGATTCTGGCCGAGATTGTGAAGGATATGAGCTGCAATGAAGAAGAGAGAAGAAGTGAAATGTGAAGAATATGAGTTGTAATGAAGGAGAGAGAGAGAGAAAAGAAATGTTAGAAATCACTCAAGCATCTACCTTCAAGAAGTTGAGTCTATTGTATCAGATATACGTGTGAAGTGAGTTTGTAAAAAAGAGGAAAAATGTTGTGTTAATGATCCAACCAAAGAACGCCAGGTGGCAGCAAGGAAGATTGTTTGAGATGGATTGTTCCAACCATTTGCTATTTACGAAAGTGTCCATTTTTCAGTGTAAAAAGAAAAAAAGTGAAAAAGGGCAATATAATCTACACATACAATCAATTTTGTATGATAGATAGTAGATTTTTTCAACCATTTACTATTTACCAAAGTGTCAATTTTTTTAGTGTAAAAGGAAAAAATGAAAAGGGCAATTTAGTCTACACATACAATCAATTTTCGTATGATGGATAGTAGATTAGTTTCTTAATTATCGATGAATGACTTTTTTTTTATAAATAATTTATATATATATATATATATATATATATATATATATATATATATATATATATATATATATATATATATATATATATATATATTTAAAGTAAAAGTTAAATTGTTAATTTGTCTTATAAACTAAGAAAACAGTGATAAACTAGTTTTGTCCTCTCTACATAGAAATCAATTCACAATTCTCTCATTTTGGAGAAAAATTCCACCGAACCAAAGTCTCAACCTAACCCCTACCCTCCACCAGCTTTTCTGCTTTGCCATACATTTGTTTTGTTTTACAGTACACACGTGTCCATCTCCAGCATATTAGGCAACTAAACCGGTTTTTCAAAATAGCTTAAAAAGTTAAGAGTTTTTGTGGTGTCCATTTTAAATCTACTTTGAAGAAAAAATCCGATTTAAAATTATTATAGCATGAGATTTGGTATATACTTCAAATTGTTTTGTCGAAAAAGTCTATGATTATATTGAATATTTTACACCATGCTAGAAAATGAATTAACAGCAATGTGAATGACTCTTATACACCAATGGAATAATTGAGTTTTGGCTGTGTTTGACATGAATATAAGGGTGTAAGAGGAAATTGAGAGGTGTAGAAGAAAACAAAGATGACTTGTCGTAAATAACTTGTCTTTAGGCTGCATGCATATATGGTGAGACACGTTGTTATTTTATTTGTATCATTCTATTTTATTGATGAGCTGTATTCGGTTTCAAAACGACAAGACAACATGTGAAGTGCACCAAATTTGTGGTCTTAACAGGTCCCATGGTGTGATGATAATGGGTACTGAATCATGATCTGTGGTGTTTCATGATACATAAAAAGTCACACATTATTTGAGAAACAAGAATTATTTATATATCACATTCACGTTTTTCTTTCTAACATTTTATTTAATAGAAAAATCATACGGTTCGTGGTAGCAAAATTTTCTCTCTAAATTTTTTTAGAATTCTAATTCTTTTCTATTTCATTTTTTTTTTTAATTGTTCCACAAGAACCTTTATTGTTCAAAAGAAAGGATCAGAATTCTCATAGGTTTTGAGTTATTCCAACATCTGATATCTAGAGCTCCGATTTCAACGATCAGTGGGAAGCAAGAGTGATGGCGATGAATCATCTTAATTGACACTTTCCAGCAAGCCTTCCAATTCTCAATAAAAATAATTATTATTAATTTTGTGTGTTGATTTCTGAATTCTAATGAGTATTATATATGTCACTTGGTATAATTTCACAAGGTTGCGATCCTTGGTGAAACAATTCTATTACCAAAAGTTGTAATGTTTGGCCAACAATATCATTCCAAGAGTTGCATGCTTTCATATTGCAACATTTCATGAAAAGTTGCAATTTTCGAATTCACAAATCAAAACAAAATAATTTTACGATGACCAAATTTAGAGCACCAATAATAGGCCGGACGAAGGCCGACCTCCGCCCGGTGGAGCGCCATCGGCGCCGCGTTTAGCCTGATGCGACGTGTCTAAGTGCTCAAGTGTCGCCTCAAGCCGCCAATAGCGCCTCTACGCGCACACCCTCGGACCTTGTCCTGGAGCCGGTGTCGCCGGTGGTGACATCGGTGAGAGGTTGTATGGAAGAGACAAGTGGCATAATGCTTGTGACCACCACACTTGTAATTTTTTCTTTTTGGTCTTTTGGTGAGTTAATGATATTAACATTTAATAAATGCTTTTAAAGTGTGATCCGCTTTCTATGTGGGACTATTTCAAAGTATTTAATATCATTACTCACTTATCCATTTATTGTCATTTTTGAACATCTCTAAAGTAATTAATCATATTAATTACAACAATAATCGTGAGAATTGGTGCAAGCAGATTAAAGTTGTTTTTCTATTATCAAAATTTATGAGATCTTGTGAAAGAAGGAGTAACAACGCTTGCAAAGAACACAACAAATCAAGAAAAAGTTGTGCACAAAGAATTGAAGAAGAAATATTATAAATCTCTCTTTATAATCCATCAATGTGTTTATCCATATAACTTTGAAAAGGTTAGTGATGTTGAATTTGCAAAAGAAACATGGGAGATTCTTGAAAAGTATTTTGAAGGTGCAGAGAAGGTGAAAGAAGTGAGGTCACAAACTCACAAAAGAGCTTATGAATTGCTTCAGATGGAAGACAATGAAAGCATTACAGATTTCTTCACAAGATTTACGAAACTTGTGAATCAAATCAAAGTATGTGGAGAAGTGTTGACGAAAAAAGCAGTTGTCTCAAAGATTTTGAGATAGTTGGCTCCAAAGTTCGATCACGTGGTGGTAGCCATAGAAGAGTAAAAAGATTTGTCGAATGTGACTAAAGAAGAGCTTCAAGGTACACTTGAATCTCATGAACAAAGAATGGATGAAAGAGAAGCAGGAAAATCAAAGAGTGATGTGGCTCTACAGGCTCAATCAACAAGAGATAAGAAAGGCAAAAGAAAGGTGTTCGGCAACAAATGCAGAGGAGACTACAACAATTCAATTAGTCAAAGTCGGCAAAAAGGAAGTTGGTCTAATCAAAGAAAACTCTGGCACCAAGGCAACCAAAGAGGTGGTGTTGCAGGTAGAGGAATAGGTGGTGGTCGAAAGCCAAACAATAGTCATATTCAGTGTTTCAACTATCAGAAGTATGGTCACTATTTTAGTGGTTGTCCATAAAAGAAAAAGAATCAAGATTCTGATGCTAAGCTGGCAAAGCATGAAGAAGAAGAAATGTTGTTGATGGTCACACTATGCAAAAAATGACATTTAACAGTGCACCTTAGACAACGCTTATTTAAAAAAGCGTTGATATAAGTGGAAAAAAATAAAACACGAAAATTGTTCACAAAATATTTTTAAAAACGTTGTCTAAGGTGCCCTTTAGACATCGCTTTTAAGGGTATATCTTAGACAGCGCTTTAGAGAAAGCGCTGTCTAAGGTCTTAAAATTTTAAAAAAAAATCAAAAGCGTTGTCTAAGGTCAACCTTAGACAACGCTTTTCAAAAGGGCTTTTAAAGGTCGCCCTTAGACAGCGCTTTGCTCAAAAGCGTTGTCTAATTAAATTAAAATATTAGACCTTAGTTTCTATTTCTGTTCTTTCTGTTCTTTCTTTTCCCTCCTGCGAACGCGAAACCTAACCTGAAAAACCTCCATAAACCACTGATTCATGTTCTTTCCAAGGCATTTCTCGGTTTCGATCATTGTCGGAAGTGTTTGAAGAATCGCGAACGGTTGAATGAGTTTTTGTTGAATCCCAAATGATTGAAGAACAAGTACGTTGTTCTCTCACAGACATTTTGGTTTTTGTTGAAATGTTGAAAATCTTTTTAGTTATTGTCAACTGATTAGTCATTAAGGTTTGAAAATGGTTCTTGTTCTGCTTGTTTTTGTATCTGTAGACTGAGTTTTTGTTGAATTTGTAGAAGAAGAGTTTGTTATATATGTTATGTTCTGCTTGTTTGTATTTGTAGACTGAGTTTGCTAAGCTACCGAGTTCGTCCATTTTCTTGACTGAGTTCGTCCGAGTTCGTCCTCTACTGAGTTCTGATAAGGTACATTGTTGTTGTTATGTTCGATAAGTCATAATATTGTTGTTATTTTCTTGACTGAATTTTTGGTTATAATTTTTTTTATTGATTCTAATATTGTTGTTATATTGTTGTTATATTGTTGTTATGTTCGATAAGTCTAATATTGTTGTTATTATATGTAACTCTATTTTCAACTTGAATGATGTAAATATCTGTTAATTGTGAGAAAATAAAGTGAACTTGAAAGTTGTTAGAAGCTAAATTGTTTGTCATTTAGATGAACAATGATTGGGATTTGAGAATGATGTTTATAAGATGATAAGTTTATTTTCCTTATGAAAGACTCTAATATGATGTTTGAAGTTCAAGTTTCAATCATTTTGGAAGGTTTGTTGTTTGAGGACAGAATTAAGAAGTGAGTTGTGATGATACCTCATCCAATGTAATTTTTAGTCTTTTAAGGCAATTGTTTAGTTTCTTTCTTAAAAGTTATGTGGAACACGGGTATGGCAAGTGTAGTAAGATCGTAATACTTAGTAGCATTGTATTTAGGATATTCGAAGATACTACCCAACTATTAATCTAGCTTATTTTCTGCTGCAATATCAATCTAGTTTCTTCTCATGTCCAAAACTCTATAATTCTAATACAATAGTTTTCGTTCTTGACTGATTTTGTGAAAATAGTATAGGTTCTTGTCGTTTGGATTTACATTGGTTATGTATAGGTTATTGTCATTTGGATTTACATTGGTTATGTACATATAGGTTATTGTCGTTTGGATTTACATTGGTTATATATACGTTATTAAAGTTGATATTGATTGCTTACCTTAATAAGTAGGAAAACCATGGATAAAACATGGATGTGTGTCGATCAATTGTCCAAAGAGTACGAGAATGGGGTTGCGGAATTCGTTAAGTTTGTTGTTCAACACGTTAAAAACCCCAGACGAATGAAATGTCCTTGCTTGCGTTGTTTTTATATTGGTAAGGTTAACGCAGATGGATTGAAATCACATTTACTAAGGCATGGAATTGATCGAAGTTATCAGTGTTGGAAATTTCATGGTGAGAAAATTAACTAGAATGTTGAACCGAGTGGGAAAAGTAATACGACCTATGCTTCAGACGACAAAGACACGGAAACATACGATTGTGATCGAGTTGAAGAGATTGTAGAAGCACTTGAAGAAGATATTCATGATTGTCCTGAAATGTTTGAGAGGTTGGTAAGTGATGCAGAGAAACCGTTGTATAAAGGTTGCACTAAATTCTCAAGACTGTCTGTGGTATTAAAGTTGTACAACTTAAAGACGGGCAATGGATGGTCGGATAAACGTTTCACAGAGTTGTTGGCCCTTATGAGAGAAATGCTATCGGAGGATAATGTTCTTCTTAATCGAACCTATGAGGCAAAAAAATGTTTTGCTTTATTGGCATGAGCTATGATAAGATACATGCTTGTCCTAACGATTGCGTTTTGTTTCGTAACGAATATGCATCGTTAACTGAGTGCTCTAAATGCAGTTTGTCTCGATATAAGAAAAGATTGTCTCCAGCAAAAGTCTTATGGTATTTTCCTATAATTCTGATATTTAGGCGCATGTTTCGTAGTGATACCGATGCAAGACACCAGACTTGGCATGCAGAAGAAAGAATTATTGATGGAAAATATCGGCATCCGACTAATTCACTGTCGCACCCCTAAAAATACGACCTTACGCGATCTAAAAGAGAGAATCGTGCGCTGGGCAGACATGAGAGTCGCCACCTAATTCTAATTTTATTCCCAAGAGGGGAAAGGGAAGATATAGATAAAACCCGTCGAAAAGGAGGATGAAGACAAAGGTCTCGCAACCATCGCCTGAGTTCGGAAGTCGTTTATGTAGGGGAAAGGTATTAGCACCCCCTACATCCATCATACTTGATGGGAACCATCTAAGTTATCACGCGCAAAAGGATGTCTATGCTTAATGAGTTATTTGCTAGAGGGAAATGAGTTGAATTATAAGTTAGATTGATCCTAGGTGCTCGGTAAGGATTGAGATCCTCGTGCCTACGTACTCCCGCGTGGAATGGGAAAGTCAGAGCCTCGTAGTTCGGCCAACTAAGGGTGATTGGTGTTGTTTTTATTACCTTTCTTCGATGAAAGGATTTAGGAGTCGATTTGCACTAAAGACTATGGGTAGAGGTGATTATTCCGAACCAACAAGCTAAGCGTCTTGCGACGGAAATAATCAGAGCGAGTAACGAGAGCTCGTAGTCCTCCTTTCTACCACTTAAGGCTCGTGGAGTACAATTCTTCTCGTATTATTAGAGTGTTTTATTTACCTACGACCGCTTGACGTTGGATCAAGGGTTTGGATCTAAAAAGAATCATTTTGGTTTTTTGAGGTTAGGGGTGAATGCAAATGGATTTTTATTTTGTGGTTTGTTAGCGAGGCACAATGTGCTCGGCTCGCAAGGTTATGTGGATCCTAGTAAACGAAACGATAACTGAAAAAATAAAGTGCAAGTGTGTGAGTGCAACCACTTGGCGTTGGACCAAGGGTTCGCGAACTAAAGCGATCTAAACTAGTCCCTAAGGGTGCTCCTAGCGATCTAAACAATAAAATAAAAAGCGGAACATAAAGTGCGTACATGAAAAAGGGGGGAGGGATACAAAATAAATACACGGGATTGCATGAAATAAAAGGGTCTCGTTGTAATTTTCCCAAGAGAAAGCGTGTGTGCAGTGTACCAAACTATTCGGAGGCGTTGGACCTTTTTATTCGGAGGCGTTGGACCTTTTCGGATGCGCCGAAATATGGTCTCTAACTACCTTAGAACCGATTCAATGTTTAGAATCGCTCTATGAGGAGTCGAGCGTTTATGTATTAAAATAAATTGAATAAATGAAATGGATAAATGAAAAATAACCAATAAACTAAATAAACCGAATTAATTTAACAAAATATAAATGGAATAGAAAAAAAAAACCGAAATCGATAAATAAATAAAAACTAAACTAAATAGGCCTCATATTGACCGAATTTTCCGATTTAATGAAATCGGACACAATTCGGCCGTTTGTTATATCATCGGCCCTAAAACATAATTAAAAAAAGAAAACAATAAATAAAAAATAAACTTATAGACTTATAATAATAGCTATATTTTATAAAAGGTGTATCTAAAATATAAACTTGACATAATAAAAATTATATTCTAGGAAAAAAACTCGTAATAATAAATCTAGAATCCAGTACCAAGAAATGAAACTTAAAAAAAAAACTATAAATAAAAGAAACAATTTAAAAGAAAATAATAAAAAGAAAAAAAAAAGAGAGAAATATAAGAACACAAAGGGGTGCATCGGTTCAGTGGATGTGTGGTTAGTGATTCGGATGGGCCAAGAGCTAGAAAGCCCGTATTACCAACAATCAACAACAACTCATAAATCAAATAATAAAACAAAATAAAACCTGTAAATAAGAAATATAAAACCTAAAAAAAATATCAGCATCAATAAACTTTTTGGTTAAAAGAAACGCCTTGTGTTTCATTCAAATCACGTTTTCTCCTCTAAAAAAACACGATTCAAAAACATCAGCCACCTACCCTTTTCAAACTCGAATCAAACTCGCGGATCTCAACCCTGAATCAATTTTGCGATTCCGCTCTCTCTCATAGTTTCTCACGCGGTGGCTTCAGTTGGTTTTCACGACGATGGTTCATGGTTTGAGCGTTTCAATGGCGGAGGTTTTGAATCCAGATCTGTTACGGTTTGGTTTTTTTGTTTTCGGAAATCTCATTGTATTTCGTTTTTCATCTCAATCTCTGTTGTTCATCGCGATTTTGCGGTTGTTTATGGTGGTGTGAGTGGTTTGTGTGTTGCGCGATTGAAGAAGAAGGGTGGAGGTGGTTTTGTTTGGTGGTTAACGGTTCGAGTGGTTTGTAGAGGTTTTCGTGTTCGGTTTACGTTTGGTTATGGTGGGTTCGTGCGTTTGGGTGTTTTTGGATCGTGTGGTTCAGAGCGGTGGTGATGATTCGAGTTTGAAGAAGGTGAAGGTTAGCGGTGGTTTTGGTGCAGTATCGGTTTTTTGAGTTTTTATGGTTTTGAGGTGGTGGAGATTGAGTGTAATGGTGGCGGAAGATTGAAGGTTTAGAAAAGGATTATGCGGTTTGTGTTGTGGTTTGTTTTTTCTGTGATTTGTGATGGTGAGTTTATCAAAGGTTGAAAGGTGAAGGACAACGTGTTTTATTTTTTCACTTCATCTGGTTTTTTCTGGCTTTGTGTGTTTTATGTTGATGAGTTGATAAAGAGGGATGGATGTTTGAATGAGGATTTTCTGGGTGGAGGGATGCTTGTGCGATTTTGAGTGGTTTGAAGGTGGATTTGAGTGTATGAGGTCTGTTATTTGCAGGTTTGTAATAGTATTATGAGATTTGAAAAAAAAAATGAAGGTGGGGCTTGGTTGTGGAATCTTTTATTGCAAGGATTTTTCAGGTGTTTCCAAGCTTGTAGAATGGATGAAATCAATGTTTTATTTATAGGAAAATGAAGATGGATTGGAAGATATTTTTGTCGCCGTTTTGAGGTCCGAATCCACGTTTTGGAGTGTGAAAATGGTGCATAAAATTTCTGTGAGTTTGGCATTTTGTACAGGTTGTAGGTTGGTTTGTACTAATTGTGGATGTGCAATTTGTTTTTACATATTGTGTGCACTGCTGCGTGTGTAGAATAATCATGCTGAAGTGGGGTCGGTATTGTGCTGTAGAAAGGAGGCTAGGGTCTGTGTTTTTTGGAATCATTTTTTGTAACAAAATTATTTTCATATGTTGGGGTCACAAATAGAGTGTAATGGCTGTGTGTTTTTTCAGAAAAAATAAAGACAATAATAGTATACTAATAATAATAATGATAATGTTAGAAATAATAATAGTAGTAAAATAAATAATAATAATAATAATAATAATAATAATAATAAAAGATAAAATAATAGTAATAATAATAATAAATGAAAATGATACTAATAACAATAAAAAATGGTGATGATAATTGAAAAAATAAAATGGTGATAATAATGGACATAATAATAATAGTAATAAAAGTGAATAAAAATAGTAATAATAGTAATAATAATCAAAATAAAATGGTAAATAGAAAATAAGAAATGGATAATGAATATTTTAATTTATGGATGGAAAATAACGGATAAAATAAAAGGGATTAAAAAGAAATTATAAAAGGAATTTTTTTTTGTAGAATTTTTGTGACAAAAAAAATGGTTTACAATAAATGAAGGTGATAATCGGATAAATGGTCTCTACACAATCCACTGATTTTTAAAGCAACCACGCACACAAACTTAGCTCAACAATCTAAAACGAACCCTGATTTTCGCACAAACCCGAATTCAGTTCAATCAAGAAGGGAAGGCATATTTTTGGATTTTTTTGAATAAAGATTAAACGAAAATAAAATGGTTGGAAAAATTTGGGGTATGACATTCACCACAGTGGTCGAAGATTGATAATGATTATCCTGACTTTGGAGAAGAAGCAAGAAACCTTCGCTTGGCATTATCTACTGATGGAATGAACCCGCATGGTCTTCAAAGTATCTCACATACCACATGGCCTATGATTCTTATGATTTATAACCTACCTTCAGGGCTATGTATGAAGCGTAAGTACATAATGTTATTTATGTTAATCTTTGGGCCTAAACAACCAGGGAATGACATAGACGTATACTTGACACCTTTGATCGAAGATTTAAAGATTTTGTGGGAGAACGGTGTGGAGGTTTATGATGGATATAGGAAAGAAAGTTTCAATTTAAGGGCGATGTTGTTTGGCACAATTAATGATTTTCCAGCATACGAGAATCTATCTGGGTATAGCATTAAATGTCAACGTGTGTGTCCTGTTTGTGAAGATGGAACTGATACGATTCGATTGGAACTTTGTCAGAAGAATGTGTTTCTCGGTCATCGTAGATTCTTACATTCTAAACATCACTACCGTGGGTGGAGAAAAGCATTCAATGGAGACACCGAACAGCGTAAAGCTCCTCCCGCATTGGTAGGTGACCAAGTTTTTGAAAAGGTGAAAGATGTCCGTACTGAGTTTGGCAAGCCTTTTGCACATAAGGTTGTCAAAGGTGGGTGGAAGAAGAGGTCAATATTTTTTGAATTGCCATATTGGAAGTCTTTGTACGTGAGACATTTTCTCGATGTTATGCATATTGAAAAAAATGTATTTGAAAGTGTTATCGGTACGTTACTCAATATAAAAGGAAAGTCTAATGATGACCTTAAAGCAAGGGAGGACATGTTAAAAATGGGAATCAGAACTAAATTAGCACCCGTGAAGAAAGGAAGACGAACATATCTACCACCTGTTGCTTTTACTCTATCTAGAAAGGAGAAAAAAAATTGTGTAAGTTTCTGAGTGAAGTTAAGGTTCCAGAAGGATACTCTTCAGATATTAGAAGACTTGTGTCTATGAAAGACCTCAAGTTGAAGAGTTTGAAGACATGTGATTTCCATGTTATAATGGAACATTTTCTACCAATAGATATACGTTCTATTTTTCCAGAAAAAAGTAAGAAGTGCAATAACTAAATTGTGTTTTTTCTTTAGATCAATTTGTAGTAAGGTAATTGATCTCGAGATCTTACCAACACTACAGAAAGAGATTGTAATTACCTTGTGTGAGCTTGAAATGTATTTTCCTCCCTCTTTTTTTGACATAATGGTTCATCTAGTTGTTCATCTTGTGAAAGAGACACAGTTGTGTGGACCAACTTATATGAGATGGATGTACCCTGCTGAACGGTATATGAAAATATTAAAAGGGTACGTGAAATCCCGAAGTCGACCAGAGGGTTCTATTGTTGAACGATACATTGTTAAAGAAGCTGTTGAGTTTTGTACTGAATATTTGTCCAACGTTCAATCGATTGGACTCCCCAAAGCTCAGATTTTCGAAAAAAAGGAAGGTAACAAATTAGTTGGAAATAAAATTGTGACAGTATCAAGGGATGAACGGGATCAAGTGCATTTGTATGTTCTGCACAATGATAATGAGGTTGAGCCATATGTTGAAATGCACAAGGATGTACTCCGAAGGTTAAATCCGAACAGAAATGAAAATTGGATAGTACGAGAGCACAATCAAAGTTTCATACAATGGTTAAAAGATCATATTTATTCGAAGCGCTCTTCAGATCCTGCTTCGGTAATAGAAAGGTTGAGATGTTTGGCATATGGTCCAAGTTTGCATGTGTTTTCTCAGCGCATACGCAATTAATGGATACATATTTTATACCAAAAAACAAGATGATAAGAGTACTATGAAAAATAGTGGTGTCATCGTGCTAGCTGAAGCAATGCATATATCAAGTATGAGGGACTTAAACCCCAAATATGCAAATTTGTCATATTTTGGAGTTATTGAGCACATTTGGGTGTTTGATTACGAGAAGTTTTAGATTCCAGTCTTTGGTTGCAAGTGGGTAAATAGTAGTGGCATACGAATGGATAAGTCTGGATTTTTGCAAGTTGATCTTACTAGGGGGTACAGAGATGAACCTTTTATTCTAGCATCTCAAGCTAAACAAGTGTTCTATGTGAATGACCCGACGAGTACAAAATGGTCTATAGTGCTTTTCTCTAACAAAGTGGTTGATGATAGCGGTGTCGATCATTGTGATATTGATGTTGAGAATGAGTCATGCATTAGATGGAATGAGTTGAATAGAAATGATCAAGATGAGGATCTTATAGCGGATGAGTCATATATCAGGAATGATCATAACGAGGGAATTTGGATCAATTCATATGTCCGCATTGCTAAGAAACAAGTAATTAATATTCCAACAAAGAAAAGAAAGAGATGTTAGTGAAAGAAGTAATATAGTAAAATGTTATATATTATGTCATTTTCATTTTCAATTGCTTTCATTATAATTTATATTTGATATCCTTGGTTTCTTTATTTTTCATTTTCAATTGCTTTCATTATAATTTATATTTAATATCCTTGGTTTCTTTATTACAGGTTAGATATGGCCACTAATGATGATCACCCACATGATGATCATTCTACGCATGAAGGAGGTAATAAAAAGGTATCTACGGAAGACGAGATTAGAATAGGCATAACAGTGATGAGGAAAGTGGTCCATGGTAGAGACCAAGGCATCATTCTAGATGTGCATTGGAGCGAGCTTGGGCAGCTTATAGAACCTAACGGTCATACCTTGACTAGTTTCATTGGTGCACTAGTAAGGAATGAGATTCCAATTACTTGTGATGATTGGAGAAAAAAAGAGTTGAATGAATCCAAAGAAAAAATTTGGACTGAGATAAAGGTACAATAATTATGTCTTTAATTATGCGAACTAATTATGTCTTTTAAATTACTTGTACTAACACACAATGTTCATGTTTTTCTTAGAGGTGTTTCAACATCGAAGATGATAGAAGATATTTTTGTCTTAAATTGGTCGGAAAGCTACTAAGAGGGTTTAGAACATTTTTATCATCCAAGTATCTTAGGGATGAAGATGGTAATCATGTTGATGCGGAGCTTCCAAAGAAATATGAAAGTTTGATTTTACCAAAAGAATGGGAAGCATTTAAATCCAAACGAAAGGACCCAGCATTTAAAAGAATAAGTGACACAATGTGTAGTTGCAGAAGGAGAAAAGTTCTGAAACATATCTTCATGCACATGTTTTGTGGAAGGAAGGCCGTGTGGGCAAATCTAGAGTTGCTAAAGAAGATGTTCAACAAGTATTTGAGAAATGTGTAAGTATAACATTATTTCTTTAATTAAAAAAAAACTTTATTAACAAATATTTGACAAGTATTTGATATTCATCTGATTTTCAGGAGGCGCTATCTCAGACAGCTTTATCTCCAGATGATACTAGGAGTATACATAGTCGGGCATTAAATATCCGTGAGTATTCGGGTCGGGTGAGGGGTAAGGGATTTGGGATCACTCCGACCTCCTTGAGTATTAAAAAAGGAAAGGCTCCTAGTAATAAAGAGCTTAATGCAAAATTGGAAGCACTGGAAGCTGAAGTTCACGCATTATGGAAAGAAAAAGAGGCTAGCGCTTCAACATGTTTTAAAGATGGTTCGGACAAAGACCGTATCAACTGTAACTTTTAGCCGAACATTCCAGAGGTAATTATATATATTTGTCTTAAATTGAAATATTAGCTTAAATCATGTAATTGATATATATAAACATTAACAATTTCATATTTATTATTGGTTTTAGGGCATTTCCCATTGTCAGCTCTACTTATCGTCACCATATTATCGGATGGTTGACAAGGGAAAAGTGCATAACACTAGCAGAGAATTACTTCACATTAGATTGCTCCCTACTGGATGTTTGAAAGTTGCGGTTGATATTGCAGTAGAGCCGAATGCATTATTACTATATCCTGACGATGTTTCGGATGCAACAACGGTGAAACAAGCAATAGGTTCGTTTGTTGCATGGCCGACAAGCCTCATTAGTGTAGGATATGAGGTATGCTTAAAACCATTATGAACCTTTGTTAACCTTAATGTGTAGATTCAAAGTTTTTATGCGCATTTAACGTACATTTTTTACATGGTTATGTTAATTAGACTCCAACAAGATCCAACTCAAAAGATAAGGCTATTCCGCGGCATACCGAGTCTATGGTTTCAAAAAAATTAGTTACATTAAAATTATATGATATTTATGCATGGAAAATGTTAAATTCTTGATTTTATACTTCACCTAACTATTTATATGATATGCAGCTTCATGATAAGGAGGTTAGCAACGTCTCCACACAACAAAAAAGGTTGGTTCTAAGAAGACCACAGCTAGGAAAAAACCTACCTCCAAGTATAGGTCGTGCCTTCAGACGTTTCTAGAGTTGACAGATATTCTGACCGGAGGTATTCGGCTTATACATATGGAGGAAGGTATTTTTGGCTTTGAATATGAACAATCAGTTGGTAATGAAGAATTTGTGCAAATATTTCTTCATGAAGAAATAGGCGTCAGTGTTGTCAATACATATGTGAGGTATATCCGATCTACTTTGTTATATTAATTGAACAACTTATTTACTTTATGTTTCAAATGAATAGTCTAATGTTAATGATGTTTTTATTTAAGGTTTTTGTATGACAAAGTGATGCACCCAAGTGGATTGGACGAAAGATTTGGATTCTTAAGCCCCGCGTCCGTCAACTTAGCTTTAATCTTAAGTAGACCAGATGACGTGATGGTGTACATTCACAACCTCTTCATGGCCAACAAAGATATGAAAAAGTTGTTATTTTTACCGTTTAATATCGGGTTAGATTTTCCTTCTAAATTCATCTATCATAATTATTCTGTATTTTGACGTCGTGTAGAAAATTTCCATCTAACATTTGTTTAATCATACAGTGGACATTGGTTGTTGGTCGCAATCAATCCTATCAGGGAAATTGTTTATTATCTTGACTCGTTAGAAAATGATTGGATAACATACCCAGATATGAAGAACATGATTGACACGTAAGTGAGATTGTTCTAAATATTATTGTGTATATTCATTAATTTATGTGAATTGTTCTAAATATTCATTTATATTTTATTAGCATTATACAAGCTTTTCGAGCCCAACGAGATATCCAAGTATCAAAGAGGAGAGCCAACAACATTACATGGATAAAAGTGGCGGTATATTATTAATTATCACATTTTTTTATTATATTAGTGATGATACTTGATAAAACTTAGAATTTATCCATATTTTCTTTTCATGTATAGTATCCTCTGCAACGTAATGGTAATTGCAGATATTTTATGTTGAGGTTTATGAGAGAAACTCTTTCTTTGGGTCGATTAGAGATTCCATCTGATGTATGTATTTCTAACTTATGAGTTATTTTAATATTTAACACATATTTCTCATATAATTAAATAGTTGAAACTAAATCAAACTATGTTATATTATTATGTAGTACTTTGATGAATTCAAGTGTGCGTATTACTCAAGTAATCATTTGGATGAAATTAAGAGGAATGGTGTCAATTCATTATGGGGCTAAATGTGTTATAAGGTATATTGTACTCTTACTTTAATTGATAAATTTTTTGAGTATGTGTATGTAACTATAGACATATTGATTATGACTTGTTTTAATTGATCAATTACAATATTTTTGTATTGTTTCAGGTTATAGTATAGTTGCAACTGAATGAAAATGTATAACCCGGAGTGTTATCACATTTTAGTTTATGTAGAATTTCATTTGAACCAAAAATGTATAGTTGGATGAAATGAATTGTATGAATTGTTTCGTTAATATTGTTTCGTAGATATTGGTATGATTGTATGAATTGTTTCGTAGATATTGGTGATTAAAAATCCGATAATTTTGTATCTATAAATCGGTGCCTAAATTAGTAGGTTTAAATAGGATAATTTAGTGCAAATTCTGGATTGGAAAACAGATACAAATTATGGTTTAAAAACAAGGTGAAAAAGTGGATAAAAATAGGTGCCTATAATTTGGCAAGCTTAGACAACGCTTTTTAAAGGAAATTTTTTTAAAATTTTTGTATACCTTAGACAGCGCTTTCAAGGAAAAGCGTTGTCTAAGGTGGGGTTTAGAAAGTGCTTTCACTAAAAGCGCTGTCTAAGGTGGGGTTTAGACAGCGCTTTTAGTGAAAGTGATGTCTAAGGTATACCATTAAAATAAAAAAAGTGTTGTCTAAGGTATATGAGAAAAAGGCAAAAAGTGTTGTCTAAAGTAGGGTTTAGAAAGCGCTTTTGACAATAAAAGCGTTGTATAAAGCCCATTTAGCCAGCACTTTTGTCATTAACCAAAGCGATGTCTAAACCTTTAGCAACATAGGTTTAGACAGCGCTTTAAAGCGCTGTCTAAGGCAAAAAAAAATGTTGTCTAAAGTCTTGTTTGGTGTAGTGTCACAAAAAAAGATGAAGGGAGATTCCAGGACCAATGGTACTTGGACTCAGGATGCTCATCACACATGATTGGTAGGAAAGATTGGTTTGTCAACATGAAGCCCTCAATGAAGAGCACAATGGAATTCGCAAATGACAATACTCTAACAACTTAAGGTATTAGTGATGTTATGATTAAGAGGAAGGATGGCAAGAGGTCCGTAATTTATAACGTTTTGTACATACCAGGCATGAAGAGTAATTTGTTCAGTATAGGGCAATTGGTATAAAAGAACTACAAGGTGTCAGTCGAAGACAAGGTGATGAGAGTCGTCAATGCAGGTGGTAGGTTGATCTTGAATGCTCCAATGTCTCAGAATAGAACCTTCAAGATCAAACTAAATGTGATGGAGCATAAGTGCCTTGCAAGTGCAACTAGCAAAGATGAATGGTTATGGCCCTATAGACTTAGTCATCTTAATTTCAAAGACATCAAATATTTTAATAGAAGAAATATGGTTTCAGGATTGCCAGAAATAGACATCCCAAATGAAGTATGTGAAGAATGTGTTCAGTCGAAACAACACAAGAATAGCTTTAGCAAGGATGCAAGAAGCAGGTCGAAGGCAATTCTTGAAGTCATATACTCTGATGTATGTGGTCCTATCCAGGTAGATTTGATGGGAGGTAATAGATAGTTTGTCAGTTTCATAGATGATTTCAGTTGAAAATTATGGACTTACCTGATAAAAAAGAAAAGTGAAGTGATCGAGGTATTTTCCAAGTTTAAATCTATGCTCGAAAGACAAAGTGGTCAAAATCTCAAGATTTTGAGGATTGATGGTGGTGAAGAATATGTGTCAAAAGATTTCGATGCATTATGTGTGAAATAAGGGATTGTGCATGAGGTGGTGTCACCCTACACTCCATAGCAGAATGGAATTGAAGAAAAGAAGAATTGAACAATCATGAACATGGTGATAAGTATGTTGAATGGAAAGCATCTAGTATGGAGAACCAGCTAGTGAAGTCGAAAAATATATTCGACAAGAAGAAGTTAGATGTGAAGCAGGTCAGAGCAGACCTCAACGAACAAGACACATTCCTACAAGGTTGCAAGAATGTGTGATTACATCAGATGATATGGTCGATGAAAAAGGTGAGCTGGTACACTATGTTTTCTATAAAGATGTATAACCTGTCAATGCAACTGAGGCATTGAAATATTCGAAGTGGGTGAAAGCAATGAATGAGGAGATGAAGTCAATCGAAGTCAATAACATTTGGTCACTTGTCAAATTTCCTCAAGGCAAGAAGGCAATTAATGTGAAGTGGGTATACAAGGTGAAACTGAATCCCATAGGGGAAGTGACTCTACATAAGGCGAGACTTATGGTGAAAGGATTTCTTCAGAAGGAAGGAATTGACTTTGATGAAGTATTTGCGCCCATTTCTAGGATCAAAACAATCATATTGGTTGTTGGTATAGAAAATATGAACAATTGGCACACATGTCAGATGGACGTGAAATGTGCATTCCTCAATGTCCCCTTAGATGAAGAAGTTTATGTGGCACAACCAGTTGGTTTTGTGAAACAAGGAGAAGAAAGAAAAGTGTACAGGCTACACAAATCCCTGTATGGACTTAAGCAAGCTCCAAAAGCTTGGAATAAGAAAATATATGGATTTTTAAGGGAGAAGGAATTTGTGAAGTGAACAACTGAGCATGAAGTATATGTAAGAAGAAGCAATGGTGAATTGCTTATACTATGTCTCTATGTCGATGATCTGTTGATAACAAGAAGTTACAAGAAGGAGATCAAAGATTACAAACGTGACCTAAGTGGGGAGTTTGAAATTTCATACTTGGGAAATCTCTCATATTTCCTTGGCATCGAATTCTACAAGAGTGGTAGAGGTTTTATGATACACCAAAGAAGATATGCAGGTGAAATACTGAAGAGATTCAAGATGCAAGATTGCAACCCAACTTTGACTCTAGCTGAGCCCAGATTGCAATTATCGAAAGACTCAGGTGAAGATGATGTCGACCCAACCCAATACAGAAGACTTATTGGGTCACTTTGATACCTTTGTCACACAAGGCTTGACTTAACATACAATGTTGGTATGGTGAGTAGATTCATGCAGAAGCCAAAGGTTTTGCACCTAGCAGCGGCGAAGAGGATACTGAGGTATCTGAAAGGAACTCTCGACTATAACATTTCATCACCTACAACCGATGAAGGAAAAGAATGCAAGTTAGTAGGATACACTGATTCAAGTTGGTGTAGTAATGCTTATGATCGAAAATCCACAGCTGGATATGTGTTTATGTTAGGTGGTGCACTAGTTGCTTAGAGTTTGAGAAAGGAGCCAGTAGTGGAATTGTCATCATGCAAAGCAGAGTACATAGTTTCTTCTCTTTGTGCATGTCAATCAATATGGATGGTGAATCTAGTCGAACAGATTACAACAAAGAATCATGGAGCAATCACCATGAAGATCGAAAGCATGTAAGCTATCAATCTGGCGAAGAATCGGATAGCGCATGGTCGAAGCAAGCACATCAAAATGTGGTTCCATCATCTTTGAGAGAAGGTAGCAGATGTGAATGCGAACTTGGAACACTACAGAATTGAGAATCAAATTGCAGATATCATGGCGAAGGGATTGCAGGTCGAAGTATTCAAAATACTAAGAGCTATAATGAATGTAGATAACTTAGACACAATGAATTAGGTGGTGTGTTGAAAGTGTAATTCATAATGTCATATTTGATTTAGATTAGATTTGATTTAGTTTTAAATCTAAATTTGATTTAGTTCCAAAATAGATATTTGAGACTTTTATAGTTTTGGGTTTTTCCCTTGGGTGCAAGCAAACCTATTTCTATAAATAGGGAGTATCCCTCTTGTAATCAAATCATTCCAACACATTGTAATTCATGGTTTGCAGTTGCAAGTGAATAGAAAGAAAAATCTCACTGTTTGTGGGTAGCAAAACTTTCTCTCCAAATTCTATTAGAATCCTAACTCTTTTCTACTTCATATTTCTTCTTTTCTTCGTTAATTGTTTAATAAGAACCTTTCTTGTTCAAAAGAAAGGGTCGAAATTCTCATAGGTTTTGTGTTAATTCCAAAACTAAATATCTCAATTGTTAGTTTTAATATTTCATAATATATTTTTAAGTAATAGTCCTCCTATAATTTTTCATCCGCATTTTTGCTTTCACTTTCAAATTAGTGACAATTTTTACAACTTAGCGATAAAATTAGCGATAATTTATTATTTAGCGTCTGAATTAGTGACGGTTTTAACGACGATATTAGTATTAAGGACTAAAAATGTAGATGAAAATTTTTAGGAGGACCATTATTTGAAGAAAATATTATGAGAGACTAAAAACGAAATTGAGATATTTAGGAGGATCACAAACATATTAACCCTTTATTCTAATAAAGAAACGGTGGAAAATTATCATATCTAAATTAAATAAGATTAGAAAATTAATTGTTAATTAAATTGATTGAGGCTAGAATCGTGAACAAATGATTTTTTTATAGTATTTTGAGTATTTTTCAAATCGTCTTAGAGTTTGTACACATGAATATCCATGATAATTTAGCCAATATGAGCTTGCACAAGACCAATAAAAACTCGAATGTAGAAAAGCTGAAATCCTGATTTTTGTGTGATGATGATATGTTTTTCTAATGTGTTATTCTGAATCCGGACGGTTCAATTTATAGTCCAAACTGATGTTATTTCATAAGGTTGCGACCCTTGACGAAATAACACTTTCAACAACCCTTTTTCTAAATGTTGCATTGTTTCGCCTACGTCAACATTTTTCAAACATTGCATTATTTTTCCTACAACATCACTTTTACCAAATGTCGCACTGTTTCACCACAGTTTTCAAATGATGCAATTTTTTGCATTCTGCAACACTTCACAAAGTGTTTCCTATTTCCAAATTCAAACCTATTGCAACACTTCACAAGTATTTCCTATTTTTGAATTCAAACCTACTGCAACACTTCACAGGTGTTTCCTATTTCTGAATTCAAAATTAATCTTCAATTGAATATTTTCTTTTCATTTTGGAACACACTCAAGATTATTAATTATTAGTAATTTACAATAATCCCCCATTTGTTCTAATAATGACTAGACCAAATCCAGAAAAAGAGAAACAAAGAATGTTAATATAGTTAAGTATCTTTTGATCTGAACTTAACCTTAGTAAGGATAACACAAAGTTTAATCGAAATATTAGGTAATTATGCTTTGAACCATTAACCTTTGTGATTATATCAATGTTATACAAATATTCTTTAATGGTTCTTTGTCTACATCTCTCGCCTAGCATTATTTATGGTCATGTTATTTTTTTCGGTTTTCGTGAACTTTTCATGAGGAACTTCAACTCTCACTTTGAGATGACACCATCTGGAAATTCATATAGGTGAAGTTCATTTTGTATCTATTTCTTGATATACATATCCTTGATATAGAACTTCATTAAGAGTTTGAAAAAACTCAACCCTCAATATGTAATAGTCAACATTATCACATAATGTTGCACAAACATCCAAATCAATGACTTATTGTTACCCATTGAATCTTAGGTTAATGGTTAACTTCAGATTGGATTATTACCGCTGTTAGAACCTTTATTCAAGGAGTTTCAATTCCATTCCTCTTGATACGGTATTTACTAAATCTTTGGTTAGTGATTTAGTAAACGGATCAATCAAAATATAGGTTGATCATATATGAACAAATTATTACATCCTTAATCAATTTTCTCACCAAAGATTGTCGATGTCCTACTTTCCTAGGCTTTCTGTTATACAATTTTTTTATGCTCTTGGTAAAGTAGCTTAACTACTGCAATGTATCAACACCTTTGAAACATTACCTTTAGCTAATGAAAATTCCAAGAAAACTTCTTCACCAACAAAAGTAAGAGCCTCAAACTCTTATTCTATGGTTGAGAGTGATCCACATTTGTTTTTTACTCTTCCAAGAAATTTCACCTTTAGCAAGTATAAATATCCACCCAAATGCACATTTATTATATACAACACCCGATATCCAACTCATATCAATATATCATTCTAATATGGAGACCAAGATTTTTGGTTTTCATAAGATAACTGAAATTCCTAATGATGACATTCTAGTGCTCACCATTAGGATTACTATTAAAATCTACTAATTTTACTAATTGTAAAATTCTGGTATAACATATTACAGATGTCTTATGAGATGTCGAAACAAATGATCTATGCACTTAGCGTGATGACATGAACACAAATATAGTTGCATAAAATAAATAAACACAAGGAATTGTTAACCCAGTTCAGTGTAAACACACATACTCAGGGGGCTACCAAGCTAGGAAGGAAATCCACTATAAGTAGTATCAATTCAGAGTTAAACAATCCCAGTTTACACTCTTCACTTAATCACTACCCAATGCAATTTCTATCTAAGAATCCTTATATAAGAGAACCCCCTCACTCCCCATCAATCACACACAGTGATAATCAAACAAAACCTTACAAGAAAATAGAAGAACATTCTTCCAAACCAAAAGACTTGATCTTGCTTAAAAGCTTCAATCAAGAAAAAACACTCGTGTTTAAAAGCTTAGAGTGGACAAAATTACAACTCAATAAAATCAGTCCAATTAAAACATCTAGGTGATGTTATAATGGCTCACAGTCAACAACATAAAACAAAACCCTAACTCAGAATGCGCAACTTTTTCAATCTCTAATTTCTGTAACTTTCAATTAGGGTTGCACCACTTTAAGTAGAGAATGATCTTCATGAATATGAGCAATGAAAGCAGTTAGAATTGATCTTCATTAAAAACTGGTTGATCTTCAAATCTTCCAAAAACAAATTGTACAGGAATATAAACATCAGATATTTTCAAAAATAACAACCTAAAAGATATGAAAATATCTTCAAATATATGAAACAAAACAACTTCTGTTAATCATAAAATTCCTCCTTGATTTTTGCCACCAATCAGACTAATCACAAAAACAAACACCTGCTAAAAATCCTCCAGAATCAAATCACAACTTTCTGCAAAGTTGCCCAGAACTAACAGATAAATGTTAATACATCTGCTCTGACATCACAAAACAAAAATAATGTCATGACAGTTAAAGATGTTTCAGCATTTGGCTTAGCATCTGCCAAGTATTATAACCATATATGTACTGATGTCTGAGCAACCATGTCAGGAATTCTTATCTGACAAGTTTCTAAACCTGCTTTAGAACTTGTTCTTCAGCATGTTAGAACATTTTGTCCAACATGTTGTTGTCATATTAGTTTTACCAAAATTAATGTTAACACCCACAACAACAGAACTAACAATCTCCCCCTTTGGCATATTTTTGGCTAAAACTAACCAAATAATCCTTCTTCCAGATCAGAGGCTAACATCAGGTCAACAACAGAAAACATGACAACCTTTTCACAAAGATCTTCTTCTACATCAAATAGTTAAAATAAATAACTCCCCCTTAATATCATAATCTCTCCCCCTCAAGGAAACGACCAAAGAACATTACTACTACTTACTTCAACATCATACTCTGACTCACTTGATAATGCTTCCTTACTTTTCTTAGTAACAGAAAACCACATCATCAGTATTCATATCATCAACATTGACCATCTCTGTAGATTGTTGGTTCTTTTTATCATCACTTTCCTCCTTGTCTTCAGAAAAATCTTTCTTACTTTCAACAACCTTAGGTCTCCACAACTTTCTAGTTTTAATCATACCATGATTATTCCTAGGTTGTGTTGACTGTTTTGGATAAGCATACAATGTGTAACAATAAGGTTTTATGTGACCAAACCTTCCATAATAATGACATTTACACTGTTGGGTCTTGCTTCCACAATGATGTCTTTTCTGATATTGGGACTTTTGACCTGACATTTGTTGCTCCTGTTTTTCTTTAGGTTGAACAAAATTCATTGCAGGCATTTTTCCTTTCTTCTTCACATCTTGATTATCATAACCAAGACCTGTAACATCTCCAACTTGATTGAATTTACTTTTGTCATGATGTTGATACATTTGATTCAACATCTTTGGTTTAGGTTTGGGATGAATGAAGTCTGAAAGAGGTTCCTTTCCGTTATTAAATCCTATTCCACTCATATCTCTTGCCACTTTTCCAACCTGAAGAATTTCATCTAATGTGTCAGAGCCTGTAACACCCAAATACCCCACAAAATTATTAATAAAAATCAGAGTATTTTAATTTCATCAAAACATTTGAGTGCCACAACTCAACAAAACCACACATGTCTCAAAGATATGTTTTTACAAAAATGTTCAACTCGCAACGAAAATCAAAATAATTAGTAATAACTCCATTATAAAATGTTTTTCTAAAAAAAATTAAATAAACAAGTGCAACATTGTCCCAACACCCAAAGCGACATGTCAGATCTGACATCCTAAAGACGTGAAGTACACCAACTTCACTGACCACCACTCGACTTATCCTGCTCACCTCCACGTTACTAACATAAGGGTAACATTCAAACAGAAGAGGTGAGATACTTACATCACAAAAGCGCAATATAATAAGAACTAACAAGTATCATAATTAGACACCACTTCATAATAACAACAACTACACCTTCACATCATACACACATCCACATCATACACAACAACACAAATTATGCAATGAGACTCTACTTGACTCTATGCATGAGGTACCATAATCCGATCTCTATTTCAAGATCCAGTTCCCGTCGAAACTCTCGACCCCTCTTTCATGGTCTAGTATGATCCCTATTTCATGATCACACCATCGACCCCTATTTCATGGCCACGTACGATCCCTATTTCATGATCGCACCAACATCACAACAACGAACATACCCCACCTTGGTATATTATTCCAACTATGCACATGTCATGCAACACCAATGACGTACATGCATAGATGTAACGATTACATTATACAACTCAACAACAACAATCAACATACAACAACTCATCACAACAACGACTTTCATCATAATCATGCATATTTTAGCATACAACAACATAAGTCAACTTCAAACGGTTTCACATAACGAAATACTACACTTCCACTTACCACATCAACACACATCAACAATAGTACCATATAGTCACAACAACAATTAAAATACATAACAACAACAACAACAAAACCAATAAACATACTCATATATGTTCATTTTCACGTTATACTAATTATCATTATAATTACATGTATAACTCCTCTCTCACGGCCTTTAACTACACCACTTCGATTCCTAAGCATTACTAACTTAATTAGATAAATTTAAGGAATTTTTCGGAATTAAATTACAACAGTTTTCGCTTCAGGTCTCGCTGAGCAAGATGGATTGCTCGCTAAGCGAGAAACTCACTGTATTCTGACTCTTCCAAAGTTCAACATGCTCGCTAAGCGATCTCTGCGATTCTCGTAGTTCTCCCTTTTGCGACCTGCACTCCAACCACTACGAATTTATGCATCAAAAACTACTTTTCCAGCCAGACAATTACAAAATTACTCATATTAATATCCAATTCATATAATTTTTGCATAACAACATCAAATTACCAACGATTCAACCATAATACCTACTCAATCACCAAAACCCCAAACCTCTAATCATCAACCTACCCAATTCCCATTATAAAGCCCTTAAGAGACGGAAGAATCCCACCCTTACCTTGGTTTTGACGAGAAAACTCTTCTTCCTCACAGATTCTCCTCTTCAAGCCTTAGCCCTTTTCTCTTTTCTCTTCTCAGCTTTTCACGATCGTTCCTCTTTTCACAAAAATACGATCACTTTTCCTTCTTACCACTTAACCCCTTAGACCAACTTATGAACTTCCACCTTTACCCTTACTAATTTCACCAAATGACCACCTTACCCCTTAATTCTTATTATTCCAATTATTTATTTATTCGCCATATAATTATTCAATATAAACACATATTATATTAAATAATATTTCTTCCTTCCACACACAACATAGAACAATCCAGTTAAAATGATTAAATAAAATTTGGGGCATTACAGAGCCACTGTTTAGCATTCTGACAAACTTGGACATTCTTTCAAGTTTAGAGTTCAGCAAAATCACTTCATTTTCCAGCTTCGAGATATTTTCCATGTGCTCTTCCTTTTTTGCCTTCAGTTGGATTATAAGTTTCTTTTGTTTCTCCCCTTGTTGACAAACCTCTGCTCTTCTGAGGCACAATTCTCTATAGGAAGCAACTAGTTCATCAAAAGCAAGTTCTCCATCATCAGAATCACATATACAAGTGAGAGCTTTTTCTTGTTTGTGTTTCTCCTCTACTCTTGTTTCTCTCTAAAAATCATTGTTCTTCCTAATGTTGAATGACATGTTTGCAGCATCTGTTCTTGACTTCCTATCCATACACTTTAGCACCTAATTGACTTGCCTCCTAAGAAGCACATTTTCATTATAAGTTCATTCATCAATCTCCATGTCACATTGAACCTCTTCATTATTAGTATTGGAGATAAAAGTTAAGCTCGTGTTCTTCTTTTCAGATCTTTCATTGATAGCCAATTCAAAAGTTTAAAGTGACCTAACAAGCTCATCCAACTTCATGTTGCTGATGTCTTGAGCTTCTTCAATAGTTGTGACTGTCATGTCAAACTATTTAGGCAACAACCTGAGAATATTTCTAACCAGCTTCTCCTCTGACATCTTCTCTCCCAAGGCATTAGATGTACTATAAATATCAAGAATATTCATGTGAAAATCGTGAATGTTGTCATCCTCCTTCATCATCAAGTTCTCAAACTTAGTGATAAGAAGTTGAAGTCTCGACATCTTCTCCCAAGCATATTTAGAAACAATACAATTATTTATCAATCTGAAGGTGTTCCTGTTCACTCCATTGAATAAGACATTCAAGCCTTAGAGTTTCCAAGAGCAAAATTATCTTCTTCCTTAGACCAGTCCTCTTCTAGCTTCAATTTTGTTGTATCCTTTCCATCTTTTTCCTTCACAACAGGGTGTTTCCAACCTTTGATAATTATTGTCCAGCTTTTGCTATCAATAGTTTTTAGAAAATTCACCATACGCGCTTTCCAGGTATCATAATTAGTGCCATCCAAAATAGGTGGTCTGTTGACAAACCCTAGTTCCATGTCCATTGTACCAGAAAGTACTGTCTCTAGATTTCACCCAGATACAGAGCATGATGTCTGCTATAATACCAATTAAAATTCTGGTATAGCAAATTACAGATGTCCTACGAGATGTCGAAACAACTAATCTCAACACTTAACACAATGACATGAACACAAATATAGTTGTAGAAAATAAATGAACACAAGGAATTATTAACCCAGTTCAGTGCAAACACACCTACTATGGGGGCTACAAAGCCAGGAAGGAAATCCATTATGAGTAGTATCAATTCAGAGTTAAACAATCCTAATTTACACTTTTCACTTAATCACTACCCAATACAATTTCTATCTAAGAACCCTTAGATAAGACAACCCCCTCTCACTCCCCCTCAATCACACACTGTGATAATCAAACAAAACCTTACAAGAAAATAGAAGAACATTCCTCCAAAACAAAAGACTTGATCTTGCTTGAAAGCTTCAAACAAGAACAAACATTCATGCTTAAAAGCTTAGAGTGAACATAATTACAAAATAAAATCAGTCCAATTCAAACATCTAGGTGATGTTAGAATGACTCACAATCAACAACACAAAACAAAACCCTAACTCATAATGCGCAAATTTTTCAATCTCTAATTTTTGTAACTTTCAATTAGGGTTGCACCACTTTAAGTAGAGAATGATCTTCATGAATATGAGCAATGAAAGCAGTCATAATTGATCTTCATTAAAAACTGATTGATTTTCAAATCTTCTAAAACCAAATTGTATAGGAATAGAAACATCAGATCTTTCCAAAAATAACAACCTAAAAGATATGAAAATATCTTCAAATATATGAAACATAATAGCTTCTGTTAATCATAAGATTCCTCCTTGATTTTCGCCACCAATCAGACTAATCACAGAAACAAACACCTGCTAAAAATCCTCCAGAATCAAATCACAACTTTCTGTAAAGTTTCCTAGAACTGACAGACAAATGTTAAGACATCTGCTCTAACATCACAAAACAACAATATTGTCATGACAATTGAAGATGTTTCAGCATTTGGCTCAGCATCTTCCAAGTATTATAACCACATATGTATTGATGTCTGAGCAGCCATGTCAGGAATTTTTTTTTGACAACTTGCTAAACCTGTTATAAAACTTGTTCTTCAGTATGTTAGAACATCTTGTCCAACATGTTGCTATTAGGTTAGTTTTACCAAAATTAGTGTCAACACCCACAACAACAGAACTAACAAATTGCAAATGTTATGTCAGATCTGGTTGCATCAAATGTATTAGACAACCAATTGTACTTGCATATTTCAATTAAGTCATATCTCTTACATCATTCTTTTGAAGTTTGACACAAGGATCAAATGGAATTGTCACTTCCTTAATGTTTAAGTGTTTGAAATTATCAAAGCATTTTTTTTAATATAGTGTGTTTGACTAAGTTCATAACCCCCACTATTTTGCTTTACTTTGATCCCTAAATTGTGTCAACTAGTCAAAAATTCTTTTATCTTGAATGTGAAAATTAAAAACCTATTTGTTTCTAAAATTCCATTTATCATGTTACTAATGATCAACATGTAATCGACATAGAGACAAAAGAATATCACAATATTTTAACACAACTTTATGTACAAACACTTGTAACAAGAATTAAATATGAAGATTTTTAGATGATCATGTGTGATGATGCAAGAAGGTTTTTAGATGAAGTGAGAGATGAAATTCTAAGAAATCTAAAGTAGTATAGTATGAATTGCAATGAGTGCCTTAGTTATGCTCACTTCTCTCAAATATTCACTTGAATTTCTATGTTCAATCTTCTTGACCAACTTCATCATTGATGTGCATGACATTTTTTATTCTTTTTTTTTTGATAAATTTTTGTCTTCATCAAAACTGAACTAGATACGTACGGTGTATTCTTCACAATATCCCCATTTTGATAATGACAAACTCTTTAAATTTGTATTTTGGTTATGATTGAAAAATTTCTCCTAAGTTGTGTGTCTTCCCCTTAATTTGTGAATCTTTTGTTCATCACCAGAAATCACATAAACTTAAGACTTTTATATATATAAATCTCCTCACCGAGATCTCCATTTAGGAATGTCGTTTTGACATTCATTTAATGAACTATAAGGTCTCGCATCAATCAGTGGAAGCGTTTAATTTATGGCTTAGGATTTGTGATGTAATTTAGCCAATTCTAAAAGTTTGTGTTGATCAATATTTAACCAATAAATTCCACATCATTTTTTGTTCTATTTACATTGAGTGTTTATGTAACAAACCCAAACTTTATTAATTCTTAATTTGTTGGTTGGGTTGGTGTGTCTAAAGCCCAATTACATAATTTCAAAGTTTACAGTAATTCAATTTTAAAAAAAAATCTATAAAAAAATTTACATTATTAACTGATTCTATAAAAAAATATTAATTAATAATTAATTTATTAAATGAGGTGGTTGATAAAAAATTAATTAATCTTATAACATATCATCAAAAAATTGATAATGAGAAACCAAAACTGTTTAAAAATAAAATAAAGAGATTGATTTCATAAGTAGAACATAAAAAAAGAAATTAAAATTGTAATTTAGTCGAAGTTTTAATATTATATATCTTAAACTTTACAAAAACAAATATTATTTTAACATAATATACATTGATTTGAAATGTGTTATATATATTTTTAATATTAATTATGTGTCTTTCATCATAAAAGAAAAACATGACTGTTTAAAAGTTGCAGTTATAAATTAATCACAAAAAAATTATATAAATTTTAATTGTGTATCATTTTATATTAAATTGTTGACATGATAATAGATCATGGTTCCAATTATTTAACAATTGTTTCAATGGTTCTGGATAGAATTGTATTGGTTTGCTAACCACATGTTAACTCGTTGCAGTTCACTTTTTCTTACATTAAATTATGCACCCGGATTAAAAACTTTACATTTAAAACTAAATCCAATAGGCCATGTGAGTTTATTACAGTGACTGCTCTTTATTATGTCGGTGGTCACAAGTACAATTCTTTTTGTCATGCATTTTGGATTTCAAATTATTCCAGACATACAAATTAGAATTCACTGTTTTATGGTACTCAAAAAACTATCAACCATGAGTAATCTTGTCTAAACTGATAATGTCCTTCCACCAATAAGATTTAGATATCATACTGTTAGAGGATTTAACAATAGGATAGGAAATTTCTCAAAATGTCCATCCATAACAACTCATTCTTCATTATTAATTTCCATCTCCATTTGTTTTTTAAAAATCTTCTTTCACTTGATTTTTCAAACATAAATGATATTCAAGTCATCTCATGAATAAAATATAAATTTTCAAACATTGATTCAAGGTTTCAACTTGTTTTTCACTTATGTTTGAAATTTCTCAAAGTTTTAAATATTTTTTAATGTTTAAAATTTTCAAAATTAGGGTTTTGATTTAATCACCCTCAAATTTATTTTTATCACAGTTTTGGGCTTCTATTAGAGTGTGAGACTCATCCCTTTTTGAAAAATGAACTATTAGGGTCCATCTGATCCATTTTCAAAAACTCGGCGCGATCACCTTTTGCACCGCATTGAATTTTCATATGTGAATTTATTTCTGTGAACTTCTTTAAACACAACCTTTTATTTTCTAAAATGAATTGTCAAAATGTGTCATGGAGAGTCCTTTGTATTTATGGCCCATTTTTCTGTTTTTTTTTTTACTTTCTCCGATCTGTTTTTATAACTCTGTCAGGCTTCCGCATAAGTCCTGATCCCTCCAACTGTTTTCTTAAACAATTTTCAATCTCCCAAACAATGATATTGGGCTACTTGTTTACAAGTCCCATATCTTTCAAATTAAAGATCTAATACACCTGCAATAGACTGAGCTTCATAACCAGGTGGAGCTACTTTCTATGCGGTAGATAAGCTTTTCTTTAAAAGCCCTACCATGTGTATGAAATCACAAGATAATAAAATACAAAACAAATTCCATAGGCATCCTTATCTATAGGCCCTATTATTAACTTTTGAGTCATATTTTCTCCCTCTAACTTCTCATTGTTTTCTTTAACTGTTGTTTTCTCGTTAGATTATGGTTTTGCTGTTTAAATCTATCTTTCTTCATCTCATACTAAAGCAAAGATAATAAAACACTTCTTAATCATCAAAGAGGATACAATATAAAACATATCTGTAATCTCTCTCTCCTTCAAGATTTTGGGCCTCTGCTTCCCAGTGTAACTCCCAACATCATTCTTAAAAATCATTTAAAAATATTCAAACCATAGCAAAGACATACTAAAAAATGTTCAAACACATTCACTAACACATTTATTTGTTTGCATGCATATTTATTGTATATATTGCATCTATACTAGAATCTCTAAGTAATCGGGTTATTATCATCAGACCACCCTTTAAATAACTTAGAACCCCATTAAGGAAAAACCTAGCCTCCTATTGATCCTAGTTCAAGGACCCCCATGCCTCTTAAAGGTTCCTTCTCTCTGTCTTAGAAGTTACTCAGCCTCCCCCATCCTCCTCTTGGGCTTTGTTCAAGGACCCATGGGCCTCTTATAGGTAGCCTAGCCTCCGCTTGGGCTTAAAACATAAGTAACCTCAAAGGCTTCTTAAAAGAATAGGAACAAATCTTTAGAATCAAACACATACAATAATCTATCTCTCCCCAATGGATGACCAAGATAGCCACCTCTTAGGCTTTGTACAATTGAACCTCCCTAGATAAAGGAATGTCTGATGACCTCAATTTTTTTTATCGAACAACAAACAAAACACTCTTCATACAGAGTCAGTCTCCCATCAAATTTTCATCCTCCCATCTTAGGCTTCATATAAGATACAAATCAACCAAGAGTCAGTCTCTCACAAATAAGCTTCACATCTGGGCTTCAAAATTAGGACACAGATAAAATTTCCCTACAAAGTCAGATTTCTTTATTTAGCTTCAACCTTGGGCTTCAATCAAGGCACATATAAGTCAAACCTTTCCCTCTTTAGAGATGAAAAATTCTCTCTACTGAGTATCTTTTAGTTTCAATCTTGGGCTTCAATCAAGGCACAAAATACAAAAAAAAAACGTACAGTTAATTCAATCATTGCAGTCATAGTTTTGGAATTTAACTAAGCTAATTCCCAACACTTATAGTCTTGTACTCTAACTAAGCTAATCTCTTTCATTCATACAATTGGACTATAACTAAGATCACTTTCCACCAGTCATGTTTTCACCCAATTCAGCTTTCCTGAGCTATCCAATTCAGGTCAACCATTAAGTCCTCCTTGAGCTATGCAATTCAGGGTACCCATTCATCCTTTCTTGAGCTATTCAAATCAAGATACCCATTCAACTTATACCTTGAGCTATGAAATTAAAACACCCCTATCAGTTACAACAAACTCTTCAACTTCAATCATGGGCTTTAATCAGGACAAAAACAAACTTTCAGCATCAATCTTAGGCTTTGAACAAGACACAAATACAAACTTTGAGCATCAACGTCATGTGCTTTAACCAGGATACAAATCAACCTCTCCTCCTAGCTCTAGCTTCTTATAAGGAAATATGATGCTCTTATCCCTCAATTCTCTTTTTGGGGGGTACGTAGGCAAAATGTCGTAAGATCTTTGCGAGCACACCAAACAAAAAACAACAATAGGTTCTCAGACCTATCAAAAACATCAGAAACTTATGAAAACACAAAAATACAACATCATCATATCTTACCAACACTCATATCATTCCCAAACCCAAATCAAAGAGACCCCACCAACATCAAAAAGAAAAAATTTGCACTATACTTAAGGAATTAATAATCTAAGGAATAATTCAAAACCATGTGGGCATCTGTCAGTCAACAGTATGCAAAACGGGGTGAGTTTAAGATATATTTTCCCTTCCATAACCAACTTCATCATGAAAAAAATAAGAAATCAGAAAGTAGCAAAAATGCGATAGTAATTAAGGACTACAAAAATCGAGCTACAAACTCGAACAAATTTCATCTGAACAAAGTCAAAGTTGATCTGCAAACAATTCAAATTCATCTGATCTAGGATTTCCCGAGTCTTTATTGATTATTATTTAAGGAATTTTAAGGTTTATTTATTTATTTCCATGCCTTCTTTGACAAGGAAGAGAATCGAGCCGGAACCACAACAGTGCACTCCAAAAAGCAATATTTTTCAAATTTTCACTGAAGTAATTAGTTACCCTAATAGAGTAATCGATTACTCTATACGAATTTTGAAAAATATTCAACAAGTTTCAAATTTAGCATTTTTGGCACCAAATTCAAATTGATTACATGTGGAATATTCTAGACCATATTATCATCAAAATTAATTCCCACCACGTACCTTCACTAATCACCACTCTTTTGCTAATTCCCTCCAAATTTAATTTCCAAGCCTAATCTTGATCTTCCAAACCTAGATCCATTCCACCAAATTTCCATACCTAAACTCTTTAAATAGCACCCTCATTTCATTCATTTGATAAGCTTTAGAGAGCCAAAAAATCTCTTGCAAAATATATCAACTACCAAAATTCACCAAATCTCAATTTCTTATTTTGAAATTTATCAAGAATTCACATTGAATTCTTGATTAACTTTGAGCTAAACCTTCATCCTTTTCATTTTTTTCATCAATTTCATTAGATCAAACTTGCTTGTGGAGTAATTTAGAGTTGTTTTAATCCTTGAAGTGGTAATTCATCTCACACCATTGTCACACCTTCATTTTCATCATTCACAATGTAGATCCTATATGATCTTTGTGTGTGATCCTTTAGATCTTATGTTATCTTGTGATTGCTGGTTTTTATTGTGCTTCATCTTTAAAATTCGTGCAAATTCATATCTATGATCACAAGGTGTTTGGAAAAAGGTTTGAGTGGAGATCTTGTTGAATTTTGCAACTGTTTTTGCCTTTACGTGCAGAGTAATCGGTTACCCTATTAGAGTAACTTATTACTTAGTGTTATTTTGCCCAGTTTTTGCAATTTCGCACATAGTAACTGATTACTCTATATGAGTAACCGATTACTCTGAAGCAGAAATGCATTTTTGCCTTTTTAGGGATTGTTTTGGTTTCCTTTTGCCTCTTCTTCCATTCTTCTCTTATTTTGACCTTGGAAAGCATTTTTTAGGCTAATTCCTCTTTAATCTCAATGGACCTTGGATATTGATTAGAGTAGATTAATATTCATTAATTCAAATCGATCTCCAAATGCATTCTTAAATTCATAAGAGGTTCTTTGGATTAGTGATACATTTTTTAACTTGAATCTATCAATTAAAGTTAGTTGATATTAAAAATGGAAGGACCTCTAAATTGTGAATCAATTTGGTTCTTCTCCATCCCTCCCCCTTTAATTTCTTTTTTTCTTTTGATCGATGAAAGTTTCATGGATCTTGAAATCTCTTATTGGATTTTTAATCGAGATGAAATCGTTACCCCTTTTCTTTTCATGCGGCATTTTTTCTGGATGACAACTTATATGTTGTTCATATAACATGCATTAGCACATATAGTAGTTACCTTAATTGGTATTGAGCAACCTCATTGTAGTGTAACTTCTATATAAGTTACTTGGAAATTGCTTAACATAGCACTACATTGGTCCCTCTCAATCCTTATCGACATTTGTACTTTCGTGGCCCAAACCTTGATTGGTTGCGTAAGCCCAAGCATGGTTGGTCTTTGTATTAAGTTCATAATTCCCAAACTTGTTTTTGTAGAGGCTTTGATTCTATCAATCTTCTGACAAGTTTTTTAACTAATGACTTGAATGCATAAATCAACCATATAGTGCAAAATACAAGACGAAATTCGGTTGCTTTGGGATTTTAGCTTTGTTACTTTTGTGGATGATTAATTTCACCGCATTGTTGTATATTATTATATTGCTCTTATTTCCTTCTTGCTACCTATCCTTTTATTTTATCTCTTGCTCCCTTCACTCTTTTACTTTTATTATGCTTTATATCATCCATTATCATGTTCATGTTTATGTTATTATATCTTTGTGCTTTTCTTTTCTTTTTGTCCTTTGGACACCGAAAACATTAATAAAGGCCTAAACCTCTAAAAAAATGTGTGATTCTAATATTGGACTATGGTTACTATCCTTTGCATTGGACTTGGAGTTTTGGACTTAGATTCTAGGACACCTTCCCTTTGCTTTGATCATCATGTATTTGGTACCTTAGCCTTTATTTGGCCACTTGCTAGCTTATACATATAAGGTTGAAATTCTTTGGCTTATGGTTGGAAGTATCATCAAGTTGGTTAGATCTTTCCTCTCTTATCTCTTTTATTTTAGTTTTAGGGTAGCCTCTTCATCTCCTCCATTTCTTTAATTTTCAAAACCTTCTCCCTTCTTCAAAGGATTATTGTTTTAAAACCTTTACCACTTGAATAATTCAAACATTGACTTTTTTCAAGTGACTTTTTACTCCTTCTTTTCTTTTAATATATGTCAATGAACTATGGGGTTTTGATCTTACATTGCACATCGTGGGTACGTAGACATGAGGTGGCAAACCTCTCCAAACACAAAAACATTAATTCTTTTCTCATCCCATCACTCTCATTTACCAAACCATTTTCAAACCCAAAGCATAAATATTTCAAAGGGCTCTCGTGGAGTACCACAGACATTTTGGGTGCTAACACCTTCCCATTTTGTAACCAACCCCTTACCCATTCTCTGTTTATTTCTTAGTTTTTTCTTTTAGATTCATATTTTAGGATTTATTCGCTCTTTCTTTCTTTTCCTTTTGGAATAAAATAAAAACGCGGTGGCGACTCTGTTTTCCTTGAGTTAAGTTAATTAATAGCTTAAACTCACGATTTTTACTGCTACACCATGCTTTTAGAAAGTTCAAAACTTCTTACAAGACGAGCACTCATAGACATTCTTTTAGATTTTCCTTTACTTATGATAACTTTAGTGGTCAAAACCAGATATTTGTATATCATAATAACAAGCTCATTTAGAGCATTTTCTTGATTTAGGTCTTCTGATTTATCATATCTTCTTGATAGATCAAATCTTCTGAGAGCCTGTTTATGATACTTGTTCTAAACACAAGGAACTTTTTAAAGTTCCTGATCAATTATCAATCATAGGTTATAAGTAAAACATATGTAAATATATTTAGGATCGAGATTCTTGAGAAAAGGTTATCAAAATCATATATCACTTTCTCCCCCTTTGTCCTAAATAAAAAAGGTATAGAGTAAAAATGACTAAGAAATAAATAAAGATAGATAGATAGATAAAGAAACATGAGAAAATAAAGTTACATAAGATAAGAAAATAAAAATTCATTCATTCATAAAGAAGTACAACATATACAAAAGACAGAAGAACACAAAAGGCAGAAGTACAACATATACAACAACAATAAAACTGACAATAGCTAGAAAACGGAAAACAAAAGACCTAAGGGTACCCATAACATCAGAAAATCCTTTCAGTAGAAAAAAAAACAATTGGTCTAATTAACTTTTGACAATGTTACATTTATCTTTAACAAATGGATCTTATGAACCAACCCTTTTAGCCGCACTGGTGATTTCATCCCTATAAAATAGTTTAGATAAGACCATTGCAACAGGTATGTAGTACTTATGTTGACTTCTTGAGATATCAATAGATTCTTTTAGATAGTTGAAGATGGTTAAAGGGAGCTTGACATGGATATTATTCATTAAAAAATAGATGAGCAATCGATCAAAGTGGGACATAACATTTTTGTCAACTATACGAGGGCGAAAGTTGGTAAGAAGAAGATTGAACCAAGCTTTTGCTGTGGGAAGAAGATTTTCTGGATTAGTGGGTTCAAATTTGAGGGAGGTGTCATGGATGCTAGCAAGATTTTCAATTAAAAGTGTGGGTGAAACGAAACTCATCCATAATGATATTGGATTAAGCACATCCAATAACATCAACAATAGATTTAGGAGAAATGATGAATACATCACCATAAATTCGAGATCAAATGAATTTACCATCCATACTAAGAAGGGCATACTTCTAGAATTCCTTCATAAGATTTGGATAAATGAGTCCACTCAAAAATTCAAATTAATTAGACCATTTTTGTATTTGACTTCCAAGGATAATCTTTCGATCTGTACCTTTGAGACGAAGAAAATTTGGTTGAATCTCAATAATGACTTCAAGTGTTTCTTCATCACCACAAAATGTTTTGGCATACATAGTTGGTTAAAAGTGAATGGAATGAAGAAAAATGATATGAAGATAACAAGGATAGGGATAACAAGGAATGAAGAAGGAGAAAAATATAAATAAAGGAACAAAAAAAGAAATGATAGAAGAATTTATGACGACTATAAGAGATAAAGAGACTCAAGACACATAACAAGTAAATGTCATAGCTTAAAATGAAGACTGTTGCTATAAGCAAAAACAAACCTGATAAAGAAAAACAAAAATAGAATAACACGACAAATAAAAGAAATAAATTAATAGTTATGCATACACTATTTTCATAATGAAACAAAAGAGACACTCAAAGAGGAATGAATACAGAAAGTCTAACAAGGGGTAAAGCGAAACGAGTCATTACTTGTAACCAATATTTTCTCATCACCCAAGGTGTCCCATCAAATACTAGGTATGATACAAGTAAGACAAAAGTCCCATTGATGTACAAAATCTTCATATCATAATGGATAATAAATATAGTGAACACTACAAATTCCAATGGTTAAGAGAATCTCAAACGAGCATTCAACCTTGGACACTTCTGATACAAGAGAGTTTCACTAATCAAAAGTCTTACATTTCAGAAGTAAAAAAATATAAAGCAAACATGAGAAACATATTTTTCTATTCTAGCAAACATATATTTTGAGATATTTCTTTCCATTCTAAACATTGAACTGAGTTCACATGTTGGAGTGAGAACAAGTTTCTTTAGTAAGGAATGTTTTAATTTGATAATAGTTGGAAGAAAAGACTATATCAGGAATGTTTTAGAAAATAATTTACTTTATAAATTCTCAATTTTAAGTTCTAGAATATAATAATATATTTCTAAACTACTTAAATAGTAAGGGTTAGAAATATGTTACTCTCAATACTCTTGTAGATTCCTAGTTGCGAATGTAGACGCTCCTTCTGGATCAACAACACGATCAACATCTACAATTGATGACTTTGTTTATGAAATTCTTCTAGTTGAAACACCAGAACATGTTTTCCTTAGCATTTGACATTATAGGATTTCTTCATTCTTTCTACATTATTCATAAGAATCCTTGAATTATGCACCTAGAAAAAATCATCTTCATGGCTTCTTGATATTCTCATTTTGACGGATGGAAACATCTCTCTTGATGTTTGTGACATCTGGATTATCAGTGAAGGAGTGGTTTCTTTCTCTAATCTTCAACTTAGATCAACGTCTTCAGTTTCTAAGATGGCTTATTTCTAGAAAGCCATTGAATTACTCAACTAGTTTATCATATCTAAACATAAAGTAACAGGTACTATGTTATGAGAGAACTTGTTGAAGTATTCTTTCGTCATAAGAATTCAATCTTTGAATTTATACTTTATCTTCAAAGGATGCAGATATCATCATAATGATCAAACTATGACATATTTCTTATGAAGGTTTGAATGTTGATCTTGTTCTTACTGGTTTGGTCTTAACACCCAGAATCAGTTCATCAGAAAGAGACGACATTGTCTTTCCTTTCTTAAGAGAAATGAATTGTGATATCTTTTGATTATCATCTTCTGATTTCTCCATCTTGCATTCTTCATTAGCTTTATTACCTTCAGCATTCTGAACAGGTAATTTCTAGATTTGCAATCTTCCAATAAGCCATGGCTTCTAACTTCCATGCTTATCATCAAATCTGACATCAATTTGATTTACCAGTAGAAGTACTTTAATGCCAAGTACTTTGTATCCTTTGGATATTCAAAGCATTCTAACCAAGATGCATCAGAATAGATATGGACAATTTTTTGTTCTGAATATAACATGCTACAACTCCTTAGAAATGTTTTGTTATGATATTCTCAATATCATAATGCTAGCCATTTCTTTTCACGATCAGGTTCGGTATTCAACATTTGTATCTGATTGTGAAGAACTAGAACATAAAGATATTCTCATTAAATAGCTTCTCAAGCCATTTGATCTCAAATCATTTGTTCTTTGATTGTTTAACAAAAAAAATATGGTCTTGAACAATCTTAGACATTCACTTATACACTTGAGTATAGAATATAGTGAACACAGAAATATACATACATGTATCAAGAGCTTTCATAAATGTTCAAACTATTGTATTTGAACAACAACTTTTTCACAACAATGATAAACACAATTATCATTGTTCAATCAGATCATGGTACATTAGTTCCAAAATGACTTGAGATAAAAGCATCAGATATGGTTGTTTAGTCCTTTTGACATGCCTCATCAAAAGCTTATGAAAATAAATCGTGGAAGATATTCTGACAAACTTAAGCTTGTTCAACTGAGATACTTTTTTCAAGCTAACATAACTTTAATCGTCTATTCCAAAACCATTTCTCTTCATAAACAAACATTCAAAAATACTAAGAAAATATGATCTTACATATGTTTTTTTTCTCTGAAAACTGAAGAACTTCCCTTTTGATCACATCAAAAACCTGTGAAGCTTCCAGGGTTTTGGAGCAGGTGTCTTCATTCTGTGCAAGTAGTCAGAATCCTGATAATATAACCTATGTTACGAATGCACTATTGAGAGCATCTGTGGTAGAGATAACTTCTGTTGAAAGAGAAACTATTTCACCTTATGAATGCATCATTCTTCATCAGAGATTCTAACGACAACTAGTAGAACTATGTTAGCTTTCTTTTCTACTATAACTTATGAGAGATTAGAAACATATCATGTTACCGGCATATTATCTAACCAATAAATTTGTTTCCATGAGATCTTCTTTCATAACAATTATCTCCTAAGAACATAAGTGATGGAATTTCTTCTGTTGTATAAGAATCTTCTTTTGAAATGCTAAATCACTAAATCTCGATCTGTTTTGATCTTTAAAGATCTTATGTATGCTTAAGTAGTTACCATAAGCTTGCATTTAGATGGCAAGATTCATATCATCTTCTTCAATAACTCTAGAAAGAAGTAACCAATGTTTAGAACCTTAAGTGCTGCATACATTGTTTGAAACCTCGATGCCAAGATTTCTAACATCTTCAACATTCTTCATATTTAAGTCTTCATGATTCAAAATAAAGACAAGAGCATTTGTCTTCTTTACATGAAAGAGTTCCTAATGAGTAATACTGAGAAAGTCAAATGGACATGGCAGTCATTATTTGAAAACATCCCATACTCAGTAAGAATTAACTTTCAACAAACAATATTTCTTTCTTCTTGATGATTCTTATCATCCTTTTCTAGATCATACATATTTACTTCTAATATCCATGGTTGTAGTTTGATGTAATTGAGTCTCTTGTCATTTGTGGGGGTTTAATGGCATACTCGTCGATTTTATCTGAGTTGGAGCCCTCCCCATAATAATGCATGAGTCCATGCCCTCATTCTCATGGTAGATTTGTGAGGTTATCCACTTGAAAATGACAAATTGTCTTTACTTATTTAAATCAATCAAAACCAACCAAATTTCACTATTTTTACCACGAACTATGGGGTTTTGATCTTACATTGCACATTGTAGGTATGTAGGCATGAGGTGGTAAACCTCTCCAAACACAAAAACATTAAAAATTAATTCTTTTCTCATCCCCTCACTCTCATTTACCAAATCATTTTCAAACCAAAAGAATAAATATTTCAAAGGGCTCCCATGGAGTACCACGAACATTTTGGGTGCTAACACCTTCCCATTTTGTAAAAAATCCCTTTACCCATTCTATGTTTGTTTCTTTAGCTTTATTCTTTCAGATTCATATTTTAGGATTTATTCGCTCTTTTTTCCTTTTCTTTTTGGAATAAAATAAGAGCGTGCTGGTGACTCTGTTTTCCTTGAGTTAAGTTAATCAATAGCTTACACTCACGATTTTTACCGCTACACCTTGCTTTCAAAGTTCACAACTTTTGACAAGACTGAGCACTCATAGACATTCTTTTAGAATTTCCTTTACTTCTGATAACTTTAGTCGTCAAAACCAGATATTCGTATATCATCACAACGAGCTCATTTAGAGCATTTTTCTTTCTTTAGGTCTTCTGATTTATCATATCTTCTTGATAGATCAAATCTTATAAGAGCCTGTTTTTTATACTTGTTCTAAACACAGTGAACTTTTACAAAGTTCCTGATCAATTCTCAATCATAGGTTATAAGTAAAACATATGTAAATATATTTAGGATAAAGATTCTTGAGAAAAGGTTATCAAAATCATATATCACTTTCTCCCCCTTTGTTATTGTAAACACCCCAAATTTGCCCTCACCTTTTCTTACACCATGGCTTATGATCTCATTTTGCATAAACACCTCATTGCATCTCACATTGCATAAATAACTTCATCAAATCATTGCATGACTGCACAATTAGGGTTTTGTGATAAGGTGAACCAAAGAAGTAATATGAGCAATATTTGAGGCCTTGAAGCATTCCAAGAGGGTCCATGAGGGGTCTATGGTCTTATTATATCTCCAAGAATGATTGGAAGTCACAAAATGTCAAAGGATTGCACAGAAGTCCAGGCAGAGCTAGGGTTTTCCTGCACAAATGACCAAAATTAGGGTTTTGGGTTTGAGGCCCTTAACCTCAATTTTTTTGGTCACTCTTGATTTTAATGGTCTTAATATGTTATGAAAATCATGTGTACCAAATTTGATGAAGAAATTCACTGTGGAAGTCATCTGATCATTGGGTAACTTCTTGAGCAAGTAAAGTCAAAATCAGGGCATCTAAGGCCTCTATCAAGGGTACCAAAGGGTCGTCATCATCATTTTGAGGTTCTATGATATTTATTTGATCTTATAAGTGCTTGGAAGTTCACAAATTTGAAGAATTTTGAGCCAAATGCAAACTTTCTATTTTTGGAAATGACTTGTAATGGAAATTTCCCTTTTGGGAAAGATATTCAACCTATTCTTTCATGACCAAAAATGCTTCAAATGGAAAATCCTTAAACATGAAAGTTGTAGATTATGTCTTCCCATTTTCAAAAAGTACAAGAACATGTCTTGATTCATCCTAGAACTCAAGATATGGCCTTTCAAAGTTGGCAAAAATCCTATAATTTTCAAGTGTGCACCAAAGAGGAATTTTTGTAATTTCACTTGCCAAGCCATTTCATGACCTCTAATCAACTTATAAACATCATACCAACATAATGCAACACATTTTGATCAAGATCGCACCAAAAATCACAAGATTCTATGCCTTGCACTTCAAGAAATTCCAAAGAGGGAAATTTGCAAAACCTATGATATCTCTTTATCCACTTGTTACAGCTGCACAAACTCTATCCAAGGGCCATCCATGAACTCAGTTGAGGCCAAACACCCCTTCAAACAACTTCTGCCATGGCCCATGCTTGTGGTACAAAAACTTTTGACTTTTTGCAATTTGCCCATACCAATCAAACTGTGCCACACCAACTCCTCTGGCCAATTAGGACATCACATACAAGCCTCAAGCAACTCATTTCATAACACACATTGGCCTGAATCATCCCATAAGCTCAGATTGCCAAAAACTCCATAAACATTCATTCCTTCGATTCTCACTGCACAAGCCTCAAATATCCAAACTTCTTCCACTAATCATCTCAAAATCCATCATAGAACACAAATCAACCCTTACAATGGCCTGAAAGCTCCTCAAACAAGAATACAATTTCTGAGTTATCAGAACTGAAACACACAAACCAAGCCATACTAACTTCATTCAAGCATTTCAGAAGCACAATGGGATCAAGTGGAATGGATTAGCATCAAAGGAAAGGCCAGAAAGCTCAGATTGACAAAGCTCCATCTCAAGTAGCCATCTCAAAACTTTTTTCCAGAAACTCCATTTTAAGTTATAATATGATTCTATATGTCTCCCTGATCATGGTGATATGATTTGTTTTGAAAATGGTTGAGAAACCAAGGTGTATGCTTGCTCTGAAACTTTTTGACCTAAACACGTTTTTCTTCGATTCTCCATTTTGATGCAATATAAATGATTTTTATGGATTGATTCTTGTTTAGAGTTGTTTGGGGAATGATTCTGGAGAGTTAGAGAGTTTGGGGTAGCCTAGGGAGTGAGATAGGGTGAAGAGATAGCCGGAGAAGATGACTAGAACACTGTTCCGGTCACCTGAAAGTCATTTGCCCTAATATGTGTAATTAATGCCAGTTTGAATATGGACCTTTGGATTTGATTTTACCCGCGCGCGTGTGTGGCCCAGATTGACTCATTAGCCCTAATTTCTGATTAATTAGTTTTAATTGGGATTAATTAATTTAAAATCCCATAATGAATCTTAGCCCTCCAAACACGCGCCAGTCAACCAACCTTTGAATCCCAGCCATCAGATCATTTGACTTCTCATTTAATTCATTTTATTTTCATTTTTATTGCATTTCTTTCACATGATTATTTAAAATACCAAAACACTTTCAAAAAATATCATTTTCTGCATTTTTGTTTCAAATAATTTTCTTAACCTAAAAACATTTTTTATTTTAATTTTTTCATTAAAAAAGTATTTTTTAAATATTTAAATGTTTTATTTAATTAATTAATTGATTTTAATTAATTAAATATGCATTTAGGTTTCTAAAAATCACCAAAAAGTTCATGAGGCATTCTTAAACATTTAGAAACATTTTCAAACTCACCATACAAATTTATTTTTAGGTTTGATCACATTTTCACAATTTTCTTTGAATTAGGGTTCTTAAATTTCACATTTTTTAACCCTAACTTGAAAAATTCATTTCTGCCTAACCATGATGAGTTTGAACTTGATTCTTTTTGCATTGTTTCACATATGGCATATAGTTTCTAGGTTATTTATCTCATTTTTTTATCTTGAATTTTCAATTTGATTTGCATTTTCCCTTAAGAATCACCCAAAAACCCTAGTTAACTTAGAAATTCCATAACTTTGCCTAGGGTTAGCTTCTGACTTTCTCCTTTGGGGTGTGATCTTGTATGAGATTAGGGTTTGTTTGAGTTCAATTTCAATTTTTTATCATGATGAATGCTTCTTTTTTGGTCATATGCATCTCATGTTGCTTTAAAACCCTAATTTTGCATCTTCATTTGCATTCTTCTTTGCATATCATGAACTTATGAACTTGTCATGCCATTACATTCTTTTGTATGCCATATTAGACATCTTAGGACATGTTTGAAACATTGCTTGATCATTGTTGCATCATTTTGGCATGCTTTTCATTCATTTTGTTTCATGAACTTCTATGTGTTTTCATGCTCCTAACATGCTTCCATTGCATCTCATCCTTGTATGATCATTCATGTGCATCTTTTATGACCTTGCACCATATCATAACACTTTTGCATTGCATGTATACTTTTGGTTGTGGTCTTTGTACCTTCATATGCTCTGTTTCCCTTTGCATTTGCATCTTATGCATCTTGTGCTAACATTTCATGAACTTTTGGTAAGTTGTCTGGGAGGTGGATTTGCCTTCACCTCCCACCTCTTTTTTCCTTTGCATTTGTATCCTTTAATTGTATTTGGAGTGAACTTGCTTCACTTGTGTTTCTCTTTCTCCTTTCTTTTCTCCTAAGTTACTTATCTTCTTTAGGAAGTAAGTAACTTATTATTTCCTCTCTTCTCTTTTCATCTGATTCCCTTCCTTGGTGGCCTTGAAGATCTTTTCTCTTAAGCCTCATAAACCATAGGATATCCAAGCATTATAATTTCTAGGATTGTGTATAGTTTCCCTTAGATTTTACCTTTGATTCTCCTTGAGTCTCTCTTCTCATCTCTTAATCAGAGGCTAAACCATTAAAGCTTTAGGACTTTGGAATTAGGGTTATGCATGTATCCTTATCTTAGGATGTAGTGTATAACTTCAATCCTTAGTGTTAAACCTTTAATTTGTTTACATCTCTTAATCAAAACACATTAATAATCACTAAGACTTTATCTTGTAACTTGGGCCTTACATTAGGGTTCTATCTCTTCCTTATGGTTAAGAGGGACTAACCCTAGTGTTTAATGGACAAGTCCCCTTCAAGTTATCTTACAAACCATAAAATCCACTTCTTAATCTCACCCTTTAATTAAAATCCATTTAATAAAGGTTTGTTATATAATGAATTTAATCCCTAACCCTGGATTAAGTTGAGGTATCTTCCTCAGCTTAAGTGTTCTCATCTATCATCCTTCTCTTAGGATGGTGTAATGAGTTCATTAATCCCTAATTAGAGATTAAACTCATTACTTAACACTAAAAAAACCCAAAAACATATTAATAATCACAAGTAGGTTAATGATCTTAATCCTACATCATCATGGTAATTAAGTTGAGATGCTTATCTCACACTTAAGTAGGCTCATTATCCCTAATCAGGGAGGATGTAATGAGTTTACAAACCCTTGGTTTAGGCTTAAGCTCATTATCCTATGCAAAACACCAAAAACAATAAAAAAACTGAAAAACACAAAAACAAACAATAAACGTCTCCTCCGGGATTCTTTTCTCATCACACTCATTCTATAAACGAGAACTCGCTTATTTCGTCTAATGCAAGACAGTTAGCTCTCGAGCCAGACGAGTCACACACTTGAGCATAGACAAGTAAGCAATTCACAACAAATATTTTCAGACTCTTTGAGTCGAACTATGGTGTTCTGACTTCCTCATTGCACGAGAGGATACGTAGGCATAACTTAACAGTTATCGAACAAAAGTCTATGTGTCTTCCCCCTCTTTCAGCCTTCTTTTTTTCAGCCTCAGTTCCTGAGCAATTCACACCTTTTGCACTGACACTTGTACTTTCTTTCCCTAGCTTTTGCACACATATAGCTCATACACTGCCCCTTTTAAACATAATCTTGTAAGAGTGGATCCCGTCGAGTACGACGGACGATCTGAGTGCTAATACCTTCCCAGGTCGTAACCAACCCCCTTTCTTAGTTTCTCTGGTTCACAACCGTATTATCCATACCCTTCCAGGTTTATGCATCATTACCTTTCATTCGGGATAAAAAATGCCTAGCTGGCGACTTTATTCAACCTCAACCTCCAACATCGCCGACAGTTCGCGTTTGCACCGGGATGAAAATCCGGGGAGCGACACCTTGGCGACTCTGCTGGGGACATACCTTTGCAACCAGGGCTTCTGGTTCTTTTTGTTTATTGCTTTATTTATTTATTTCTGTACAACTTTATTTACTGCATTAATTTATCGCTTTCATTTACTGTTTTATGCATTTCATATTATTATCATATCATATATGTGCTGGATTTGTTGGTTTGCCTTGGTGGGAGGGGTATTCCAGTGAGAAAGGTCCAACACAAAGGCCTGAGTGACATACATAGGATTAGAGTGGCTTCATATTCTTTCCCATTCCATTTTGGTCTGGTGCGGGAATATGAAACACGATTCAGACATGGGTTTCTTCTTGAGAACTCTGTGTTGCGGATTTCTTGTAGTACTAGGGCTATCTGGGAAGCCTGCTAAGTCTGGATGACCTTTTAGACGACCTTCAGCATCTGAGGTGAATTAGAGGAGGGTCCTTTATGATTAATGTAAACATTGTATCTCCGGGTTAGAAGTGTCTACACTTCTCATAATAGATCCAAGTCAGAGGATCCTTATTCTAGAACAATACCTGTGAGTGGGTGGGCTTGTTTACAGGTTTGCAGGAACCCTTGGCCTCAACATACCCTGTTAATAGATGTTGTTTTAAGGTTACACTATTTTGGACTGATCTTATGAAACCCTAGACTTGTGACTCTTTATTTGAGTCCCCCACCTGGTTACTGGTTCTCAGACCTTCATCCGGACTTATGAACACTCATGGACCCTATCAAAAGCAAATGACAAATCCAGCACCTGATCATAAACCCTTGCATATCATTCTGCATACATCATTTTGCATCATTTTAACATTTGTCTATTTGTTTTACAGGGTATCCACATCATCTTTGGTTTGGTTTTTACTGTTCTTCTGCTCAGTCATCTTCATCAGTTATCTTCATCAGAGATCTTCTTCAGCTGATATCTTCTCCAATTGTCTTCATCAGTTATTTTCTTCAGTTATCTTCATCAGCATCCATTGTCAGTATGGACTCAACCAGGAAAAGCAACATCACATACCATTTCTTTGAGTACCCTTTGACAGACATCAGGAAGATTCAGGCTTTCATCACTCCTGATCATGTCCCCTTATTTAGAGAGCATTATGGTAGTATTATGGACATGATCATGGACTTGGATGCATCCTAAAGGATCATGATTCACAATTGTCTCCAGTTCTATTACCCTCCTCTCAGATGCTTCACTTTCCCAGACTTTCAGATAGGTCCTTTGTTGGAAGAGTTTTCCATGTTTTTAGGTGTCCCTATCAGAAGAGGAATTCCTTTCAACCCTGAGATGACTGCTCCTAGGAATGAAGACATAACTAAGGCTCTGCATTTGGAAACCACCATCATTGATCAACATATGGCTACCAAGTATGGAATCATAGGCCTTCATTTGGACTTCTTAAGCACCCAGGACACCAACCATGCTGCAACAGGGAAGTGGGAAACTGTTTGTGTTCTCCTGGCTCTTAGTATATATGGAATCATCTTGTTTGTAGACGAGCCTAAGTTTGTAAGCAAGAATGCTATCCATATATTCTTGCTGAAGAATCCAGTTCCTACCTTGTTAGGAGATTTCTACTACTCAGTGCATCAGAGAAATGAGAAACAGAGGGGAAGACTAGTCAGATGTTGTGCACCTTTCTTCTACTGTTGGTTATTGAGACACATGCCGAAGACAAAAGCTTTCATGAATCCTCATTAGTCAAGGAATTGGGCTAATATAATGATTGCCCTTACTTCATAAGACATCAGGTGGTGTACTCAGAGCACCAAGGGCAGGGACATAATTAAAAGTTGTGGACAGTATCCTAATGTACCTCTTATTGGAGTGAAGGGTTGCATCAACTACAATCCTTTGCTTTTCAAAAGGCAGTTAGTGTAAACACCCCAAATTTTCCCTCACTTATATCACACCATGGCTTGTGATCTTTCATTTTTGCATTAGCATAAGCATACCACCTCATATTGCATATTTGTTTCACTACATAAGTTCAAGTTCATCTGCATCTAGGGTTTGTGATCTGAGCAATCCAAGAATCCATCTGAGCCACTCCAAAGGCCTAAAATCTTTCCAATAGGGTCCATGTGTGTTCTACCATCACATTATATCCCTCAAAGTTCATCGAAGTCAAGAAATCACAAGAACTGGAAAAGCATGGAGGCAGAGCTAGGGTTTTCACTACACAGATGACCAAAATTAGGGTTTTGGTTTCAGAGGTCTTAACTCTAAATTTTTGGGCCATTCTTGTTTATAATGTTCTTAAGATGTTATAAGGATCATATGTACCAAGTTTTATGAAGCAATTCATTGTGGAAGTCATATGTTCACTGGGTAACTTCTTGAGCAAGTTAAGTCAAAATCAGGGCATCTGAGGCCCCCAACAATGGAACCAAAGGGTATTTTCATCAAATTGAAGTTCTATGATCTTTATTTGATCTTAGAAAAGGTTGTAAGTTCACAAGATTGAAGAATTTTGAGCCATTTGAAAAGTTGCCAAAAATGGAAATGACTTGTAATGAAAACTTTCCATTTTGGGAAAGTTTTTCAACCTCCTCTTTCTTGATCAAAAATGCTTCAAATGAAAAATTCTTGGTCATGAAAGTTGTAGATTAGGTCTTTCCCTTTTCAAAAAGTACAAGAACATGTTCTGATTCATTATGGAACTCAAGTTATGATCCTTCAAAGTTGGCAAAAATCCTATAATTTTCAAGAAGGCACCAAAGAGGGATTTTTGCAAAACCACTTGCCAAGGCCTCAAATGACTTCAAATGTGTACAAATACTTCATAACATGATCAAACAACTTCAAAGCATCAGAATTAGCCCAAGAATTGGAAGGTTTCATGCCTTGAATCACAAGAAACACCAAAGAGGGAAAATATGCAAAACTCATAGAAACCCTGGCATCAAGTGTTCCAGCTGCAATCTTTCAATCCTATGGCCTTCCTTGATCCATGCTTAGGCCAGACACCCCAAAAACCCAGGCCTGCACCATGCCCATACCTCAAGTATACATTCTTGACATTTTTGCAAATCACCCCATACCAATCACACTATGCCACACCAACTCTTTTGACCAATCACAATTGCATATACAAACCTTATGGATCACAAAGAACATAACACACAAGCCTGAAACTCCCATAGCTCAGATTTCACAAAATCCCTCAAAAACTTCATCTCTTCGAATCTCTCAACTCACTCAACAAAAATAAAAAATTCTTTCACCAATCATCTCCACATAACCCCAGGATCATTTCCCACCCCTGACATTAGCCTGAAACCATCTCAAACAAAAACACGATTTCAGCTTGCTCTGAACTGAAACCTTCAAAACAGCCAACATAAACTTGTTTCAAGCTTGCCAGAAGCATCAAGGGGTTCATTGGAGTGGAAACGCACCAAGGAGGTGGCCAGAAAGCTCCAGATAGCAAAGCTCCATCTCAGGTAACCTCAAGAACATTTTTTCCAGAAATGCATTTTTAAGTTCTTAGATGAATCTTCATGATGTGCTGATGATCCTGATGTGTTTAGTTTAAAAAATGATTGAGTATTAAGCATGTATGCTTGTTCTGAAATTTTTCCAGTAAAACTTGATTGCTTCGATTCTTGTTGTTGATGTAAAATAAATGAAATTTGTTGTTGGATTCTTGTTCTATGATGCCTAAGGATCATTTCTGGAAAGTTTTGTGCATTTTCATGGCGTATTGAGAGAGATAGCCTGAGAGGTTGGCCGGAGAAGATGACCGGAGCTTGCTCCGGTCACCTGAGATTAATTAGGGTTTCGTTTTCCAGTTTCTTTTTGAGCCCTTGGATTGAGATTAGATTAGGCAGCGTATGGTCCAGATGAGTTCATTAACCCTAAACATTAATTAATTAGTTTAATTAGGTTTAATTGAATTAATTTAATCAGAAATGATCCTGGCCCTTAAGATGCGCGCACAGTCAATGCTTGTCCCCTAGGTTTAAATCTCAGCCCTCAGATTGATATACTTTCCATTTTATTCATTTTTAATTCATTTTTTATCCATTTCTTTGCATAAATTATTTAAAATACCAAAAAGCATCACAAAAATATTTCCTTTTGCATTTTTGTTTAAAATATTTTTCTTAATCAGAAAATGATTTTTATTTTATTTTTTGCATATAAAAATTATTTTTAAATCATTTAAATGTCATTTTTAATTAATTAATGCTTTTTAATTAATTAAAAATACATTTAGGTATTTAAAAATCACCAAAAAATTCAGAGAACATCCTTAGACATTTAGAAACATTTACAAACTCACCTTACAAATTTCATTTTGGTTTTGATCATACTTTGAGATTTTTCAATGAATTAGGGTTCTTAAAAAGTTCATTTTTCTAACCCTAGCTTCAAAAATTCATAACCCTAGAACCAAGGTGAGTTTGTGAATGTTTATTTTTGCATTGTTCTATGCATGTCTTCTAGCATCCAAAAACATTTTTGTTTCATTTTTATCTTACATTTTCAAATTGTTTGGCATTTTACATTGAAGATCACCCAAAAAACCCTAGAAACTTAGGAAATTCATAACTCCTTTTAGGTTTAGCTTCTGACCTCCCCCTTTGGATGGTAACCTAGTATAGGTTTAGGGTTCCTTTGAGTGCATTTTCAATTTTTTATCTTGTACATTGCATCTGGTTTGGTCATATGCATCTCATACATTCATAAAACCCTAATTTCTCATGTTCATATGCATTCATTTTTGCATGAACATCAATGCATAAACTTTCCATGACATCTCAAGCATTTGTTTGTCATATTAGACATCCTAGGACATGTTAGAACATTGCTTGATCATTTATTCATTCATTTGGTATGCTTTGCATTCATAACATTTCATGAGCATCCATGTGTTTCCATGCTTCTAACTTGCTTCCTTTGCATCCCATCTCTCATATAAGCATACATATGCATCATGTATGACTTTGCAGCATCTCATAACTCCTTTGCCTTGCATATTCACTTCTGACTTTGATCATAGCCCCTTTGTTTGATGCATTTGCATTTCATTTCTTTCTTTACACGTTCAACTAACATTTCAGGGGTTTATGGTAAGTTGTTTAAGGTGTGGATGTGCATCCACATCTAACTTCTCTTTCTCTCTTTTTCTTGTGAATTATACTTGTGTTTGAAGTGAGTTACATTCACTTGTGCCCTTTCCCCTCTTTTCTTTCTCTTGGGATTACTTATCTTCTTAAATGAAGTAAGTAACCTTCCTTTCTTCTCTTTCTCTTTTCATCTGCTTCTTCCTTGGTGGCCATCTTGAAGACTTCTCTTGAGCCTCAAAAACCATAAGATAACCAAGCATGATAACTTTAGGGTTGTATATAGTCCCCCTTTAGTCTTTCACCTTTGAGTCTTCTTTGAGTCTCTCTTCTCATCTCTTAATCAGAGACTAAACTCTTAAAGTTTTAGGACTTTGGAATTAGGGTTATGCCTGCATCCTTCTCTTAGGAGGGAGTGTATAACTTTAATCCTAAGTGTTAAACCTTTAATTTGTTTAAATCTCTTAATCAAATCACATTAATAATCACTAAGACTTCATCTTGTAACTTGGGCCTTATATTAGGGTTCTAATTCTTCCTTTATGGTTAAGAAGGACTAACCCTAGTGTTTAATGGACAAGTCCCCCTCAAGTTGTCTTACAAATCATAAAACTCGTTTCTTAATCTCATACCTTAATTAAAATCCACTTAATAAAGGCTTTGTTATATAATGAATTTAATCCCTAACCATGGATTAAGTTTAGGTACCTTCCTCAGCTTAATTGTTCTCATCTATTATCCTTCTATTAGGATGGTGTAATGAGTTCACTAATCTGTGATTAGAGATTAAACTCATTACTTAACACTAAACAAAAACCCAAAAAAAACCTAATTAATCACAAGTAGGTTAATGATATTAATCCTACATCATCATGGCAATTAAGTTGAGATGTTTATCTCATACTTTAGTAGGCTCATTATCCCTAATCAGGGAGGATATAATGAGTTTACAAGCCTTTGATTTAGGCTTAAGCTCATTAACTTATGCAAAACACCAAAAACAATAACAAAACTGAAAACACAAAAACAAACAATAATCATCTCCTTCGGGATTCTTTTCTCATCACACTCATTCATAAACGAGAACTTGCTTCTTCCATCTAATGCAAGACAGTTAGCACTCGAGCCAGACGAGTCATACACTTGAGCATAGACAAGCAAGCAGTTCATCAGTCAATTTATCTTTCAGTCTCTTTGGGTCAAACTACGGTGTTCTGACTTCCTCATTGCACGAGAGGATATGTAGGCATGACTTAACTGTTATCGAACAAAAGTATATGTGTCTTCCCCTTCTTCCAGCATTCTTTTAAGCCTCAGTTCCTGAGCATTTCACTTCTCTTTTGCACTAACACTTGTAAATCTCTTTTCTCAGCTTTTGCACACAGATAACACCTACACTACCCCCTTTTAAACACAATCTTTTAAGCGTGGATCCCGTCGAGTACGACGGACAATCTGGGTGCTAATACCTTCCCAGGTTGTAACCAACCCCCTTTCTCAGTTTCTCTGGTTCGCAACCGTCTTATCCATATTTTCCTAGGTTTATGCAACACTACCTTTCCTTCGGAATAAAAATGCCTTGCTGGCGACTCTATTCATCTTCACTTCATTTTCTCCTTTCGCCGACTGTTCGCGTCTGTACCCTATCTGACCAGGTGTCTTTTCGGGGAGCGACATCTTGGCGACTCTGCTGGGGAACCTTATATTGCAACCAGGGCTTCTGATTCTTTTTGTGGGTTCCTCCCAACGCTTGTTTGATTTGTGTTTACGGGGGTGTTATGTGCTACTTGTGCTTATTGTTTATTGCTTTATTTATTGCTTTCTGTACAGATTTATTTACTGCTTTCGTTTACAGTTTTATGCATTTCATATTGTTATTATCATATCATTGGTGTTGGATCCGTGTTTACCTTGGTGGGAGGGATTTTTGAGTGATTAAGGTTCCATACCGGGGACCTGAGTGACACATATGCTAGAGTGGCTTCATATGTTTTCCCATTCCATTTCGTTCTGGTGCGGGAATATGAGACACGATTCAGACATGGGTTTCTTCTTGAGAACTCTGTGCTACAAATTTCCTGTAGTACTAGGGCTATCTGGGAAGCCTTCTAAGTCTGGATGACCTTTTTATGACCTTCAACATCTGAGGTGAATTAGAGGAGGATATTTTATTGTTATTGTAAACACTATACCTCCGGGTTAGAAGTGTTTACACTTCTCATAACTAATCCAAGTCTGAGGATCCTTGTTCTAGAACAATACATGTGAGGGGGTTGGGATGTTTATAGGTTTGTAGGAACCCTTGGCCCAATCATACCTTGTTACTAGATTTGTTGAGGTTGTATTATTTTGGACAATTCTTGTGAAACCCTGGACTTATGACTCTTTATTTGAGTCCTCCACCTGGTTACTGGTTTTCTAAGCCTCCATCCGGACTTATGAACACACATGGACCCCATCAAGGCAGATAATAGATCCAGCACTTGATCACAAACCCTTTGCATATCATTTTGCATCATTTAACATTTGTCTATTTGTTTTACAGGGTATCCACTTCTTATCTTTGGTTTGGTTTTGACCTGTTCTACTGCTTAGATTCCTCCAGTTATCTCCATCAGAGACTCTTCTCTAGCATCTGTTTCAGTGTCTTTTGTTAGCAGTTGCTCTCAGTCTTCTTCACCAACATCCATTATCAGCATGGACACATCCAGGAAGAGCAACATCACATACCACTTCTTTGAGCCCACTCTGACAGGCATTAGACAAATCCAATCTCTCATCACACCTGATCATGTTCCTCTATTCAGGGAACATTATGGAGGCATATTGGACATGATCATGGACCTGGATGCATCCCATAGGAGCATGATTCACACTTGCTTGCAGTTTTATGACCCTCCTCTCAGATTCTTCACTTTCCCAGATTTTCAGCTAGGACCATTGATGGAAGAGTTCTCCATGTTGTTAGGTGTCCCTATCAGGAGAGGGAATCCTTTCAACCCTGAGATGGTTGCTCCCAATAATGAAGATATAGCTAAAGCCTTGCACTTAGAGCCTACCCTCATTGACCAGAGCATGACCACTAAGGCTGGAATCCCAGGCCTTCACTTGGATTTCTTGATCTCCTAGGCTACCCTGCATGCTGCAGCAGGGAAGTGGGATGCTATTTGTTCACTTCTAGCCCTCAACATATATGGAGTTATTTTGTTTGCATATGAGCCTAAGTTTGTAAGCAAGAATGCTATTCACCTGTTCTTATTGAGGAATCCAGTCCCCACCTTGCTTGGAGAATTTTACTACTCAGTGCATCAAGGGAATGAGAAACAGAGGGGAAGATTGGTCAGATGCTGTGCACCCCTTTTCTACTGTTGTTTGTTAAGACACTTGTCGAAGTCAGAAACTTTCTTGAATCCTCATCAGCCAAGGAACTGGGCTAAGAGATTGATTGCCCTTACATCAGAAGACATCAGATGGTGCACCCAGAGCACCAAGGGCAAAGACATCATCACCAGCTATGGGCAGTATCCCAATGTACCCTTGATTGGAGTAAAAGGTTGCATCAGCTACAACCCTTTTCTTTTCAAAAGGCAATTAGGGTGTGCTTTGATACATCCCCCAAGAGGACAAGACTTGACAGAAACCCTCTATTGTGACATTCAGCACAACTCAGCTATTGTCAGACAAGCTGCCTGGTCTTGGGACAACATTCAGACTAAGGGGACAACTATTCTTGGCAAGTGTAACAACATTGCTTCAGCTCAGTATCTTGATTGGTCTCGTACCAGGGCACAGATCACCTGGATGCCATTTACCTTAGAGGATGCACCTGGACCATCAGCAGTGCAGCCTGCAGCCACTGTCAGTTTAGAGGAGTTTGAGAAACTGAAAGAAAGGAATGCTCAACTCTTTGAAGCTTTGAAGAAGACTCTCTGGGAGAGGAATGACAGCCGTCTAGATAATTAAAAGGTTAGAGAGGCTCTGGATTGAGCAATTGACCAAGATTGAGAAGACGGCTGACTATATCAGAAAGGCCAGAGCAGGAGAGTTAGTACTGAAGAATGCCTGCAAGGAAGCTAAGACTGAGGCCCGTACACAAGAAGATCAAAGGACTTAAGCAAGGATAGAGCAGCTAGAGGCTAGTAAGAAGAAGAATCAGGCAGCTTTGTTAGCAGCACAGAAGGAGATCTCTGAGTTAAAGCTCCGAGCGGGGTTGAAAAGGTCAAAGGATCAGGATAAGCACAAGAAGTTGACTAATGCCATTGCCACCAGGAACTTCCTCATCAGGACCATTACAGAGCACCCAGTTGGCCCAGTGACTGAGGCTCTCCTGAAGGAAGTCAGAGAGGATGACTTTGGACTGGATGTTTGATTTCCTTGTATCTGTATTTCCTTTTGTCTGTAATATTTGATTTTGTTGTTGTTTTTTGACCCACTATGGGAACTTTGTTGTAATCAAACTATGTATCTTCACATTTTTGTAAATATATGGTTTATATTATTTTTGTGGGCTTAATCTCTCTTCAACATCAACATTTCCTCGAGGTCTGGAAAGGTCAAAACCAAAGAACCAAACCGGATACCCTTGGAAGACAAATAGGCATCTTGCATTGCATACTAACATTTTCTTTTTGTTTTGTAGGTTTTTGTTTTGTTGTTGTTTCTCACTTTGTTGTGATTTCAGGAAACATTGCTCGCAAAAGAGTGTTCCCTGTCAACAGAGTGCACCGATATCCGACAAGAAACAACCTTCCGGGATTACAAATGGATCAAGTTCAGCAAGACTTGACTGATGTGAGGACCCAAATGGCCAATGAGAGGACATAGATGAGGGCCCAAATGAATCAATTTATGGCAGTGATGACTGGTTTGGCTCAGAGCCAGGAAAGACTGAGAGAGTTAGTCGAGCGGAAAACTCCCGAGGAAAACCATCCAGGTACAGGGGTACCAGTAACAACGATCACGTACAACCTCGTACTGATCCACTAGAGTTTGGACCTCATCTGAACCCAGATATCAATGCTATAAGGAACACCCAAGGTAACACGGGAGGGAGGGCTTTGCAGGAAGACCCTCAAGAAGAACAGTTTACTGTGGTTGGAGCTGGAGACGAAGTTTACGATCGTCGGTTGGATGAAATTGCAAAGAAGCTAAGGTCTCTTGAATCCCGAAACTCTCTGGGTTTTGATGTCATGGACATGGGATTGGTGGAAGGGGTTAGAATTCCTCATAAGGTCAAACCCCCTTGTTTTGAAAGATACAATGGCACATCCTGCCCACGTACCCATCTTCAGTCTTTCTTGGGAAGATTGAAAGCCTACACCATGGATGAGAAACTGTGGATGTTTTACTTCGAGGATAGCTTGACAGGGGCATCCCGGGAATGGTATTGTCACTTGACCAGGGCCACAGTTAGGAATTGGAAAGACTTGGCAGAAGCTTTCATCCATCAATATCAGTATAATCTTGACATGGCTCCAAATAGAACCCTTCTGATGGGAATGTCACAGTCTTCCCGTGAAAGCTTTAGAGAGTATGCCCAAAGGTGGAGGAAAATGGATGCTGTCGTTCAACCCCCAATGTCTGAAAGGGAGATGGCAGACATGTTTATGAACACTCTCCAGGGTACTTATATTGACAGATTGGCTGCATTTTCTTCCACCAGCTTTGCAGACGTGGTGATAGCTGGGGAAAGAATTGAGAGCTTACTGAAGATGGGAAAGATCTCCGACAACGGTGCCAGTTCAAGCAGTGTAAGGAAGCCATTTGCTGGGCCCCGTAGATCTGGTGAAACAAATTTTGTACATGTGGGAAGAGGAAGACCCTAATATATGCCCAGATCAGTTCCTGCCATCACTATTCCTACTCCACCTTCTCAGTATACTCAACAACCACATCACTTTCCTCAACAACCACAGTTTCCTCAACAGAGATCATACAACAATAACAACAATCAACAATAACGCCCTTTTCAACAGCGGTCATCTCAAATCAATAGGGTGATTGACCCTATTCCAATGCCATATGCCACATTGCTGCCACAACTCCTAAAGCTCAATCTTGTTGAGTTGAGGACATTGGCTCCACCTGATCCTCAGAACCTTCTGAGAAATTACGATGTCAACGCTAGATGTGCTTTTCATTCTAATGCACCTGGTCACTCCACAGAAAAATGCAGGGCTCTGCATATGAAGGTCCATGATCTGGTAGATTCAAAGGCCCTGAATTTTGCACCACCTCCTAATGTCATGAAAAATCCTATGCCAAGTCACAGTGGGCCAAGGATTAATGCTATAGAAGAAGGTTCACCCATGATTTCAATTGAAGATACTGCAAGTATTCAGACACCTCTGGCAGAGGTTAAAGCTCAGCTTTTGAAATGCCAAGTGTTTCCAGGTTGTGATGCCTATTGTGAATCTTGTAAGATTTCCATGAATGGGTGTGCAAGTTTGAGGAATGGAATCAATGGCTTGATCAAAGAAGGCATTCTGCAAATAACCATAACAGCTTCTACAACACCAACAACTCCTTGTACAAATGATTCTTCTACAACTGCAACAACAATTGTTTCTACAGACTCATCTACAACTTCAGCAACCATTTCTTCCTTCACTTCAACAAACCACAGTTCCATGTCATCCATTTCTACAACTTCAGCAACCACCAACAACGACGTCTCCACAGTTACTATTTATTATGACCCTACAACGGTCCCAAACTCCAGCAACTTTCAACAACAATCTCAGCAACAGTTTCAGCAACAATCAAGCTTCAATTCACCACCTCCAACATCCACAAGAAGTCCTGTCACCATTTTTTATGATCCACACACAATAACGGTTCCCACCTCTGCTGCAGTTAGCCCAGTCACCATCACGGTGCCAGGGCCTATTCCATATGATAAAGACAGTGCTGTACCATGGCATTATGGTGCTGACCTTTACTGCAACGGAGAAAAAGTCCTTCTTGATTCTTCAGTTCCTATTCCCCGAGTGGATAATGTCGGGGGAGGCGGAGGCTTCACCCGAAACGGACGCCTCTTTGCGTCACAATCTCCAAGAACTAGTACTGAGGTAGAGGGTTTTGCCAAAGCCAAAGGGAAAAGTGTGATACCTGAAGAATCTGCACCAAAAGAGACTCATAAGTCATCCTTTGATCAGGATGTGGATGAATTTATGAGGATAATTAAAAGAAGTGACTACAAATTTGTGGATCAGCTACACCAGACTCCTTCTAAGATCTCTATCTTATCCCTGCTGTTGTGTTCCGAAGCTCATCGGGATGCACTACTCAAAGTTCTGCACGCTGCCTATGTGCCAGAGGAGATCACGGTGAATCAGCTTGAAACAGTGGTGTCTAATGTCAATACTAGCCATGGGCTAGGTTTCACCAATGCTGATTTAACAACAGAAAGACGTCACCACAACAAGGCTTTGCACATCACCCTGTCGCTCCCAAAGATTTGCATCCCGGTACAAGCGCGAACGATCGGCGAGGAGAGAATGAAATGAAAATGAATAGAGTCGCCAGCTAGGCATTTTTATCCCGAAGGAAAGGTAATGCTGCATAAACCTAAAAAGATATGGATAAGACGGTTGCGAACCAGAGAAACTGAGAAAGGGGGTTGGTTACAACCTGAGAAGGTATTAGCACCCAGATTGTCCGTCGTACTCGACGGGATCCACGCTTAAAATATTTTGTTTAAAGGGGTAATGTTTGTGCTATCTGTGTGTAAAAGCTGGAAAGAATGTACAAGTGTCAGTGCAAAAGAAAGTGAATTGCTCAGGAGCTGAGGCTTAGAAAAGAATGCTGAAAGAGGGGGAAGACACAAAGACTTTTGTTCGAAAATAGTTAAGTTATGCCTACGTATCCTCTCGTGCAATGAGGAAGTCAGAACACCGTAGTTCGACTCAAAGAGACTGAAAGATAAATTGACTGATGAACTACTTGCTTGCATATGCTCAAGTGTATGACTCGTCTGGCTCGAGTGCTAACTGTCTTGCATTAGACGGAAGAAGCATGTTCTCGTTTGTGAGTGAGTGTGATGAGAAAGGAATCCTGGAGGAGACGATTATTGTTTGTTTCTTGTGTTTTCAATCTTTTATTACTTTTTGTGTTTGTCATAAGTTAATGAGATTAAGCCTAAACCAAGGGTTAGTAAACTCATCATATCCTCCCTTTGATTAGGGATAATGAGAATACCTTAAGTATGAGATAAACATCTCAACTTAATTACCATGATGATGTAGGATTAAGATCATTAACCTACTTGTGATTATTAGATGTTTTTGGATTTTTTTGTTTAGTGTTAAGTAATGAGTTTAAGCCATAATCAAGGATTAGTGAACCCATTACACCATCCTAATAGAAGGATAATAGATGAGCACACTTAAGCTGAGGAAGATGCCTCAACTTAATCCATGGTTAGGGATTAACCTCATGACAAAACAAGCCTTTATTAAAGTGGATTTTAATTAAGGGTGAGATTAAGAAGTGAGTTTTAAGTTTGTAAGACAACTTGAGGGGGACTTGTCCATTAACAATAGGGTTAGTCCTTCTTAACCAATAAAGGAAGAATTAGAACCCTAATGCAAGACCCAAGTTACAAGCTAATGTCTTAGTGATTATTAAGATGGATTGATTAAGAGGTTTAAACAAGTTAAGGGTTTAACACTTAGGATTAAAGTTATACACTCCATCCTAAGAGAATGATGCAGGCATAATCCTAATCACAAAGTCTTAAAACCTTAAAGATTTAGTCTCTAATGATGAGATGAGGAGAGAGACACAAAGAAGACACAAAGGTAAAAGCTAAAGGGGGACTAATCAAAACCCTAAATATTGTCATGCTTGGGTGTTCCTATGGTTTGTAAGGCTTGAGAAAGATCTTCAGAGAAGCCACCAATGGAAGAAGTAGATGAAAGAAGGAGAAGCAGAAGAAACAAGTTACTTACTTCACTGAAGAAGATAAGTTACTTGAAGAAAGAAAGTGAATGAAAAAAATGAATGAGAAAGCTCACTCTAAAACAAAGTAAAATTCAGCAAGGATGCATAAGAAAAAGATGAAGAGAAATGAGAAGTGAAGGCAAATTCACTTCTCAAGTTACTTACCACCTGAAAATGTTAGCATAAGGAAAGGAATGAAATGTATGCAAAGGTAAAAACCAAAACCAGAAGCAAATACATGATTCAAATGATGTTATGAGATGATGCAAAGGCAAATCAAGCTCAATGAATGTTCATACAAAGAGAAAGAATGCAAATGAAGCATGTAGGAAGCATGGAAACACATGTATGCTTATGAAATGAAATGGATGCAAAGCATGGCAATTGTATGAATAAATGACCAAACAATGTTCAAGAAATGTCTTAATATGTCTAAGATGGCATACAAGAGCTTAGAATGTCATGGCAAGTTCATATGTTCATGCAATGCAATGTAAGATGCAAGCATGGATGCAAGATTAAGGTTACATGAAAGGATGAGATGCAAAAGTCAAAAACAGAAGCAATTCATAAGATAAAAAATTGCAAATGAATTCAAAGGAACCCTAACCCCATATTATATCACACCCCAAAGGAGGAGGTCTAACTCTTAACCTAAAGAAAGTTGTGATTTTTCTAAGTTTGCTAGGGTTTTTGGGTACCTTAAGAGGAAAAATGCAAATCAAATGGAAAATGCAAGATAATTTATGACAAAAATATGCTAGACACTACATGCTATATGAAGAACAATGCAAAAAGAACCAATGTCAAACCCTTCATGGTTAGGCAGAAAAGAATTTTCAAAGTTAGGGTTCTAAAAATGGATTTTTATGAACCCTAAATTCAAGAAAAATGTCAAAATTAGATCAAAACCAAAAAGAAATTTGTATGAATGGTTTGACAATGTTTCTAAATGTCCTAAGATGCAATGTGAATTTTTTTTGGAATTTTTAGAAACGTAAATGGTATTTTAATTAATTAATTTCCATTAATTAATTAAAATAAACATTTAAATATTTTTAAAATGATTTTTTAATGCAAAAAATAAAAATAAAAATGTTTTTGGGTGGAGAAAAATATTTGAAATCAAAATGCAGAAGAAAAATATTTTTGGAATTTTCTAAGTATTTTAAATAAATGTACAAAATAAATGCAATAAAATGAATTAAAAATGAATTAAAGGGCTGGTCAACTGATCCAATGGACCAGGTTTGAACCTATGTTGACTGCGCGTGCAGATGTGTGGGCAGGATTGAATCTGACTTAATTATATAATTAACTTAATTAATTAATATTTAAACTTAAATGAAGTGATCTGAACCATCCATGCGCGCGGGAACTAAGATCCTAGGGTCCAGATTTAAACTTGGCTGATTAACCCTAATTGCTAACCCTAATCACTTTCAGGTGACCGGAGCTAGCTCCGGTCATCTTCTCCAGCCACTCACTCTTGCTATCTCTCTCAAAACGCAATGAAACTTCACCAAAATCTCTAGAAACAACCATTAGACACTTCTAAACAAGAATCCAACAACCAAAATCATTTATTTTCACTCAAGATCATGAATCTAAGGCAAACGGAAAAACACGCAAAAACTTCAGAAGCTTCATACATGCTTGTTTCTCACTCATTTTCAAAACAAAATAGATCATGGTGATCAGCAAAGCATAAAGAACAATTCTATAACAAGAAAAACAAGTTCTGGAAAATTTGTTCTTGAGGATACCTGAGATGGAGCTTCTTCAATCTGAGTTATCTGGCCTCCTCTTTGGTGCAAAATGACTCCAATGATCCTCTTGGTGATGCTTTGATGCTTGGAGGAAGTTTATAATGGCTGGTTTGAGTGGTTGTTCTTCAGCTGGCCAGAAATCGTGTTTTGTGTAGGGGGCTTTAAGGCTTGTTTGATGGTTGGTTTATGCTCTATGGATCATTTCTGAATGAATGGTGAAGTTTGTTTTGGAGTTTGATGGCTGGACAGAAAGTTTCGAAGGTTTTTGCTTTTGGGGTGATTTTGAGAAGCTTAGTGATTCTGAGGTTCCAGCCTTGTGTGATGTGTGTTATGAGTTGCTTTTGATCCACATAACAAGCTTTGATAGGTCAGAAGAGTTGTTGTGGCCTATGGTGATTGGTATGGGCAAGTTGCCAAAATGTCAACATAACTTGTACTTGAGGTATGGGCTCATGTTGCAGCTGGTTTTTGGCATGTCCTGGCTCAGCAAAGATCAAGGAGAACCATGGAAAATGTTTTGTGGTGATTCAGCAAGTGTATGAGAGGTTTTGTGCCCTTTTGCAAATTTGAAGAGTTTTGGCCCCTTTTGAATTTCTTGAAGTTCAAGGCATGAAATGAGATGATTCTTTGGGAAATTATGGTCACAAAGCATTGCATTATGTTTGTATGATACTTAGAGAGTGATTAGAGGTCAATAAATGGTTTGGCAAGTGAATTTGCAAAAAATCCTCTTTGGCATGAAACCTAAAATTATGTGATTTTTGCACCCTTTGCCAAGCCATAACTTGAGTTCCATAATGAATTAGAACTTGTTCTTGTACTTTTTGAAAAGGGAATGATCCAATCTACAACTTTCATGACCAACAATTTTTCATTTGAAGCATTTTTGGTTGAGAAAGAGGAGGTTGAAATACTTTCCCAAAATGGAAAGTTTCCATTACAAGTCATTTCCATTTTTGGCATCTTTTGGTTTAGCTCAATTTTATTCAATTTTGTGAACTTCCAAGCACTTAAATGATCAAATAAAGATCATATAACTTCAATTTTATGAAAAATCCACTTTGGTCCCATTGTTGGGGGCCTCAGATGCTCTAATTTTGCTCTGACTTGCTCAAGAAGTTACCCAGTGAACAAATGACTTCCACAATGCATTTCTTCATCAAACTTGGTAAACATGATCCTTATAACATATTGAGACTATTAGAAACAAGAATGACCAAAAAATTTGGATTTATGGCCTCTGAAACCAAAACCCTAATTTCAGGTCATCTATGTAGTGAAACCCTAACTCTGCTTCCATGCTTTGCCAGTTCTTGTGATTTCTTGACTTCCTTGATCTTTGAGGGATATAAAATGATGATAGAACATACATGGACCCTCTTGGAATGATTGGAAGGCTTTGGAGTGGATCAGATGGATCCTTGAATTGCTCAGATCACAAACCCTAGATGCAGATGAACTTGAACTAATGCAGTGAAGCAAAAATGCAATATGAGATGATATGCTTAAACTTATGCAAAGATGAAAAGATCACAAGTCAATGATGAAATTAGTGAGGGAAAATTTGGGGTGTTTACAGCTGCCCCTGTTCAAACATGAGTTAGCTTTGCAGGATGTAAGCAACGGGCTTAATAGACAAACAAGATAACTTGTGGTTGAATACCAAAGACAGTCCAAAATTTGCACTCGCTGGGTAGAAGAAGAAAAGGGATATAAATTGTAAAAGAAAGTATAGTATGATTATAAAATGAAGGTGATGGAGGACGACTATCGAGCAGAGGACGACTGCTGGGGATAAAGCAATGACGGGGACGGCCGACATGCTGGGGAAACAAAAATACCATGATGGGGACGACCATCAGGTAAGGAAATAAGAATCTCTAGGAACTTTAAAGGTAAAGTCAATGATGGGGATGACCACCAGGTTATTAAAGTAAGGTAAACAATGATGGGGACGACCATCGGTTCAAAGAATAAACGAAATAATGATGAGGGATGGTCATCAAAGGTGAAGGACGATCACCTAGCAGGGGACAGCTGCTCTTTATCACGACACAGGACGAATGTCGGATAGACAAAGTCGACGATGGGGATGGCCATCGGATAAGCATGATGAAGGAAGATCATCAATAGGTGAAGGACGATCACCTAGCAGGGTACGGCTGCTCTTATATCACGGCATAGGACGAATGTCGGATAGGAAAAGGGTTCCAATAATGGAGACTCCGCTGGGGAAAGGGATGAGGGACGGTCATCCATAGGTGAAGGACGATCACTTGGCAGGGGACGGCTGCCGAAAGTATCACGACACAGGACGAGTGTCGGATAGAAGGAAATGGTTCTGTTGGTGACTTACTGGGGAATGGTAAACACGGACGAGTGCTTACGCTTAAGAAATAAAAGGTATAAGTGTTTTGACGCTGTGTATAGATTAAAGATGCGGACGAGCATCCTTAAGACTATGATACAGACGAGTATCGGTAGAAACAAACGCTGACGCGTGTTCAGAGATGATGATACGGACGAGTACCAACTGGTTAACAAAGAACACGGACGAGTGTCAAATCTGTGGGGAATATATATATATATATATATATATATATATATATATATATATATATATATATATACAAGATACGGACGAGTATCTGTATAAGTATTAATGAGTATTGTGAAGTATGAGCAAGAGACGGACGAGTGTTCAACTTGCTGGGGAAAGGTTACACGGACGGGTGTCAAAAGAGAATGTGTATAAGTTATGAACTTATATGTAAAAGGTGTTCTGGCGACCTGCGGGGTTAGGATGACACTGACGAGTGTCAAAAGGAGTATATTATAAACAAGTACTTGGTTTACAACAAGTAATTGGGCAACCGTGCTGGGGAGTGGTGACACGGACGGGTATCGAGAGAGTGTATATGCATCTGTAATTACAGAGGATGTTTGTGGCTTATATCTGCAGGGGAGTGATATGACACGGACGAGTGTCGAAAGGCATACATATGAACATGTATCTGTGTTGGAGAGTGCAAAGAGGATGCTTTGGCTTTTTACTTGCAAGGGATGTGAGCTTTTATATACATTGCTGATGAAATACTGATGATATTTGCAGGTGAATGCTTCGAACCTGACTTATGATCATGCAAAATGTTTGATTTTTTCCGTAATGCTCCGTTTTAGACGGAATGCTACGCTTTGTGGGGAAAGATGATGCGAATGCTATGATTATGCAAAAGAAACCGATCCAGGATTCGGATCCTGCAGTTGTGAAGATCTCCGGCTGATCTGCTTGCAGGAGAATCCCAGTTGGGGAAGATCATTGGTAGATCTAATATGATATATGGTTCTGCTTGGGGAAATAGATCACTGATAGATCTATCTGGTAAGGAGAAAACCCAGCTGGGGGGATGAGAAAGCTTCTGTCACTTTGTTGTGCAAGAATTTCAGGCATTGCTCTTCTGGGAGAAGCTGGAACTCTGCGGGGAGATAGTTCTTTTAACTTGGAGAGACCTAGTACTCTATTTGGGGAAGAAAAGATTACTGAACGATCTTCCTTGAGTTCTCTGCGGGGATCCCGGCTGGGGATGAGGAAGCTTTGACCACTCTGTTGGGGAAAAAGCATTTCAGATGCTGTTTGGAGAAGATGTGCTGGGGAAATGATGCTTAACATGCCCCATGCTATGTATTTGAATACCTGCAACCTGTTAAGACAAAGAAACGCACAAGTGTCCCAAGGTATCCCTTACCGGATTCCGTCATAGGAGTTAGATATTCCTGAGAGTAAACACATTTCCTGCAAGCATAACGGCTCATTTGTTTTATGCAAATATTATATCATGGATACTGGACATTTTGCAAACGAAACAAAAATGTATGAAACAAGGTGTGACTGAGAATCTGATTTTATTAATCTTGGGTGCCCTGAATTGGCAAATACAGTCAAAGAAACAGATCCCCTAGAATGAGGAGATTGTTACAAATTGAAAAAGTAAAAGTGTTGGCAATGTTGACGACGCTCCATTGAGCTTCCTTTGCTATGACCTGTATGACCTTAACGTTCTTCTCATCTTGCTTTTTGAAGAAGGTTGATCCTGACCGATGCTTTAACCTTTTGAAGCTTGCCATGTTGTAAGTGATACAGACGAATTCAGAATGCAGTTGTTCGCTTATTTCCCTGATTTTGAGTGGATCGCCCTTTCGGGTTTTCAATCCACCGGGATACCCATTTTTGCCTGAGCTGTCCAATGCGGCTTTTCAACTCAGCGGGTGTACATTTTTTATTTTCCCTTATTTTTTCCCGAGTCTTTTATTATGTTTTTTACTCGCCGGGATGCCCTATTTTTTCCTGGACTTACATTCTGTTTTTATGTCCAGCGGGTCATTTTATGCGAAGTATTTTTCAACTGTATCTGAATTCACAGGGGATAAGAAATCTTCACCATCCATAGTAGTGAGCATCAGCGCTCCACCCGAGAAAACTTTCTTTACTATGAATGGACCGTCGTAATTCGGAGTCCACTTGCCCCTGTGGTTTGTATGAGGAGGAAGGAGTCTTTTCAGCACAAGATCTCCTACTTGGTATTCCCGAAGCCTGACTTTCTGATTGAAGGCTTTCTTCATCCTTTTCTGATATAACTACCCATGACAGATTGCAGCTAATCTCTTTTCTTCGATCAGATTCAGTTGATTATACCAAGAACAGACCCATTCTGCTTCATTCAACTTTACATCCATCAGTACCCGTAAGGAGGGTAACTCAACTTCAACATGTAGGACAACTTCCATACCATACACAAGTTGATACGGTGTTGCCCCAGTAGACGTTTGGATTGAGGTACGGTACCCATGCAAGGCAAATGGTAGCATTTCATGCCAGTCTTTGTAAGTAACTACCATCTTCTGCACAATTTTCTTGATGTTCTTGTTAGCTGCCTCAACAACGCCATTCATCTTTGGCCTGTAATGAGAAGAGTTGTGATGTTAGATCTTGAAGTCCCGACACAGTTCTGCCATCATTTTGTTGTTCAGATTGGAACCATTGTCAGTAATGATTCGTTCGGGTACTCCATATCGACAGATGATGTCTCTTTTCAGGAATCTGGCTACCACTTGTCTGGTGACGTTTGCATACGAAGCTGCTTCAACCCATTTGGTGAAGTAATCAATGGCTACCAGGATGAATCTATGACCATTTGAAGCAGTGAGTTCAATATTTCCAATCATGTCAATGCCCCACATGGCCAAGGGCCAAGGTGAAGACATCACGTTCAAAGGATTCAGAGGCACATGCACTTTGTCTGCATAGATCTGGCTTTTATGACACTTCCTGGCATAGGCACAACAGTCTGCATCCATTGTGATCCAGTAGTAACCTGACCTTAATAATTTCTTAGCCATTGCATGTCCTCCGGCATGGGTACCGAAAGATCCTTCATGCACCTCGTGCATCAATAAGTCTGCCTCTTTCTTATCAACACATCTGAGAAGAACCATATCAAAGTTTCGCTTGTACAAGGAACCGTCAGTATTAAGGAAGAAACTACCAACCAACCTTCTTAATGTCTTCTTATCATTGGATGATGCCCCAGGTGGGTATGTTTGATCCTCTAATAAGTATTTGATGTCATGGAACCAAGGCTTGTCATCTTTTGCAATATCCACAGAGAATACGTATGCTGGTCGGTCAAGTCTGGATACAGAAATCCGAGGCACATAATTGGCAGTCTGAACCTTGATCATGGAGGAAATGGTAGCTAAAGCATCTGCGAACTGATTTTCAACTTGAGGTATGTACTCAAGTTTGACTGTTGTAAAGAAAGTCAACAATCTCCTCGTATAGTCACGGTATGGAATTAGATGCTCCTGGTGAGTGTACCATTTGCCGTTGGTCTGATTGATTACCATAGCTGAATCTCCGAATACAGTTAAAGTCTTGATCCTGAGGTCAATGGCTTCCTCAACACCCATGATACAGGCTTTGTATTCAGCTTCGTTGTTAGTGCATGCAAAGGTGAGTTTTACCGAGAAAGGCATATGAACTCCCTTAGGTGTAATGAGCACTGCACCAACTCCTCGACCATTCATATTAACAGCCCCATTAAACATCATTGTCCATTCTTCTTCTGGGTCAGGCCCTTCAGTGTGAACAGGCTCTTCATGGTCTTTTGCTTTTAGGAATATGATGTCTTCATCAGGGAAGTCAAATCTCATTGGTTGGTAATCATCAATGGGTTGCTCAGCCAGATAGTCAGACAGTACACTGCCTTTGATGGCATTTTGAGATGTGTACTGAATGTCATACTCTGTCAGAATCATTTGCCATCTTGCAACCCTTCCGGTAAGTGCTGGCTTCTCAAATATGTACTTGACGGGGTCCATTTTTGAGATCAACAAAGTTGTGTGAGTCAACATATACTGTCTTAGTCGGCGAGTAGCCCACGCTAAAGCACAACAAATTTTCTCGAGCAGTGAATAACGTTGTTCACAGTCGGTAAACTTTTTGCTCAGGTAGTATATTTGCATACTCTTTTCGACCAGACTCATCATGCTGGCCCAACACACACCCCATTGTCCCTTCTAATACTGTCAGGTACATTATTAGAGGTCTTCCTTCAACTGGAGGCATAAGAATTGGAGGTTCTTGTAAGTACTCCTTGATTTTGTCAAAAGCCTTCTGACAATCTTCGTTCCACCTGACCGTCTGTTCCTTTCTTAACAATTTGAACAAGGGCTCACAATTTGCAGTGAGATGAGATATGAACCTTGATATATATTTCAATCTACCTAAGAACCCCCGAACTTCCTTTTCAGTCCTAGGTGCAGGCATCATCTGAATGGCTTTGACTTTGTCAGGATCAACTTCAATTCCTTTTTCACTTACAATGAATCCCAGCAGTTTACCGGAACGTACCCCGAATGTGCATTTGTTGGGGTTTAGCTTCAACTGATACTTTCTCAGACGCTTGAACAACTTCAGCAAATTTACCATATGGTCTTCTTCAGTGAGGGACTTGGCAATCATATCATCCATGTAGCATTCAATTTCTTTGTTGATCATATCATGGAACAACGTTACCATAGCCCGTTGATAAGTTGCGCCGACATTCTTCAGTCCAAAAGGCATTACCTTGTAACAGAAAGTGCCCCAAGGTGTGATGAAGGTAGTCTTCTCCATATTTTTGGGTGACATTCTGATCTGATTATATCCGGAAAAACCATTCATGAAAGAGAACACCGAGAACTGAGCTATGTTGTCGACCAATACATCAATGTGAGGTAATGGGAAGTCATCTTTTGGGCTAGCTCTGTTCAGATCCCGATAATCCACACACATCCTTACTTTGCCATCCTTCTTAGGAACTGGTACAATGTTAGCGACCCACGGTGGATAACTAGTTACAGCAAGGAAACCGGCATCCCACTGTTTTTGTACCTCTTCTTTAATCTTCATGGCCATATCTGGACGAGTACGGCATAACTTTTGTTTCACTGGAGGACAATCTTCTTTCAACGACAACTTGTGCATAACAATGTCTGTATCTAGGCCTGGCATGTCTTGATAGGACCAAGCAAAGACATCAACGTATTCTCGAAGCATGTCAATGAGCTGTTCTTTTACTGAAGCTTGCAGACCGACCCAAATCTTCACTTCTTTCAAGTCTTCTTCGGTACCAAGATTAACTGTTTCAACTTCCTCCTGATGAAGAGTAGTTACTTTCTCTTCTTGCCTCAACAACCTGGCTAACTCTTCAGGTAACTCATAGTCTTCTTCAACCCCTTCATCAGCTTGATTAATTGGATTGTCGAAGTCATACAAGGTCATAGCAGTGCTGTTGTTGGTGCAATCTGGAGGATAATCTCTGCAAGGGTTGAGATTGGTTCGTTTTAGTGATCAGTTTTAATCTTGTTTAGAAAAAGTGAAAATGAAATTATTATTTTGAAAACATTGCCATTTTATTGTTTTGTACAAATGTGAAAAATGAAAAGACCGTGAGCGAAAAAGAGACTCGTTTGCAAAAGATGTCCGATATTCATTGATTAATCATTTGCATAAAATTACAATATGGCCCTATTACAAAATGAGTCCTGACACCTTGGGCAAGATGCAGGACTTGATGCATGCTAAAAAGACAGGAAATAATAATTATTCTGCAGGAGTATGTCGCTCCCGGGATTTCCATCCTGGTACAAACGCGAAAGTGGCGTGGAAAAGGTAGAGTCGTCTGCCATACATTTTTATCCCGAAGGAATGGGAAAGGTAATGTTGCACAAACCTAATGAATAAGGAAAAGGATGAGGCCTTGTGAACCAAAGATCTGGGTCCGGAAGTCGGTTACGAATTGGGAAGGTATTAGCACCCCAATCCGTCCGCCGTACCCGACGGGATCCACGCTTATAAGTCTGTTTCAAAGGGTGAGAAATAATATGCTGTTTGGATGAAAGAATGGCTATCTGGAATGGAATGGAAATGAGAAAAGAAATGGAATTGGAAAATGGGAATAAAAGGGGGAAAATGTAGGGAAAAAGAAAGATTGTGCTCGAATGGGCCCTACCCCACTTCCTACGTACCTCATCGGGATAAATGAGGATCAGAGACGCCGTAGTTCGTTTAACTAAGGCTGACACTTGTTTGTGTTTTTTAGGATGACATTGCCATAGCTCTAGCTCAGGTGTTACCGGCTCTGACTTGAGGATGTTTACTGTATCGCTGTTGAACTGTCGAGACAAGTCATGTTCGTCCACAAAGAGTATGAGATGAGATGAGAAGACGTGACTTCTTGGTTTGTGGTCTTTTATAAGAAGTGTTTTGAGATTGTGTTTATTGTATGTACAACACTAAATACTATGATACATGAGCGAATACTTTCCAAGATCGCCCCCAATGGAACGTTTGTAAAGCATCCTAGAAGAGTGAAGGAGACTTCCACTAGTCATTTCCCGTATAGCTTAAGGCTCGTGGCGCATTGTACACCTTTTCCTTTATTAAGTGTTTTTGATTTTCTTTTAAAGATGAGAAGTGAGACTCAAGTTGAGAAAGGAAAAACTTCTAAGGGAAATTAGACTTACCCTAAGTTAGTTTGAATTTGAAGATGACCTATGGTTAATGAGGTTTAAGATTAAATCTACCTAAGAGATATTAAACTAGAAATACAAGTACAAAAAGTTATAGTGAACAATATGGTCCTCCTAAGTCATGGTAGGTAAAAACGTGTATGAAATATAAACGGGATGAAACAATGGATCGGGTGGGTCGGTTGCGTGGTGCTGAGACGCACGACTTATGGTGTGCAACATACAAGGCTTTCTTTTGGGGTGTAATGGAATGGAACGATGGTAATCGAGGGATCCTAAAGTCACATGCAACTTTATTTATTTATTTGAAAATTTACTCGACGTTGGATCGAGCCTTTATTTTGCTTTTGAGATTTTGGTTTTCTATCGATTCATTTTATCTTTTCTATCCTAATTATAGAAACTATACAAGCATACAAGTATTACAACACAAAGTACACAAAATATAATCGAGGCATAAAAAATAAGCCAAATCCATAAGCAAATCCTCGGAAAATACCTTGCACACAAAAAAGAATTGTTAGTAAGTGAAATGAACATGAATATGCATAATATGATGAAAATGAATTAAAATGACACAAATATCAAAAGTCATGGAAAAACTGTGAAATTAATTCCCTAGGGTCTCTAACCTGATTATAACATCGTGTTAAAAAATCTCTTAAAAATCCTAAGTCTAACTATGCCAAATTGCCATCTAAATCTATCTAAGGTTCAATCACAAATTTATACAAATCACACTACCAAAACAGTAGATAAAATGCACTAAAAAATACACCAAAAATATTATAGGTACTTTCATTTGTCCTCTAATCATAGCAAAAAGAATGGATCAAAAATGTTATAGGAAGTGGCAGAAATAAAATGTACAAATTTATGTGTTTATGAAGGAATTCAATATAAAATCAATTAAATGGAAAATCGAAATAAAATTGAAAAATGACTAAAATCAGAAAGTAAAAAGATAGAAAATTTCTAAAATGAGTTAGAAAGCTCCAATAAATTTTGTAGAATTTTATTATGTGTCACCGCCAGTATGGCTGGAATTCAAAAAAAACATCCACTAATCCTATCTTATCCTCTAACGGTGCTTTTAATGATATTTTAATGGTGGGTTAATCTCCTCATTATTCTTCTTAATATTCTCATTAAATTTATTATTAATTTCTCCCGATTCCTATTATTTACTCCTAATATTCCTCATTAAATTGAAACACTTTCACAATTAAAGTTATATATAAAAAAAAGAAGAAAAACAAGAAAGAAAAGAAGAACGAAAAAGGGGATTAAGAAACCTCTGAAACCCTAGGTCCTCTTTAGCGCCGCCACTGTCGTCCCCTTCACCTTGCCACCGTCATCTTCGTCATTGATAACCCATCTAATCGTTCTTCAACTCTTCCATTCGAATCACGTCGCCGATTCGAAGCTTCAAAACACCACTGTTCGAGTCTTCAATGCGTCGTTCGATCCGAAACCTTGCGCTAAGGATTCAAACCTTGTTCCGGTTGATTTCCCTTTGAAACTCAGGCAACATACGCCTTCGTGATGTTGTGGCTTATTGGCGATGGTGGATTTGCCGTCTCACGCTCGCGAAGTTGAAATAGAGGAAATCGCTGTGATGCGAAGCCATCATCCTCTTCAATCCGCCATGGCTACTGCACATCACCACCGTGCCATCAACAACAATCAACGGAAGTAAACCGTCTCGAGGCTTCCGTTGAAAACGTTCTTCGCAGCTCGAAACAGAATTGACGGTGGAGAGTAGAATAAGGTTGTTCTGAAAACCCTTGAAGATGCTCCAGGTATGGTTGATTACGACTTTTATTTTTCTCTTCCGTTTGTGCTTCCTTGTTTGACTCCACCTCGTGTGTAGCCGAGTCGTTGTGGATGTTATGGTGAAGATTGGAGTATTGATGTTTTTCTGTGTTCTTGTTGAATCGTTACAGGTTCGAGTTAACTGATGAAGTTTCTGCTGAAATTATTATTGATACCTTCTGTGGATCGATTTTGCAGGTTGTATATTTGGTGAAGTTATTGACGATGGACCATGATGAAAATTTGCGTGTCGATAAAGATTATGAAAATTGACGTTATTGAAGTTTGATGTAGATGAACATCGAGAATTCGGATTGAAGATGAAGACGCATGATTGGTGGCTGATTCTGATTGACGAACAACAAGGGTGTGACGATGAAGACGTCAATGGTACGATGTAAAGCGATGCGGAACTTCACTCAGGTATGCGCTTTGGATTCATCTTTTCTTCTTCCGATCTTTCTTGCTGAATATGTTGTGGTCCTTTGTAGGTTCGGAATATCTACAATTGCTTGTTGGATGGATGATATTGCTTCGAATTATTTGCAAGTCGCCGTCGCATAATGATGAAGATCAACATTGGAGCATCAGTTGAAGAAGAAAGCTTCCGGCTCGGTATCTCGTTTCGGTAAGCATCCAAATCCTGATTTCATTCTTCTTTTCCCCATACCTGAACTTGTTGGATTCATAGATCTTCTTCTTCCAACTCTATTTTCTCCGATGGTTCTGAGTTGTTGGAGCTGTATTATGCAGGCTTGGTTGTAACAATGTGGAGATGATGAAGATATGAAGGGGTGAGATATTCGAAGGTGGCAATGCAAATGGTAAAGGGGAAAGATGAGGATCAAGAATGATTGAAGAATAGTTGATGAAAGAAGATGATGCAGAATGAAGTTCTGCAAGAAAGAATGATGAAATTCAAAGGGAAAAAGTGGTGAAGAGAAGTGCTAAGAGTCGAAGCCGGAAGAAAACGAAGAGGTGAATGAATCCTGGTTTATATACAATCAAATCTGAAGCTTCCGGAAGTTTTACGGTTAAGAGTTAGTTGGTTCAGTTGGGACTCTGTTATAGTTTGTTAGGGGTTTATGATTTTTTCTCTGTAGCTGTAACTGTGTTTTTTTTCTCTGCTAACTGAATTCTCTCATTATCAGTTATGATCTTTTTCTATATCCCTTTTTACTTCTAGTTTTTCATATTCCATCTTCAATATCAGTAAGTTTTTACTGATTTTTCCATTAATTTGTAATTGGATTTTTGGGTTTCCCTTGTGATTTATGTGAATGAATCCGGATGATACTTTCCCCTTTTGAATTTTGTGTTCAGCTTAACCCTCAGATATAATATAAATTTCTTCGGACTTTCGATAAACGAATATGGGCCACAAAAAACTTGTAATTGATATGGTTTAAATGACTATGGGCCTTCATTTGGATATAATATAATACTTGATCATAAAATTATTTTAAAAATCCTTTCTCCTCTTTTTTTTTTTTGTAAATGGATTATAAGAAATGGATAAAAATGAATTGGATAATTGGTTTAAAAAATGAGTGTATAACATGGGTATAAGATATTTTAATAATTGAATTTGGATAATGAGTGAAGTTTGAATTGGACTTGAATTTAAGTATGGTTTGTGGATGATGGAATTTGAGTTGGATATTCTAATATGGACTTTGGGCTTTATTTGGGAAAGAGTCAAATATAGTTTTCTAATGACAAAAATTGAAGTTCAAATTTTGGGTATGGACCTTTAATATGTAATTCAACATGTTTTGAATGGAACAAAGAGTTTTGGATATTATTTGGATAATTTGACATTTTTATATGGGCTTAAGGACAAACAAAGAATGTGATATCGCCTTGATAGCATGAAATTAAAGCAATCCATATGAATCTTCCTCCAACTTTGGCTTGAACCATAAGAACCCACATCCCATCAGAAACACCTTGATTTAATGAAAACACCATTCTTGACTACTAGTACCAAGATACCATCAATCTTTATTCCATATACCCTTTGAAGGCCATACGATTATGGGGATAAACTCTGGTCGTTGATCTTCACCTCTCATATTGAACCAAACCCTTATTTTTGATGATCTTTGATAAGGAGATACTCATGATGATGATAGTTCAAACCAGGTCTCAACCTAAATAAAACAGCCAGATCAATCGCCTTTAAACATAGAAAACTCAAACCACCTGAAAATTCCTCGATCCCATGCAAATGAATGATTATGAATGTTGTGATCTAATGAATGCAAATATAAATCAGTTAGATGGTAATAAATAAAAGGGCAAATTTTGGGGTGTTACAGCTGCCCCTATTCAATCACTGTAGACATGAATGGATGATAGCAGTTGCTTTCAGACATTTGAAGTATGTAGGGATTGAATACTAGAAACAACCAGAAAATTGCACTTTGTGGCAAAAGAACAGGGAAATAAACTCAACCGAACGAACCCTGCTTGAATATAATTATGATGTGAAGAATCATAAATGGGGGATGCCTTTTGAGTGATGCCAAAGGACTACAGCTTGCCACGATGCGGGTGGACATTGATAGGCTGCAATAATGCCTTACTGGTGTATTATCGGATGAAGTTAGGCGAATAACGACTTGGCACGCTGCAGGTGGGCTTTCGACGATTTGCGATCGAATTTTAAGATACTTCGCCACCCTGGGGATGGACTTTTGCCAATCTGCGGTTGGACTTCGGATACTTTACCACACTGCGGGTGGACTGTTGGATAATTTGCCACATTGCGGGTGGACTTTAAGAATTTTGCCACACTACGGGTGGACTTCTGCTCACTGCGGGAGACATTTGGAAAATTTGCCACACTACGAGGCACATTGCTCAGCTACGGGAGACTTCTGTAAATTCGCCATACTACGAGGCTCATTGCTCGGCTACGGGAGACTTTTGCTCACTACGGGAGACTTTTGCTCACTACGGGAGACTTCGATTTCTTGCCACACTACGGGGGCTGCTGCTCACTACGGGAGACTTCTGCTCACTACGGGAGACTTTGAGAATTCGCCACCCGGAGAATGGACTTTGGTCAGTCTGCGGCTGGACTTTAAGAATTTGCCACCTAGAGGATGAACTTTGGCCAATCTGCGGTTGGACTTTGAATGAATTGCCACGCTGCGGGTGGACTTGGGAATTTGCCACACTGCGGGTGGACTTCTGCTCACTGCGGGAGACTTCTGATCACTACGGGAGACTTCTGCTCACTACGGGAGACTTCGATTTCTTGCCACACTACGGGGGCTGCTGCTCGTTACGGGAGACTTCTGAGAATTCACCACCCGGAGGATGGACTTTGGCCAGTCTGCGGCTGGACTTTAAGAATTTTCCACCCAGAGGATGGACTTTGGCCAATCTGCGGTTGGACTTTGAATGAACTGCCACGCTGCGGGTGGACTTTGGATAAGTTGCCACACTGCGGGTGGACTTTGGAAATTTGCCACCCAGAGGATGGACTTTTGCCAATCTGCGGTTGGACTTTCGCTCACTGTGGGAGACTTTTGCCCAATGTGGGGGACTTTTGCTCGCTGTGGGAGGCTTTTGAAACTTGCCACCCGAAGATGGACTTTGGCCAGTCTGTGGCTGGACTTTTGAAATCTGCCACCCGAAGATGGACTTTGGCCAGTCTGTGGCTGGGCTTTGCATATGTTGAATTGCATGGCATGTTGCCCCATGACACTGGGAATATTATGTCTTGAGTATTGTTAATGAACTGGTGTGAATGTAAAAGGAATTCCTGACGCGGAAGTAATAAGTCTCTACTGACTCTGTGGGGAAACACAATGATCGCGTATTCGATCCCAAGAAGTCCTGTGGGGATAACATCTTTGTTGGAGAAGAGCGTGAACAATTCATTTGTCCCGAATTATCACTTATGCCAAAAATAAATTGGACTCTATATTTGAGGACCGTGCCAGGTGATACCCCGACTATTGGAGATTATCCACTCTTATGGATCTGCTAGGGAGGAGAATGATTTATCTGAAATATGGTAGGGGAATAGGAATTGCCTTAGATCTGTTGGAAAACCGAGATCAAAGAAACCATCTGAAGGAAAAACTGGGTGACTTTACTAGGGACAACTTCCATTCGTCTGTTGGGGATAACCAAAATCGAGACACGTCCTGCTGAGGAGGAAATATTTCGAGTTGTCTCATGTCGGGGATCAGTTGCTTCTGTATGGACTTTACCTCAAGAGGATTTTACAAAAGACTTGGTGTCTTTAAACTCTTAGGTATCGTAACGACTGCATGAATCAACGTAACAACCCTACTGGGGAGGTAACCATTGCCAATGCGGATGGGCTTGGAGCTGCAAGAAATGCTGAATGAGATAATTGGCTTGACGAGCGAATGCTAGATGGGTAGTAGACTCAGTCTGTAAGAATTATGACAAGAAAGTGCCATAGAAACTCCTTGAGAGTGTAGCTGTACTGGTACTCTGAACTTCAGATAGGTGCTTCCGAATGTCTGTCTTCGGGAAAGAATGAATTCTCGTGCTATTAGGGTGGCCTGCCCCAGTACAAGTACTTGAATAGTTTTGCACTTGACTGACTAATCTTCGCTCTTGGAGAGATTTGAATCTCGAAGTGATTGCCCCAGTTTGGCTGAATTTTGAAGAGATTGCTCGACGTCACTGCCCCGGACTGGCTAGCTCTTACCATGACTAGTTTGGGAAAGTCCTTACTCAATGGATCTTTTGCATAAAAGTGCACCTCGACGTGACTGTCTTTCAGGAGTTTTAGACTTCTCAACTTGGCAAGCTTAAGCTTCTGGATTGAATTTCCGCATGTGAACCATTTATGATGCCAAACAAATGTATACAAGCAAAAAATGTTTATTCTTAGAATGAAAATTCTAATGCAACACACATGCTAAACTTGAAGTTTTGAAAAGGGATCGTAAACCTTCGTGAGCGAATCACTGGTTGAGATACGACATTATTTTGAATGAAAGTATGTACATGCAATACCAACAAATGTCTTTTAGCACAACTCATAGGAGTCAGGAACATGGCCTCGTAGTAGTACGCTCTCAAATTAGCCCTGTTTCAGTTAGGACTTTTAAAGGTTGTATCGTGGCCTGGTTCACGGTTACAGAAACAAAGGATATAGGCTCGAAGTTTATTTGTGCCCACCCACTTTTCGTGATGTTCTCCATTCCTACGTTCAGCTAGTTTTCACAAGCATTCACCTTTCATAAGGGTTTCGTGTTTGATTGAGGAACCATTGCTGCTATCGGTTCAAGCACCAATCAGGTTATTGTTGAGAGTCAGTCACTCCTCTATCTTTTGTGTCTGTGACACACGACTTTGTTCTCATTTGAGGATCTTTCTTGTGTAATCCTTTTTGTCTTTCGCTTTTGCATTATTTTGCTTCATCCCTAACTTTTGCCTAGACTGATTCTTGTGAATCTTTGATTGTGAAGTCCAGCGGGATGCCCTAACTTTTGCCTAAGTCGCTTGTTTTCAAGTTTCGACTTAGCAGGCTTTTTCTTTTCTTTTTCTTTTTGCATTTTGAACAAGTCGCGTGACACTATTTGCCTTGATTGCTTGGCGAGGGTTGTGACTGCCTCATTCTTTGGTCGACGAAGGATAACCATTATGGTTTTCAATCTTTGGACCTTTTGACTTGGATAACCATTGTGGTTTTGGGTCTTTGGACCTCTTGATTAGCATAGTAGAATGCAATGGATCTTCAAATACACTCCTTTATGAAAGCCTAAACGCCTGGTCCGACTAGCTGACATCTACCCTGCCCCTGGGTTACATGTGAGGGTTTTTTCATTTGACAAGAAACTCCTACTTCAAGGCTCAAAGGGGTTAGCAAGGGTCTATCTTCCTTATATCTCCAGTGTTTAGGGATTTGAAACAAAGCCTGTACATCGTCAACAGGGCCTTACTCGAGAGCACACAATTAGAGACTTTGCGTTTTTGTTTCGTCATTCTCATTCATAGAATTTAAGCACGACAATTGGTATTGCGATGCACACATGCAAACTTTATAAGTGAATGAGAATGAATTACTCCAAGAAAAACATGTGAGTTTTATTATTGCTAACATTTAAAGAGCAATCAAATTTCATACATGTAGACAAATGTTTAGCATATAAAAGAAACTACAAATGGAAATGCAGTAAAGAAACTGAATATTGTTGTAGTTGAGGAGGCTTGGCTCCGTCTAGACTTGTCAGTCTTGGATACTTTCAGCGATCAATAGCTCTTTCGCAGACTTGTAATCTTCAATTCGCAGTTTTATACCTAACCATGGTAGTCATACTTCTTCTTCTAACTATTCTGACTCTGACACGAGACATCTGAAGGAAAGAGTGAAACTGGGAGTAAAGTTGCCCCATAAGGTTGCTCGGAAAGACCTGACGATCTTCTGCCTACGTATCTCCATTGACTGATGACCAATGAAGAATCAGAGCAACGTAGTTCCCCTAAATAGGGATGAAAATGAATAATGAGGAAAGACGAACACAAAAATGCCATCACTGAGAGTATTTGAATACTGCTGGCTCTATTTGCTTCATGAATACCCTGGCGTCCTAGGTGATTAACTCGAAGACCTCAGCTTAACGTTGACCATCTGGTAGAACAACCGTGAAACCGGTTCCGTCGTGATTAGGCATCGGATTCTGGAGTACCTTTGGATGAGGAGAAAAATTGATTGCCTTGGACTCAATTAGGTCTTGTACCTTGTTCTGAAAAGCCCAACATTTCTCAATACTATGCCCCTAGGCACCTGAATGGAATTTGCACCTGGAGTTTGGATCAAACTTTGGTGGTAGATTATCAGCAGAATGAGCTCTCATGGTACGGAGCTCAACCAGGTTCAACTTCAGCAGCTCTGGAAGCAATACAGCATATGGACATGGGATAGGATCAAGTCTGCGGTTCCTCGCTCTTGTTCTTTCCTGAAATAGTCTCTGTGCCTGTTGTTGCTGACCCTGAGATTGTGATTGAACATTTCGTTGTTGACATTGCGTTGGGCGCCTGACGTGTCCTTGTACTCTCTTACCCATACTCGGCCGAGGAACGAATGAAGGTTGTTGATGTAGCCCCTTTGAAGACTTGGCCTGAGCAGTGATTCTGGAAGAAGAAAAGTTGACCACCTCTTTTGTATTCCTGCATGCTTTATCTTGCGGTACTTCCGACCTGGTCGGTCCAAAAGTAATTACGCCTTCATCAATTAAGTCTTGTACTTGATGTTTGAGCGCCTTGCAGTCATTAACATCATGTCCGGGAGCCCCAGAATGAAAAACACAGTAGGCGTGGGGATTCCAGCTTTGGTGAAGTTTACCGGAAGGGGGAGTTAGCTCGCGATACTCAATCAATCCCATTTTGAACAGTTGTGGGCATAATTCAGCATAAGACACGGGTATCAGATCCATAACCCTTTTTTGCTCCTATTGATGACGGGTTGCTACCAATGGAGGAGCTATAGACGAAACCCGTTGAAGTATTTCTCCTGGAAACCAAGGCGTATCAGCTGAGGAGGATCCCTGATAAGGAAAGAAAGTGCTCACTTCTTTGGTAACGATCAGTGTAGGATCATTTAGTTCACATGTGGAGTTGGTTCCTATCTGATGCTCTTCCTGACTGCCAAGTGGCGATTGCTGGTGAAGAGATTTAAACTGTAGAGGAAATCCACCTAAAGAACCCTGATTTAGTGGACATCCCAAAGAGATGGGAGAAACATGACCTTCTGTTTGAAAAGCAGACACACAACTATTTTCCTTTTTTGACATAGCATTCATGATTCCTGTAAGCAGCTTTATCTGAGTCTTCATCAAGTTGAATTCTTCTCTCAACAATTTCTGATCCTGGGACAACGCTCGAATGTCCACTATAAAATGCCCCAATTGGGCCTTCATCTCGGTCACCTCCGCTCGGAGTTGTTCCATGTCTAAACCTTGACAATCGTGATTCAAATTGGCCATTCTAAATAGAAACCAAGTCAGGATAAGAAGTTGTCCCTGAATACTTGTCAAAAATGTAAGGATGTATGCAAATGCCATGTTCAGTTATTTCCAAGGAGTCCATCTGTTTTGATCCAAGTTTTAATGCAGAAAACATCCGACATAATTCAGATATTGGGATCTTAGAAGTAACTGAACAGGTATGCTAAGATGCCATGATGTCATGTATGCAACTGGCATGTGGTCAGCGGTCCGACGCTGGTGTGGATCAGATAACCAAGTGTTGGTGAAGATCATGATATCAGTATCTCTGTGCAGAAATTCCAGAATTCTCAACTAGTATCATATAGGACCGGATCATATCATGGAGTAGTACTGGCAAAAGCGAGTATGTTGGAAGTTTTAGGGTTCCTGCAAACCTGTAAACCCCTACCAATCTCACGGGTGTGCTACTACGGGTCAACATCACGGACTCTCAAAGCCGAATAGCAATAATACGTTCACCATTTCTGAAAAATGGCTCATGACCAAATCAGGGAATCGGTTTGGCATTATGTACTACTCAGGGAGGCCTCAACTGAATTCCGGAAAAACAAGCATCCCTCATAAGTTCCCGGCTTCAAGCACTGAAGTTGAGAAACAATAGTACATTAATCCCGAAGGGTACAATACTACCGTCATACGACCAGTTGCTTTAACTAGTTTCCTATGAGAGAACAAGGTCATCCTATGCGATTTCCTAGTGGGCCCTCGGGTGTGAATGGGTTTGCCACAAAATGTGGTCTGCCACTGTCACCACTGGAGAGGGTTATTTCTACTAAGGTCCTCGATGATCGGTTCCCAGTGTTAGAAGCTCATGTGGGAACATTCTATGGTCTGCCTAGGCAGTATAAAACATATCCCAAGAGAGCCTGATCTGGGTGTGGGACTCGTGAAAACTACACGTGCTCAAGACCACGCAAGCCACACGACTGCCCACTCTAAATCCTATATGTATACTCAAGCCGGGTATTTGGCTTATCTCACAATAATCCCATCCCGCCAAGGAAAACCAGAACAGCCAGTACAGTATATGCCAGTATATGCGACAGTAAAGTAAAGTGCAAAAAGCTGTAAATAAAGCTGTAAAGTAAAGCGATAAACTGTAAATAAAACAGTAAAGCTAAACTAAAGCATAACAGCGAATGAATAAGCACCCGAAGAAAATAGAAACAGACAAGCGCTAGGATTGACTCTCAAAGGGGAAATTAGAATTTCTAAAAGTCCCCAGCAGAGTCGCCAGCTGTCGCTCCCGGGATTTCCATCCTGGTATAAACGCGAAAGTGGCGCGGAAAAGGTAGAGTCGCCAGCCATACATTTTTATCCCGAAGGAATGGGAAAGGTAATGTTGCACAAACCTAAGGAAGAAGTAAAAGGATGAGGCCTTGCGAACCAAAGATCTGGGTCCGGATGTCGGTTACGAATTGGGAAGGTATTAGCACCCCAATCTGTCCGCCGTACCCGACGGGATCTACGCTTATAAGTCTGTTTCAAAGGGTGAGAAATAATATGTCGTTTGGATGAAAGAATGGCTATCTGGAATGGAATGGAAATGAGAAACGAAATGGAATTGGAAGATGGGAATAAAAGGGGGAAATGTAGGGAAAAAGAAAGATTGTGCTCGAATGGGCCCTACCCCACTGCCTACGTACCTCATCAGGATAAATGAGGATCAGAGACGCCGTAGTTCGTCTAACTAAGGCTAACACTTGTTTGTGTTTTTTAGGATGACGTTGCCATAGCTCTAGCTCAGGTGTTACCGGCTCTGACTTGAGGGTGTTTACCGTATCGCTGTTGAACTGTCGAGACAAGTCATGTTCGTCCGCAAAGAGTATTGGATGAGATGAGAAGACGTGACTTCTTGGTTTGTGATCTTTTATAAGAAGTGTTTTGAGATTGTGTTTATTGTATGTACAACACTAAAGACTATGATACAGGAGCGAATACTTTCCAAGATCGCCCCCAATGAAACATTTGTAAAGCATCCTAGAAGAGTGAAGGAGACCTCCACTATTCATTTCCCGTATAGCTTAAGGCTCGTGGCGCATTGTACACCTTTTCCTTTATTAAGTGTTTTTTTATTTTCTTTTAAAGATGAGAAGTGAGACTCAAGTTGAGAAAGGAAAAACTTCTAAGGGAAACTAGACTTACCCTAAGTTAGTTTGAATTTGAAGATGACCTATGGTTAATGAGGTTTGAGATTAAATCTACCTAAGAGATATTAAACTAGAAATACAAGTACAAAAAGTAATAGTGAACAATATGGTCCTCCTAAGTCATGGTAGGTAAAAACGTGTAAGAAATATAAATGGGATGAAACAATGGATCGGGTGGGTCGGTTGCGTGGTGCTGAGACGCACGACTTATGGTGTGCAACATACAAGGCTTGCTTTTGGGGTGTAATGGAATGGAACGATGGTAATCGAGGGATCATAAAGTCACATGCAACTTTATTTATTTATTTGAAAATTTACTCGACGTTGGATCGAGCCTTTATTTTGCTTTTGAGATTTTGGTTTTCTATCGATTCATTTTATCTTTTCTATCCTAATTATAGAAACTATACAAGCATACAAGTATTACATCACAAAGTACACAAAATATAATCGAGGCATAAAAAATAAGCCAAATCCATAAGCAAATCCTCGGAAAATACCTTGCACACAAAAAAGAAATGTTAGTAAGTGAAATGAACATGAATATGCATAATATGATGAAAATGAATTAAAATGACAAAAATATCAAAATTCATAGAAAGAATGTGAAATTAATTCCCTAGGGTCTCTAACCTGATTATAACATCGTGTTAAAAAATCTCCTAAAAATCCTAAGTCTAACTATGCCAAATTGCCATCTAAATCTATCTAAGGTTCAATCACAAATTTATACAAATCACACTACCAAAACAGTAGATAAAATGCTCTAAAAAATACACCAAAAATATTCTAGGTACTTTCAATTGTCCTCTAATCATAGCAAAAAGAATGGATAAAAAATGTTATAGGAAGTGGCAGAAATAAAATGTACAAAATTATGTGTTTATGAAGGAATTCAATATAAAATCAATTAAATGGAAAATCGAAATAAAATTGAAAAATGACTAAAATCAGAAAGTAAAAAGATAGAAAATTTCTAAAATGAGTTAGAAAGCTCCTATAATATTTGTAGAATTTTATTATGTCTTTTGTTATTTTTTATTGATTAATATTGAAAAGGTATGAAACAGAAAAAAAATAAAAAGAAAGAAAATAGAAGGGGGGTGAGAAAAGTAATATTTTTAAGTTAAGAAAACATATGGGCTGAAAATGGGGGTGGGGATAGTGATTTGATGAGCCCATTTGCGCAGGGGCCTGGGGGTGTCTGGCATGGAATTAGTCAACAATCGTTGACCCATTTGAAACCGTTTGATCTGAGTCCTTTCCAAAGTATTCTCATCAAGTGAACCTTGGGCGCAAGAACACAGGGACTATGGTGGATGACATCCACCTAGTTAGCCATGGAAGAGCCTACTGGGCGGTGACATGTGTCACCGCCAGTATGGCTGGAATTCAAAAAAAAACATCCACTAATCCTATCTTATCCTCTATCGGTGCTTTTAATGATATTTTAATGGTGGGTTAATCTCCTCATTATTCTTCTTAATATTCCCATTAAATTTATTATTAATCTATCCTGATTCCTATTATTTACTCCTAATATTCCTCATTAAATTAAAACACTTTCACAATTAAATTTATATATAAAAAAAAACAAGAAAGAAAAGAAGAACGAAAAAGGGGATTAAGAAACCTCTGAAACCCTAGGTCCTCTTTAGCACCGCCACCGTGTCCCCTTCACCTTGCCACCGTCATCTTCGTCATTGATAACCCATCTAATCGTTCTTCAACTCTTCCATTCGAATCACGTCGCCGATTCGAAGCTTCAAAACACCACAGTCCGAGTCTTCAATGCATTGTTCGATCCGAAACCTTGCGCTACGGATTCAAACCTTGTTCCGGTTGATTTCCCTTTGAAACTCAGGCAACATACGCCTTCGTGATGTTGTGGCTTATTGGCGATGGTGGATTTTCCGTCTTACGCTCGCGAAGTTGAAATAGAGGAAATCGCTGTGATGCGAAGCCATCATCCTCTTCAATCCGCCATGGCTACTGCACATCACCACCGTGCCATCAACAACAATCAACGGAAGTAAACCGTCTCGAGGCTTCCGTTGAAAACGGACTTCGCAGCTCGAAACAGAATTGATGGTGGAGAGTAGAATAAGGTTGTTCTGAAAACCCTTGAAGATGCTCCAGGTATGGTTGATTACGACTTTTATGTTTCTCTTCCGTTTGTGCTTCCTTGTTTGACTCCACCTCGTGTGTAGCCGAGTCGTTGTGGATGTTATGGTGAAGACTGGAGTATTGATGTTTCTCTGTGTTCTTGTTGAATCGTTACAGGTTCGAGTTAACTGATGAAGTTTTTGCTGAAATTATTATTGATACCTTCTGTGGATCGATTTTGCAGGTTGTATATTTGGTGAAGTTATTGACGATGGACCATGATGAAAATTTGCGTGTCGATAAAGATTATGAAAATTGACGTTATTGAAGTTTGATGTAGATGACCATCGAGAATTCGAATTGAAGATGAAGACGCAGGATTGGTGGCTGATTCTGATTGACGAATAACAAGGGTGTGACGATGAAGACGTCAATGGTACGATGTAAAGCGATGCGGAACTTCACTCAGGTATGCGCTTTGGCTTCATCTTTTCTTCTTCCGATCTTTCTTGCTGAATATGTTGTGGTCCTTTGTAGGTTCGGAATATCTGCAATTGCTTGTTGGATTGATGATATTGCTTCGAATTATTTGCAAGTCGCCGTCGCATAATGATGAAGATCAACATTGGAGCATCAGTTGAAGAAGAAAGTTGCCGGCTCGGTATCTCGTTTCGGTAAGCATCCAAATCCCGATTTCATTCTTATTTTCCCCATACCTGAACTTGTTGGATTCATAGATCTTCTTCTTCCAACTCTATTTTCTCCGATGGTTCTGAGTTGTTGGAGCTGTATTATGCAGGCTTGGTTGTAACAATGTGGCGATGATGAAGATATGAAGGGGTGAGATATTCGAAGGTGGCGATGCAAATGGTAAAGGGGAAAGATAAGGATCAAGAAGGATTGAAGAATAGTTGATGAAAGAAGATGATGCAGAATGAAGTTCTACAAGAAATAATGATGAAATTCAAAGGGAAAAAGTGGTGAAGAGAAGTGCTAAGAGTCGAAGCCGGAAGAATACGAAGAGGTGAATGAATCCTGGTTTATATACAATCAAATATGAAGCTTCCGGAAGTTTTTCGGTTAAGAGTTAGTTGGTTCAGTTGGGACTCTGCTATAGTTTGTTAGGGGTTTATGATTTTTTCTCTGTAGCTGTAATTGTGTTTTTTTTTCTCTGATAACTGAATTCTCTCATTATCAGTTATGATCTTTTTCTATATCCCTTTTTACTTCTAGTTTTTCATATTCCATCTTCAATATCAGTAAGTTTTTACTGATTTTTCCATTAATTTGTAATTGGATTTTTGGGTTTCCCTTGTGATTTATGTGAATGAATCCGGATGATACTTTCCCCTTTTGAATTTTGTGTTCAGCTTAACCCTCGGATATAATATAACTTTCTTCGGACTTTCGATAAACGAATATGGGCCACAAAAAACTTGTAATTGATATGGCTTAAATGACTATGGGCCTTCATTTGGATATAATATAATACTTGATCATAAAATTATTTGAAAAATCCTTTCTCCTCTTTTTTTTTGTAAATGGATTATAAGAAATGGATAAAAATGAATTGGATAATTGGTTTAAAAAATGAGTGTATAACATGGGTATAAGATATTTGAATAATTGAATTTGGATAATGAGTGAAGCTTGAATTGGACTTGAATTTAAGAATGGTTTGTGGATGATGGAATTTGAGTTGGATATTCTAATATGGACTTTGGGCTTTATTTGGGAAAGAGTCAAATATGGTTTTCTAATGACAAAAATTGAAGTTCAAATTTTGGGTATGGACCTTTAATATGAAATTCAACATGTTTTGAATGGAACAAAGAGTTTTGGATATTATTTGGATAATATGACATTTTTATATGGGCTTAAGGACAAACAAAGAATGTGATATCGCCTTGATAGCATGAAATTAAAGCAATCCATATGAATCTTCCTCCAACTTTGGCTTGAACCATAAGAACCCACATCCCATCAGAAACACCTTGATTTAATGAAAACACCATTCTTGACTACTAGTACCAAGATACCATCAATCTTTATTCCATATACCCTTTGAAGGCCATATGATTATGGGGATAAACTCTGGTCGTTGATCTTCACCTCTCATATTGAACCAAACCCTTATTTTTGATGATCTTTGATAAGGAGATACTCATGACGATGATAGTTCAAACTAGGTCTCAACCTAAATAAAACAGCCAGATCAATCGCCTTTAAACATAGAAAACTCAAACCACCTGAAAATTCCTCGATCCCATGCAAATGAATGATTATGAATGTTGTGATCTAATGAATGCAAATATAAATCAGTTAGATGGTAATAAATAAAAGGGAAAATTTTGGGGTGTTACAGAGTAACCCTTATAATTTCCTGGGAAGACCAGTTAAGGACTTGGTTCCCCGGGATCCTTGGACGTATCCAGTACTCCAGGTTGCGGTCGCTTTCCGCCTCGTCTTCCAGATTGTTAACAGCATCTGGGGTGAGCATCCCCCCACTGACAAATTTGGGCTCTTTGGCAGCCTCTGAAATATCTTGTCGGAATGGTCTGTAACCCAAACTGAATCTATCTTCCTTCTTTTCCACTGGCAGCAGCTTGCCCCAACCTTTAACATTACCGTCTTCAACAACCTTCCGGGCTTGCTGATAAGAGATGATTGAAGTACCCATCCTGTCTTCCTGGGATGCAGCCAATACTCCAGTAGCCTCATTAACATTTAGGGCCTCAAACCCTTGGCTCATTGTCTCATGGATTTCACCATCCATATCAATATATTTGTATGTAGCCAGATGGCTAACAAATATGTCTTCCTCACCATAGATGGTGATAATCTATCCTTCCCATTCATACTTCAGTTTCTGGTGAAGGGTCGACGTTATTGCGCCTGCATCGTGAATCCAAGGTCGACCTAGCAAACAGCTGTATGCCGGCTGTATGTCCATCACATAGAAAATGGTCTTAAATACCTGTGGACCGATTATCACTGGTAACTCCACCTCTCCCAGAACAGATCTTTTGGAGCCATCAAAAGCCCTGACCACAAGGTTACTTGACCGGAGAGCTATCCCATCATATTCTAGTTTGACAAGGGCTTTCTTGGGTAAGACATTGAGTGAGGACCCAGTGTCTTCAAGAACATGAGATAGTACAACTCCTTTGCACTCCAAGGTTATGTGCAAAGCTTTGTTGTGGAGACGTCCTTCTGTTGTTAAATCAGCATCAGTAAAACCTAGCCCATGGCTAGTATTTACATTTGATACCACTGTCTCCAGCTGATTAACAGTGATCTCTTCCGGCACGTAGGCAGCATGCAGAATTTTGAGTAGTGCGTCCCGATGGGCTTCGGAACACAACAGCAGTGATAGAATTGAGATCTTTGAAGGAGTCTGGTGGAGCTGGTCCACAACTTTATAGTCGCTTCTTTTAATAATTCTCATAAACTCATCCACATCTTGATTGAAGGATGACTTATGAGTTTCTTTCGGCGCAGATTCTTTTGGTATCACACTCTTTACTTTGGCTTTGGCAGCAGCCTCTGTCTCAGTGTTGGTTCTAGGGACTTGTGATGCGAAGAGACGTCCGCTTCGGGTGAAGCCTCCGCCTCCCCCAACATTGTCCACTTGGGGAGAGAGAACTGGAGAATCAAGAAGGACTTTCTCTCCGTTGCAGTACAGATCAACACCATAATGCCGTGGTATAGCACTGTCTTTATGATATGGGATTGGCCCGGGCACTGTGATAGTCACTGGGCTTACTGCAGCAGATGTTGGGACTGTAATAGTCTGTGGGTCATAAATAATAGTAACAGGACCTCTGGTGGATGTTGGTGAAGGTGAATTGAAGCTTTGTTGAGACTGTTGAGACTGTTGAAAGTTGTTGGAACTGTTGCACCCCAAAATTTGCCCTCACCTAGACAAGACATTGTGTACTAAGGTTTCCCAAGAGTTTCCCAAGGTTCACAAGGTTCACAAGATTCACAAGGTATCTCAAGAGGTTCACAAGGTATCTCAAGAGGTTCACAAGGTTCACAATTAGTCAAAAAGTTTGACAATCCCCTCAGACAATGCATCCTCCAAAGCAATACATCCTAAACTAGGGTTTTGGATTTCATCAGGCTAAATGGACTTCCAAGGCCTCAATTGAGCTTCATAACATCCTACATGTGTTCAAGAATCCCCATGTCAAGTTTCAAGGCTTTCCCAAAAAGTTTGCTCAGTCAGATGATCAGATATGCAAAAATCAATCAAAGTGGTTAAAAAGTCAAACTGAGGTCAACTATGGTCAAACCAAAGTCAAAATTCATGCTTTTTTGCCAACATCAAGTTTATGAAGTAAAATTAATCATTTGATCAAGGGTTGATCATGATTCATCAAGGGATTTCGGATCATCAAGAATCAGGAGTTTCTAAATTAGGGTTTTCATAGGAAAAGTCAACTGAACTTTGACCAGCCATAACTTTCACATGCTTCATCAAAAATTTCCCATCCAAAGCTTATTTTGAAGGAAATTGAATTCTCTACAACTTTGTGTCTCACAAGCCAAGCCCAAAAATGCTTCATTTGGAAGGTATGAGCTAAGACATTATAGGTCATTTTAAAGTCAACATCTTCCAAAGGGCATAACTTGAGATTGGTAAAGGATATTGACATGAAACCAAAGAGGTTTGTTAGAGGACTCTTTAAGCTTTCCAAAATGTCCAAGAACACCTTCATAGCCTTAAAATTGAGGGATTTGTGTCTTTGCAAAGTTGGGAAATTTTTGAGGGGTTTATTGAGCAAATGGGATCTTAGAACCAATTCTTTCCACATGGGCTTGCATTTTTATGACCTAATCACTACTATGACATCATGCACGAACCAAAAATCATTTATTCAGATTTTTATTATTTTGATTTTATTTATTTTGATTTTATTCATTTAAAATCATTTTAAATCAAAATAAAATATGAAAAGCTAAATATTTGATTTGATTTTCATTCTAGAAGTTCATAAACATGTTTTAAAGTTGATTGAAAGATTGAAATTCGTGCTAGACCAAAGAGGAAAAGATTTATGTGATTTTTTGACTAAAAAAGCAAGTTATATCTTCATGATCAAGTAACCAAGTCAAAGCCCATAAATCCATAAAACTTTGACCTAATTCAGCTCTCTATATGTACACAAACTGATCACAATGCTAGGGGACGAAAAATCCAGCCTCCAAGAACAAGAGCAAGAGTAAAAAATATTCAAGAAAATTCCAAATTCGGTTTCATACTTTTGAGCAATTTCAATAACTTTTGAATGTTGCTTTAGCTTCCTTGAGACTCACTGAACATATTTCAATCATCATATACATCAAAAGCATGATCATAAGTCGTAACCGAATCAGAATTGTTCTTGAACTTTTGATTTTCGATTTTCATTGTTTATGCATCATTTACTAATTTTGGTTGTTGATTTGTGTTTAGAATGAAGTTTGCAAGCTTTCTGGACAATTAGATTGAAGGTTCATACCTAAATCGTAAACGGCCATAGCTAGGGTTTATGTTCCTCATTTAGGGTTTCATGATTTACCAAATATAAATGAATTCTGAAAACATAATTGAACTGGGTTTGTTGTATAGAGTGCATTGGTGCTTTGAATTTGATGAATTATTACAGGTTTGATGATCATTGAAGCAAGCTAGGAAAACCTACGAAGCTGGATTCGCAGGTAAACTCGTAGAAGAAAACGCAGGAATTTTCGCAGAAAAATTGGGGAAGATGAAGTCAGTGGCGCCAAAATTCAATTCAAAAAGTTGTTTTAAAATATAATGTTTGTTTGTTGGTTGTATGTTGAATGCGCAGTATTAGCTCAGTTGGTTTGTGTGTTGGGGTGTGAATATAATGGTCCTGGGTTCGATTCCCCCCAGGCCATTTTGTTTTTTGCATTTATTTTGATTTTTGCAGGTTAACAATAAAACAAATTAAACCCCCGATGATAACACCAGCGCGTGCTTGGCCTGGTGGTGATGCTGTTGGTCTTGTGGGTGGAAAGCCTAGGGCCTGGGTTCGAATCCCAGCCCCAGGTATGTTTTTTTCCATTATTTTCACTACTTTTTTGTTTTATTTGTTTAATTCAATTAATTCTTTAAATAAATATTTTATAAAATAAATGTATATATTATTTTCTTTTATATAAAAACTTATATTTTTTTAATTCAAACTATTTTCTCAAAAAAAAAAACCTAATATTTATTATATTATATGTTCATATTATTAAATATATATATATATATATATATATATATATATATATATATATATATATATATATATTTTGTAAATAAATTGATTTATTTTATAAATTAATAAATAAAACCCTAATTCTCATAATTATAACCCTAACCCTAATTTTTTCTAACCCTAACCCTAATATTTTCTTAACTTTAGAATTTAACTTAATATTTTTGTAAATCATAATTAATTAATTATTATTTATTAAATATGTATATAATTTAATTATTATTATTTAAATACTATTTTCCTTATTAAAATATTTAAAATACTTCCAAATATTAATTTATTTTGCTAATTTCTTATTTTTTTTCTATTTTTATTTTCTAACCATTTATCTTCATTCTTATTATTATTGTTTATTATTGCCTATTTATTATTATTTATCGTTATTATATTTCTCGATTATATTGTAATTGTCCCGAAGCTTTGTAATAGTTTAACTTATATTTTTGCTTTATTTTCTTTATGAATATATTTATTATATGATTAGTAATTCTAGGGTGTGCATAACATGTTTGTGATTAAAATTGACTTAGAATAACTAATTTAAGAAGATAAATATTTGAATATGAACACTCACACACGTAAGTCGATCTTTGATCGTCATCTTGCACTTTCTAGGGTTACCTCTCATGTTGCCTATTTCAAAGGTCAAGTAAGGTGTCTTAAGCAAAGTCCCTTCATAAATATCATCAAGTCCCCTCAGTTTAAAAGATCAAGTCCCTTCGAGGTTGCCTGCGATAAATGATCTTGTCCCTTCGAATAAAAGATGATAAGTCCCTACGAATTGCTAAAGACACTTTACAGTTGCCTATATTCAGATTGTCCCTATACATGTCCCTTCTCACATCCAAGGTAATGACTACCTATTCCTTAATAATAGGGATAGTCTTACCATTGAAAGAACATAAGAACAATAAAGACTTAATATAGGGTAGGTTCCTCTTAATTACTTGCTCACACATTTCAAAATACATTTTACACTTCACATTTCAAACAAATTTTCAAAACAAAGTCTTTGTATACATCCATACGAGGATCATTACAAAGTACTTAGAAAATTCTTAATCACACACTACACCTTTCTCAAAACAATTTAAAGTGGGCTAAGTAACTAAGAGCCCATGGATAACCATGAATATAAAGGGTGCTAATACCTTCCCTTTGTATAACCTACCCCCCGAACTCAAAATCTTTTCAAGGTCTTTCCTGTTCTATTATGTCCTTTCCTTTTGGATAAAATAAAAGTCGGTGGCGACTCTTGCTATCCGCAACATTTATATAAAGTCAGTTCTCCCACCGTGTTACAGGAACTCGGGACCGTTGTCGGGTCATAGTAGATTGTGATAGTGGAAACATCATTATTGGTGGTTGCTGAAGTTTTAGTAGCCGGTGCAAATGAATTATCGTGCATTGAAGTGACAGATGGAATGATTGCTGAAGTTGTAGCTGAATCAGTTGGAACAATGGTTGTTGCAGTTGTAGAAGAATCAGTAGGAAGGATGGTTGTTGCATTTGTAGAAGGTTCACTTGTTGCTGACAAAAGGGTTGTTGGTGTTGTAGAAGCTGTGGTTGTAACTTGCAGAATGCCTTCCTTGATTAAGCCATTAATTCCACTCCTCAAGCTAGCACACCCATTCTCAGAACGTTTGCATAATTCACAACAGGCCTCACAACCTGGAAACACTTGGCACTTTAAAAGTTGGGCTTTAACCTCTGCCAGAGGTGTATGAATACATGCAATGTCTTCTATTAAACTCATGGGTGAGCCATCCTTTACATCATTAATCCTTGGCCCACTGTGGCTTGGCATAGGATTTTTCATTACATTGGGAGGAGGTGCAAAGTTCAGGGCTTTTGAATCTACCAGATCCTGAACCTTCATATGCAGAGCTCTGCATTTTTTCGTAGAATGACCAGGTGCGTTGAAATGAAAAGCACACATAGCATTGACATCATAGTTCCTTAGGAGGTTTTAAGGATTAGGTGGAGCCAATGTCCTCAACTCAACAAGATTGAGCTTTAGGAGTTGTGGCAGCAATGTAGCATATGGCATTGGAATGGGGTCAATTACCCGGTTGACCTGAGATGGCCGCTGTTGAAACGGGCGTTGTGGTTGATTGTTGTTATTATTGTTGTATGATCTCTGTTGCGGAAACTGTTGTTGTGGAAAATGTTGTGCTTGTTAAGTATACTGAGGAGGTGGAGCAGGGATAGTAACAGCAGCAACTGTTCTTGGCAAGTATTGGGGTCTGCCTCTTCCCATGTGCACAGAGTTTGTCTCACCAGATCTACGGGGCCCAGCAAATGGTTTTCTTGTACTGCTTGAACTGGCACCGTTATCGGAGATCTTTCCCATTTTCAATAGGCTTTCTATTCTTTCCCCAGCTATCACGACGTCTGCAAAGCTGGTAGAAGAAAATGCAGCCAATCTATCAATGTATGTTCCTTTAAGAGTATTCATGAACATGTCTGCCATTTCCCTTTCAGACATAGGGGGTTGTACTGCAGCAGCAAGTTGCCTCCACCTTTGGGCATATTCCCTAAAGCTTTCACGGGAAGATTGAGACATCCCCATCAGGAGGGTCCTGTTTGGAGCCATGTCTAAGTTATATTGATATTGTCGGATAAAAGCTTCAACCAAGTCTTTCCAAATCCTTTTTGTGGCTCTGGTCAAGTGGGAATACCATTTCCGGGATGCCCCTGTTAGACTATCCTCGAAGTAAAACATCCACAGCTTCTCGTCCATGATGTATGCTTTTAACCTTCCCAAGAATGACTGAAGGTGGGTGCGTGGGAAGGATGTGCCATTATACCTTTCAAAACACGGGGGTTTGAACTTGTGAGGAATTCTCACCCCTTCCACTAGTCCCATGTCCATTACATTAAATCCTAGGGAATTCTGGGATTCAAGAGACCGCAGCTTCTCTGCAATCTCATCCAACCTACGGTCGTAAACTTTGTCCCTAGCCCCAACAACTGTAAACTGCTCTTCTTGAGGATCCTCTTGCAAGACCCTTCCTCTAGCAGTGTTACCCTGAGTATTCCTTATGGCATTGATTTCTGGGTTTAGATGAGGTCCAAACTCTGGTGGATCAGTGCGAGGCTACACATGATCGTTGTTACTGGTACCTCCTGTACCTGGATGGTGTTCTTCAGGAGTCTGCCTTTCAACCAACTCCCTCAGTCTTTCCTGGCTCTGAGCTAAACCAGTCATTACAGTCATGAATTGGGTCATCTGATTCCTCATCTCGACCCTCTCATTGGCCATTTGGGTCCTTACTTCATTCAAGTCTTGCTGAACTTGATCCATCTGAATTCCCGGAAGGTTGTTTCTCGTCAGGTACCGGTGTATTCTGTTGACAGTGAACACTCTTCTGCGAGCAATGTTTCCTGAAACCACAACGAAGTGAGAAACAGCAATAAACAAAAACCTACAAAACAAAGAAAATGTTAGTATGCAATGCAATATGCCTATTTGTCTTCCAAGGGTATCCGGTTTGGTTCTTTGGTTTTGACCTTTCCAGACCTCGAGGAAATGCTGATGATGTTGATAGATAAAGCTCACCATAAATAATACAAACTGATATATTACAAAGGATGAAAATACATAGTTTGATTACAATACATTCCCATGGTGGGTCAAAATACAACAGCAAAAGAAAAGTACAACAAAAGAAAAGTACAAGCAAAAGAGTCAAACATCTAATCCAAAGTCATCCTCTCTGAATTCCTTCAGGAGGGCCTCAGTCACTGGACCCACTGGGTGCTCTGTAATAGTCCTGATGAGGAGTTTCCTGGTAGCAATGGCACTGGTTAACTTCTTATGCTTGTCCTGATCCTTTGACCTCTTTAACCCCGCCCGGAGTTTCAATTCAGATATCTCTCTCTGAGCTGCCAATAATGCCTCTTGATGCTTCTTCTCACTAGCCTCCAACTGCTCTATCTTAGCCTGAGTCCTTTGATCTTCTTTTGCACGGGCTTCAGTGATCCTGATCCACCTAGCCTGGCTCTACTCAAGATAATGCTCTGCCCTAGCCTTTTGAGTCTTTGCCTCCTTGCAAGCATTCTGCAGTACTAACTCCCCTGCTCTAGCCTTCCTGATGTAGTCGTCCGTCTTCTCAATCTTGGTCAAGTGCTCAATCCCGAGCCTTTCCAATATCTCAATATCTAGAAGGCTTTCATTTCTCTCCCAGAGAGTCTTCTTCAAGGCTTCAGACATATGAGTATTCCTTTCCTTCAGCTTTTCAAACTCTTCCAAACTGACAGTAGCTACAGGTTGCATTGTTGAAGGTCCAGGTACATCTTTTAAAGTGAATGGCATCTGGGTGATCTGAGCTCTGGTACGAGACCAATCAGAATATTGTGCTGAAGCAATGTTGTTGCACTTGCCAAGGATGGTTGTCCCTTTAGTCTGGATGTTGTCCCAGGCCGAGGCAGCTTGTCTGACAACAGCAGAGTTGGGTTGGACTTCACAATAAAGAGTTTCAGCCAAATCTTGTCCTCTGGGAGGGTGAACCAAATCATACCCTAATTGTCTTTTAAACAGCAAAGGGTTGTAGTTGATGCAACCTTTCACTCCTATCAAAGGCACATTAGAATATTGCCCACAGCTAGTAATGATGTCCTTGCCTTTGGTGCTCTGAGTGCACCATCTGATGTCATCTGATGTCAAGGCAATGAATTTCTTAGCCCAGTTCTTTTGCTGATGAGGGTTCAGAAAAGTATCTGATTTTGGCAAGTGTTTTAGCAGCCAGGAGTAATAAAGGGAGCACAGCATCTGACCAGTCTTCCTCTTTGCTTTTCATTCCTCTGATGTACTGAGTAGTAGAAGTCTCCCAACAAGGTAGGAACTGGGTTCCTCAATAAGAACAGGTGAATGGCATTCTTGCTCACAAACTTCAGCTCATCTGCAAACAAGATAACCCCATATATACTGAGGGCTAGAAGTGCACAGACAACCTTCCATTCCCCTATAGCAGCATGCAGGGTAGACTGGGAGATCAAGAAGTCTAGGTGGAGGCCTGGAACCCCAGCCTTGGTTGTCATGTTCTGATCAATAAGGGCAGGCTCCAAATGCAATGCCCTGGCTATGTCTTCATTTCTGGGAGTAGTCGTCTCAGGGTTGAAAGGAATCCCTCTCCTGATAGGAACTCCTAACAACAAGGAAAATTCTTCTAGCAAAGGTCCCAACTGGAAATCAGGAAATGTGAAACATCTGAGTGGAGGATCATAGAACTGCAAGTAAGTGTGGATCATGCTCCTCTGAGATGCATCTAGATCCATGACCATGTCCAATATGCCTCCATAATGCTCTCTGAATAGTGGGACATGATCAGGGGTAATGAGGGACTGGATCTGCCTGATGCCAGTCAGGGTGGGCTCAAAGAAGTGGTAAGTGATGTTGCTCTTCCTGGAAGTATCCATGCTGATAATGGATGCTGGTGAAGAAGCTGAGATAAACCCTGATGAAGGTCACTGAATGAGATGCTGGAGATGAGTCTCTGATGAAGATAGCTGGAGAAGAATCTTAGACAAATTGATGAAGATGCTGAAGGAGATAACTGAAGGAGTCTGAGCAGCAGAAGGGGTCAAAACCAAACCAAAGATGATAAGATGGATACCCTATAAAACAAATAAGCAAATGTCAAATGATGCAAAATGATGTATGCAAATGATATGCAAAGGGTTTGTGATCAAGTGCTGGATCTGTTTATCTGTCTTGGTAAAAGTCCATGTATGTTCATAAGTCCAAATGGAGGCTTAGAAATCCAGTAACCAGGTGGGGGACTCAAATAAAAAGTCACAAGTCCAGGGTAATCACAAGAGCTGTCCAAAGTGATGCACTCTTAAAACAAAACTAGTAACAGGGTATGATGTGGCCAAGGGCTCCTGCAAACCTGCAAATATCCCAACCCCCTCACATGTAATGTTCTAGAACAAGGATCCTCAGACTTGGATCAGTTATGAGAAGTGTAAACACTTCTAACCCGGAGGTACAATGTTTACAATAACCATAAAAGATCCTCCTCTAATTCACCTCAGATGTTGAAGGTCATAAAAGGGTCATCCAGACTTAGCAGGCTTCCCAGATAGCCCTAGTACTACATGAAATATGTAGCGCAGAGTTCTCAAGAAGAAACCCATGTCTGAACCGTGTTTTATATTCCCGCACCAGACCGAAATGGAATGGGAAAGAATATGAAGCCACTCTATCCTATGTGTCACTCAGGTCCCCGGTGTAGGACCTTAATCACTCAATGAAACCCCACCCACCAATGCAGACAAGAGATCCAGCACATGATAATGACAGTATGAAATGCATAAAACTGTAAATGAAAGCAATAAATAAAGCTGTACATAAAGCAATAAATAAAGCAAATAAACAAGCACAAGTAGCACATAACACCCCCGTACACACAAATCAAACAAGCGCTAGGAGGAACCCACAAAAAGAACCAGAAGCCCTGGTTGCAATATAAGGGTCCCCAGCAGAGTCGCCAAGCTGTCGCTCCCAAATATTTGCATCCCAGTACAAGCACGAACGGTCGGCAAGGAGAGAATGAAATGAAAATGAATAGAGTAGCCAGCTAGGCATTTTTATCCCGAAGGAAAGGTAATGCTGCATAAACCTAGAAAGATATGGATAAGACGGTTGCGAACTAGAGAAACTAAGAAAGGGGTTGGTTACAACCTGGGAAGGTATTAGCACCCAGATTATCCGTCGTACTCGACGGGATCCACGCTTACAAGATTGTGTTTAAAGGGGTAATGTCTGTGCTATCTGTGTGCAAAAGCTGGAAAGAATGTACAAGTGTCAGTGCAAAAGAAAGTGAATTGCTCAGGAGCTGAGGCTTAGAAAAGAATGTCGAAATAGGGGGAAGACACAAAGACTTTTGTTCAATAGCAGTTAAGTTATGCCTACGTATCCTCTCGTGTAATGAGGAAGTTAGAACACCGTAGTTCGACTCAAAGAGACTGAAAGATAAATTGACTGATGAACTGCTTGCTTGCCTATGCTCAAGTGTATGACTCGTCTGGCTCGAGTGCTAACTGTCTTGCATTAGACGGAAGAAGCATGTTCTCGTTTGTGAGTGAGTGTGATGAGAAAAGAATCCCGGAGGAGATGATTATTGTTTGTTTCTTGTGTTTTCAATCTTTTATTGCTTTTTGTGTTTGTCATAAGTTAATGAGCTTAAGCCTAAACCAAGGGTTAGTAAACTCATCATATCCTCCCTTTGATTAGGGATAATGAGAATACCTTAAGTATGAGATAAACATCTCAACTTAATTACCATGATGATGTAGGATTAAGATCATTAACCTACTTGTGATTATTAGATGTTTTTGGATTTTTTTGTTTAGTGTTAAGTAATGAGTTTAAGCCATAATCAAGGATTAGTGAACCCATTACACGATCCTAATAGAAGGATAATAGATGAGCACAATTAAGCTGAGGAAGATGCCTCAACTAAATCCATGGTTAGGGATTAACCTCATGACAAAACAAGCCTTTATTAAAGTGGATTTTAATTAAGTGTGAGATTAAGAAGTGAGTTTTAAGTTTGTAATACAACTTGAGGGGGACTTGTCTATTAACACTAGGGTTAGTCCTTCTTAACCAATAAAGGAAGAATTAGAACCCTAATGCAAGGCCCAAGTTACAAGCTAATGTCTTAGTGATTATTAAGATGGATTGATTAAGAGGTTTAAACAAGTTAATGGTTTAACACTTAGGATTAAAGTTATACACTCCATCCTAAGAGAAGGATGCAGGCATAACCCTAATCACAAAGTCTTAAAACCTTAAAGGTTTAGTCTCTAATGATGAGATGAGGAGAGAGACACAAAGAAGAAACAAAGGTAAAAGCTAAAGGGGGACTAATCAAAACCCTAAATATTGTCATGCTGGGGTGTTCCTATGGTTTGTAAGGCTTGAGAAAGATCTTCAGAGAAGCCACCAATGGAAGAAGTAGATGAATGGAGGAGAAGCAGAAGAAACAAGTTACTTACTTCACTGAAGAAGATAAGTTACTTGAAGAAAGAAAGTGAATGATGAAAATGAATGAGTAAGCTCACTCTAAAACAAAGTAAAATGCAGCAAGGATGCATAAGAAAAAGATGAAGAGAAATGAGAAGTGAAGGCAAATTCACTTCTCAAGTTACTTACCACCTGAAAATGTTAGCATAAGGAAAGGAATGAAATGAAAATGAAATGTATGCAAAGGTAAAAACCAAAACCAGAAGAAAATACATGATGCAATTGATGCTACGAGATAATGCAAAGGCAAATCAAGTACAATGAATGTTCATACAAAGAGAAAGAATGCAAATGAAGCATGTAGGAAGCATGAAAACACATGTATGCTTATGAAATGAAATGGATGCAAAGCATGGCAAATGTATGAATAAATGACCAAACAATGTTCAAGAAATGTATTAATATGTATAAGATGGCATACAAGAGCTTAGAATGTCATGGCAAGTTCATATGTTCATGCAATGCAATGTAAGATGCAAGCATGGATGCAAGATTAGGGTTACATGAAAGGATGAGATGCAAAAGTCAAAAACAGAAGCAAATCATAAGATAAAAAATTGCAAATGAATTCAAAGGAACCCTAACCCCATATGATATCACACCCCAAAGAAGGAGGTCTAACTCTTAACCTAAAGAAAGTTGTGATTTTTCTAAGTTTGTTAGGGTTTTTGGGTACCTTAAGAGGAAAAATTCAAATCAAATGGAAAATGCAAGATAAATTTATGACAAAAATATGCTAGACACTACATGATATATGAAGAACAATTTAAAAAGAACCAATGTCAAACCCTTCATGGTTAGGCAGAAAAGAATTTTCAAAGTTAGGGTTCTAAAAAGGGATTTTTATGAACCCTAAATTCAAGAAAAATGTCAAAATTGGATCAAAATCAAAAAGAAATTTGTATGAATGGTTTGACAATGTTTCTAAATGTCCTAAGATGCAATGTGAATTTTTTTTGGAATTTTTAGAAACCTAAATGGTATTTTAATTAATTTCCATTAATTAATTAAAATAAACATTTAAATATTTTTGAAATTATTTTTTAATGCAAAAAATAAAAATAAAAATGTTTTTGGGTGGAGAAAAATATTTGAAATCAAAATGCAGAAGAAAAATATTTTTGGAATTTTCTAAGTATTTTAAATAAATGTACAAAATAAATGCAATAAAATGAATTAAAAATGAATTAAAGGGCTGGTCAACTGATCCAATGGACCATGTTTGAACCTATGTTGACTGCGCACACAGAAGTGTGGGCAGGATTGAATCTGACTTAATTATATAATTAACTTAATTAATTAATATTTAAACTTAAATGAAGTGATCTGAACCATCCATGCGCGCGGGAACTAAGATCCTAGGGTCCAGATTTAAACTTGGCTGATTAACCCTAATTGCTAACCCTAATCACTTTCAGGTGACCGGAGCTAGCTCCGGTCATCTTCTCCGGCCAATCACTCTTGCAATCTCTCTCAAAACGCAATGAAACTTCTCCAAAATCTCCAGAAACAACCATTAGACACTTCTAAACACGAATCCAGCAACCAAAATCATTTATTTTCACTCAAGATCATGAATCAAAGGCAAACGGAAAAACACGCAAAAACTTCAGAAGCTTCATACATGCTTGTTTCTCACTCATTTTCAAAACAAAATAGATCATGGTGATCAGCAAAGCATAAAGAACATTTCTATAACAAGAAAAACAAGTTCTGGAAAATTTGTTCTTGAGGATACCTGAGATGGAGCTTCTTCAATTTGAGCTATCTGGCCTCCTCTTTGGTGCAAAATGACTCCAATGATCCTCCTGGTGATGCTTTGATGCTTGGAGGAAGTTTATAATGGCTGGTTTGAGTGGTTGTTCTTCAGCTGGCCAGAAATCGTGTTTTGTGTAGGGGGCTTTGAGGCTTGTTTGATGGTTGGTTTATGCTCTATGGATCATTTCTGAATGAATGGTGAAGTTTGTTTTGGAGTTTGATGGCTGGACAGAAAGTTTAGAAGGTTTTTGCTTTTGGGGTGATTTTGAGAAGCTTAGTGATTCTGAGGTTCCAGCCTTGTGTGATATGTGTTATGAGTTGCTTTTGATCCACATAACAAGCTTTGATAGGTCAGGAGAGTTGTTGTGGCCTATGGTGATTGGTATGGGCAAGTTTCCAAAATGTCAACATAACTTGTACTTGAGGTATGGGCTCATGTTGCAGCTGGTTTTTGGCATGTCTTGGCTCAACAAAGATCAAGGAGAACCATGGAAAATGTTTTTGGTGATTCAGCAAGTATATGAGAGGTTTTGTGCCCTTTTGCAAATTTGAAGAGTTTTGGCCCCTTTTGAATTTCTTGAAGTTCAAGGCATGAAATGAGATGATTCTTTGGGCAATTTTGGTCACAAAGCATTGCATTATGTTTGTATGATACTTAGAGAGTGATTAGAGGTCACAAAATGGTTTGGCAAGTGAATTTGCAAAAAATCCTCTTTAACATGAAACCTAAAATTATGTGATTTTTGCCAACTTTGCCAAGCCATAACTTGAGTTCCATAATGAATTAGAACTTGTTCTTGTACTTTTTGAAAATGGAATGATCCAATATACAACTTTCATGACCAATAAATTTTCATTTGAAGCATTTTTGGTTGAGAAAGAGGAGGTTGAAATACTTTCCCAAAATGGAAAGTTTCCATTACAAGTCATTTCCATTTTTGGCAACTTTTGGTTTAGCTCAATTTTCTTCAATTTTGTGAACTTTCAAGCACTTCAATGATCAAATAAAGATCATATAACTTCAATTTGATGAAAAATCCATTTTGGTCCCATTGTTGGGGGCCTCAGATGCTCTGATTTTGCTCTGACTTGCTCAAGAAGTTACCCAGTGAACAAATGACTTCCACAATGAATTTCTTCGTAGAACTTGGTACACATGATCCTTATAACATATTGAGACTATTAGAAACAAGAATGACCAAAAAAAATTGGAGTTATGGCCTCTGAAACCAAAACCCTAATTTCAGGTCATCTGTGTAGTGAAACCCTAGCTCTGCTTCCATGCTTTGCCAGTTCTTGTGATTTCTTGACTTCCTTGATCTTTGAGGGATATAAAATGATGATAGAACATACATGGACCCTCTTGGAATGATTGGAAGCCTTTGGAGTGGCTCAGATGGATCCTTGGATTGCTCAAATCACAAACCCTAGATGCAGATGAACTTGAACTAATGCAGTGAAGCAAAAATGCAATATGAGATGATATGCTTAAACTTATGCAAAGATGAAAAGATCACAAGTCAATGATGAAATTAGTGAGGGAAAATTTGGGGTGTTTACACACCCTGGAGTGCAAAGGGGCTGTACTATCTCATGTTCTTGTGGACACTGGGTCTTCACTCAATGTCTTGCCGAAGAAAGCCCTTGTCAAGCTCGAATATGATGGAATAGCCCTCCGACCAAGCAATTTGGTGGTCAGGGCTTTTGATGGCTCCAAAAGGTCTGTTCTTAGAGAGGTGGAGCTGCCGATGATAATCGACCCGCAGGTCTTTCATACGACTTTCAATGTGATGAACATTCAGCCGGCCTACAGCTGTTTGTTGGGTCGACCATGGATTCACGCCGCTGGCTCAGTAATGTCGACCCTTCACCAGAAATTGAAATATGAGTTGGAAGGATAGATTATCACCATCTGTGGTGAAGAGGACATCTTTGTTAGCCATCTGGCTACGTACAAGTACATTGAGATGGATGGTGAAATCCATGAAACTATGAGCCAAGGGTTCGAAGCTTTGAACATCAATGAGGCGAAGACTGAAGTATTTGTTGCATCTCAGGAGGATAGGATGGGTACTTCAATTGTCTCCTATCAGCAAGCCCGGAAGGTTGTTGAAGATGGTAATGCCCAAGGCTGGAGAAAGCTGCTGCCGGTGGAAAAGAAGGAGGACAGATTCAGTTTGGGTTACAAACCATTCCGACAAGATCAATCAGAGGCTGCAAAAGAGCCCAAGTTCATCAGTGAGGGGATGCTAACCCCAGATGCTGTTAACAACTTGGAAGACGAGGCGGAAAGCGACCTCAACCTGGAGAACTAGATACATCCAAGGATCTCGGGTCACCAAGTCCTTAACTGGTCTTCCCAGGAAATTATAAGGGTTACTCCTGTAGAGTAATTATTATTTCCTGTCTTTTTTAGCATGCATCAAGTCCTGCATCTTGCCCAAGGTGTCAGGACTCATTTTGTAATAGGGCCATATTGTAATTTTGTGCAAATGAATTATCAATGAATATCAGACATCTTTTGCAAACGAGTCTCTTTTTCGCTCACTGTCTTTTCATTTTTTATTTTTGTACAAAACAATAAAATGGAAATGTTTTCAAAATAAATAACTTCATTTTCACTTTTTCTAAACAAGATTAAAATTGATCACTAAAACGAACAAATCTCAACCCTTGCAGAGATTATCCTCCAGATTGCACCGACAACAGCACTGCTATGACCTTGTATGACTTCAACAATCCCATTAATCAAGCTGGCGAAGGGGTTGAAGAAGACTATGAGTTACCTGAAGAGTTAGCTAGATTGTTGAGGCAAGAAGAGAAAGTGATCACTCCTCATCAGGAGGAGGTTGAAACAGTTAATCTTGGTACCGAAGAAGACTTGAAAGAAGTGAAGATTGGGGCCGGTCTGCAAGATTCAGTGAAAGAACAGCTTATTGACATGCTTCGAGAGTACGTTGATGTCTTTGCTTGGTCCTATCAAGACATGCCAGGTCTAGATACGAATATTGTTATGCATAAGATGCCATTAAAATAAGATTGCCCTCCAGTAAAGCAAAAGTTACGCCGTACTCGCCCAGATATGGCCATGAAGATTAAGGAAGAAATGCAAAAACAGTGGGACGCCGGTTTCCTTGCTGTAACTAGTTACCCGTCGTAGGTTGCTAACATTATACCAGTGCCTAAAAAGGATGGCAAAGTACGGATGTGTGTGGATTACCGGGATCTGAACAGAGCTAGCCCGAAGGATGATTTCCCATTACCTCACATTGATGTATTGGTCGACAACACAGCTCAGTTCTCGGTGTTTTCCTTCATGGATGGTTTTTCTGGGTATAATCAGATCACAATGTCACCCGAAGACATGGAGAAAACAACCTTCATCACACCTTGAGGCACATTTTGTTACAAGGTAATGCCTTTTGGATTGAAGAATGTCGGTGCCACTTATCAGCGGGCTATGGTAACATTATTCCATGACATGATCCACAAAGAAATTGAATGCTACGTGGATGACATGATTACCAAGTCCCTCACTGAAGAAGATCATCTGGTAAATCTGCTGAAGTTGTTCAAGCGTCTGAGGAAATATCAGTTGAAGTTAAACCCCAACAAGTGCACATTCAGGGTGCGTTCTGGTAAGTTACTGGGATTTATCGTAAGTGAGAAGGGAATTGAAGTTGACCCTGACAAAGTCAAAGCCATTCAAGAGATGCCTGCACCTAGGACTGAAAAAGAAGTTCGGGGGTTCTTGGGTAGATTGAACTACATATCAAGGTTCATATTTCATCTTACTGCAACCTGTGAACCCTTTTTCAAACTGTTAAGAAAGAAACAAACGGTCAGGTGGAACGAAGATTGTCAGAAGGCTTTTGACAAAATCAAGGGATACCTGCAAGAACCTCCAACTCCTATGCCTCCAGTTGAAGGAAAACCTCTAATAATGTACCTGACAGTATTAGAAGGATCAATGATTTGTGTGCTGGGCCAACATGACGAGTCCGGTCGAAAAGAGTATGCAATATACTACCTAAGCAAAAAGTTTACCGACTGTGAACAACGTTATTCACTGCTTGTGCTTTAGCGTGGGCTGCTCGCCGACTAAGATAGTATATGTTGACTTACACTACTTTGTTGATCTCAAAAATAGACCCCGTCAAGTACATATTTGAGAAGCCAGCACTTACCGGAAGGGTTGCAAGATGGCAAATGATTCTGACAGAGTATGACATTCAGTACACATCTCAAAAGGCCATCAAGGGCATTGTACTGTCTGACTATTTGGCTGAGCAACCCATTGATGATTACCAGCCCATGAGTTTTGACTTCCCTGATGAAGACATCATGTTCCTAAAAGCAAAAGATCACGAAGAGCCTGTTCACACTGAAGGGCCTGACCCAGAAGAAGAATGGACAATGATGTTTGATGGGGCTGTCAAAATGAATGGACGTGGAGTTGGTGCAATGCTCATTACACCTAAAGGAGTTCATATGCCTTTCTCGGCAAAACTCATCTTTGTCTGCACTAACAACGAAGCGGAATACGAAGCATGTATCATGGGTCTTGAGGAATCCATTGATCTCAGGATCAAGACATTAACTGTATTCGGAGATTCAGCTTTGGTAATCAATTAAACCAACGGCAAATGGTACACTCACCAAGAGCATCTTATTCCATATCGTGACTATACAAGGAGATTGTTGACTTTCTTCACAACAGTCAAACTTGAGTACATCCCTCGAGACGAAAATTAGTTCGCAGATGCTTTAGCTACCATTTCCTCCATGATCAAGGTTCATACTGCAAATTATGTGCCTCGGATTTCGGTATCCAGACTAGACCGACCAGCATACGTATTCTCTGTGGACATTGCTAAAGACGACAAGCCTTGGTTCCATGACATCAAATGCTTCTTAGAGGATCAAACATACCCACCTGGGACATCATCCAATGATAAGAAGACATTAAGAAGGCTGGCCAGTAGTTTCTTCCTTAATGTTGATGGTTCATTATACAAGCGAAACTTTGACATGGTGCTACTCAGATGTGTGGATAAGAACGAAGCATACTTGCTGATGCACGAGGTGCATGAAGGATCTTTCGATACCCATGCTGGAGGACATGCAATGGCTAAGAATTTATTAAGATCAGGTTACTACTGGATCACAATGGATGCAGACTGTTGTGCCTATGCCAGGAAATGCCACAAATGCCAGATCTACGCAGATAAAGTGCACGTGCCTCCAAATCCTTTGAACGTAATGTCTTCACCTTGGCCCTTTGCCATGTGGGGCATTGACATGATTGGAAAGATCGAACCAACTACTTCAAATGGCCACAGATTCATCCTGGTAGCCATTGATTACTTCACCAAATGGGTTGAAGCAACTTCGTATGCAAACGTCACCAGACAAGTGGTAGCCAGATTCCTGAAAAGAGACATCATCTGTCGATATGAAGTACCCGAGCGAATCATTACTGACAATGGTTCCAATTTGAACAACAAAATGATGGCAGAACTGTGTCGGGACTTCAAAATTCAACATCACAACTCTTCTCCTTACAGGCCAAAGATGAATGGCGCTATTGAGGCAGCTAACAAAAACATCAAGAAGATTGTGCAGAAGATGGTGGTTACTTACAAAGACTGGCATGAAATTCTACCATTTGCCTTGCATGGGTATCGAACCTCAATCAGAACGTCCACTAGGGCAACACCTTATCAGCTTGTGTATGGTATGGAAGTTGTCCTACCTGTTGAAGTTGAGCTACTCTCCTTACGGGTATTGATGGATGTAAAGCTGAACGAAGCAGAATGGGTCCGATCTCGGTACAATCAACTGAATCTGATCAAAGAAAAAAGATTAGCTGCTATCTGTCATGGGCAGTTATATCAGAAAAGGATGAAGAAAGATTTCGATCAGAAAGTCAGGCTTCGGGAATACCAAGTAGGAGATCTTGTGCTGAAAAGACTCCTTCCTCCTCATACAGACCACAGGGGCAAGTGGACTCCAAACTACGATGGCCCATTCATAGTAAAGAAGGTTTTCTCTGGTGGAACACTGATGCTCACTACTATGGATGGTGAAGATTTCTTATCCCCTGTGAATTCAGATGCAGTTAAAAACTACTTCGCATAAAATGACCCGCTGGACATAAAAACAAAATGTAAGTCCAGGAAAAAATAGGGCGTCCCGGTGAGTCAAAAACAGAATAAAAGACTTGGGCAAAAATAAGGGAAAAATTAAAAAAAAATGTGTACACCCGCTGAGTTGAAAAGCCGCATTGGACAACTCAGGCAAAAATCGGTATCCCGGTGGATCGAAAACACGAAAGGGCGATCCACACAAAATTAGGGAATAAGCGAACAACTGCATTATGAATTCGTCTGTATCACTCAGAACACGGCAAGCTTCGAAAGGATAAAGCATCAGTCAGAATCAACCTTCTTCAGAAATTAAGATGAGAAGAAAGTCAAGGTCATACAGGTCATAGCAAAGGAAGTTCACTGGAGCGTCGTCAGCATTGCCAACACTTTTACTTTTCTCAATTTATAGCAATCTCCTCATTCCAGGGGATTTGTTTCTTTGACTGTATTTGACAATTCAGGGCACTCAGATTAATAAAATCAGAATTTTCAGTCACATCTCCTTTTGTACATTTTTGTTTCGTTTGCAAAATGTCCAATATTCATAATAAGTACTTGCATAAAACAAATGAGCCATTTTTAATAAATGCTTGCAGGAAATATATTTACTTTCAGGAATATCTAATTCCTATGACGGAATCCGGTAAGGGATACCTCGGGATACTTGTGTGTTTCTCTTGTCTTAACAGATTGCATGTATTCAATACGCAGCATGGGGCATGCCAAGCACACTTCCCCAACATACCTCCTCCCTAAGCAGTATCTGGAATGCTTTTCCCCGACGGAGTTTTCAAAGCCTCCTCATCCAGGTCTACTCAACAGGAGCATCCCCAGCCAAGCTCCCCACAGACTTTCCAGCCTCTCCCCAGAGGAGCAATGCCTGAAACTCTTGCACAACAAAGTGACAAAAGCTTCCTTCTCCCCAGCTGAGTTCTCCTTACAGGGTAGATCAACCAATGATCTATTTCCCCAAGCAGAGTTATATCTCCTAACAGATCAACCAATGATCTCTTTCCCAGCTGGGATATCCCTCCAAGCAGATCAGCCAGAGATCTTTTCTTCGGCGGGATCCGAATCCCGGATCGGTTTCTCTTTTGCCTAATCATAGCATTTGCATCATAAATCACCGAAATAAGCGTAGCATTCCGTCTAATACGGAGCATTACGGCAAAAATCAAACATTTGCATGATCACAAGTCAGGCTCAAGCTTGTCACCTGCAGTTACTATCAGTGTTTCATCAGCAACGGATATAAGAATTCACATCCCTTGCAAATAAAAGCCAAAGCGTCCCCTTTGCACTCTCCAACACAAATTCCTGTTCGTATATACTCTTTTCGACACTCGTCCGTGTCATATTATTCCCCTGCAGATATAAGCCAAAGCATCTCCTTTGCACTCTCAAATATAGATATACATGTTTTTTTTTGACACTCGTCCATGTCATATTTCCCCAGCATGGTTGCCAAACCACTTGATGCAAACAAAGTACTTATTTATAATATACTCTTTTCGACACCCGTCCGTGTCATCCCATCCCCACAGGTCACCGGAACACCTTTTTACACTCTCACATGCAAGTATTTGTTCATAACTTATACATATTCTCTTTTGACATTCGTCCGTGTCATACGTTCCCAGCAAGTTGAACACTCGTCCGTGTCTTGCTCATACTTCACCAACAAACCAACTTTCACTCATACTTATACAGAAGTCTTCATTACTCGTTCGTATCTCGTATATATATCACTCCTCAACAGATTCGACACTCGTCCGTGTTCTTTGTTAACCAGTTGGTACTCGTCCATACCATCATCTCTGAACACGCGTCAGCGTTTATTTCTACCGATACTTGTCTGTATCGTGGTCCTAAGGATGCTTGTCCGCATCTTTAATCTATACACATTGCCAAACACTTATAACTTTTATTCTTGAGCGTAAGCACTCGTCCGTGTTTACCATTCCTCAGTAAGTCACCAACAAAACAACTTTCTTCTATCCGACATTCGTCATATGTTGTGATACTTTCGACAGCCGTCCCTTGCCAGGTGATCATCCTTCACCTTTGGATGACCGTCCCTCATCTTTTCCCCAGCAGAGTCTCCATTATGTTAGACGCTGTGGCTAGTGATCTAGAGGGGGGTGAATGGATCACCTCCTTGTTTACAAGGATTTAAAAGATTTTTCAGAGTTTTCAAAGATTAACGGAAACAACGGTCCCAAATATACTAGCGTCTATTCTGGACCAGCCACTAGAAGACCGGTATGTGATAACGTGCTGGATTTACAATTGAGATGATAAAGGATTAAACACACAAGCTGTAAAATAGTTGAATGCACCTATCACAAAAGCTATTTCCAATGAATTAAAAACGATTGAAAACGTAAATAGAGATAGAGAAGGAATACAATACGCAGAGATTTGGTAAGGAAGTTCCCCACGTTCGTCCTCGCGTGTGGGTACGTCTCCCTCTCAATTTCAAACCGAAATTGAGAAATTTTATATCAATATTGCTGAAATCGTCGATTACAAGGTTGCTATACAAACACCAAAAATCTATACACCTAGATCTTCCTATTCTATCAACCTTCACTTGATCTGAGCCCAATCCAGATTCCCTGCAAGTAATACAAACAATTCACCGGTTCCACGATCTATTTGCGAAATCCCTCGATTTCCAAATCTTACGCTGCGGCTGAATCTGTCTTGTAAACGTGACTAACAAACCCTCAAGAACACGCCCGTTCTTGAAGGAAAACCCTGGTTTTTCCTTGAAACCTTCTTTCACTCTTCAACTCAGCTAGATCTCCGATCGTACCACTGAACGTTATCTCATAAACCTTCAATTTACAGAACAACACTAATTTCGTGTTGATGTTCTTGAATCAAGGTACTTGAGAAGATGATGAAGATGAATATGAATCTAGGTTTCAATCCTGCTCAACATTGAAATGTCCACACTCAAAATTCCTTTTCTTGATGTGTTCTTCAATGATCTTTTCACTCTGAAATTCGTCTGCAATTTCTGTGTTGTATTCTGCACTAAATGAAACACTAAACATATACTATGCAGATTCTGTTAGAAGTAAAACAGAAAAATGAATCGATTCAAGACTCGAATGAATCGATACATAATAGTATTTATAATGTTATGTATCAATACATATTAGCATGAATCGATACATACTGAACAGATAAACAAAAAACAGAGAATTAAACAAACAATGAATCGATGCATGTTTGTATGTGTCGATTCATAGAAGAAATTCCAGAACCATTCTTACAGCATAAATCGATGCATGATGGAATGAATCGATTCATTTTACGAATTTCCAGAATCATTTCAACAGCATGAATCGATGCATGATGGACTGAATCGATTCATTTTGCGTATTTTCAGAAAAACAAAGACATTATTAAAAATGAGACAAAAGATTTAAAGGCTAGCATTTTGTCTTAATATGAAGCATATGATGAAAGCACAAACACCTAAAATTTATAATCATACAAAACTAGAGTTGCTCACAAACTCCCCCTTTTTGATGATGACAAATTTTTTTTTGAAGTGTGAGAATCACTCCCCCTGAGTTTGTGCTTGCCTCTGTCATTTTTCACACTCGCCTTTCTCCCCCTTTGTCAACATCAAGAAAGAATGCATAGGTGAAGCAAAAATTCAGCAATACCAAGATATATAAGCAGAATTCATTCACAAAGAATGAAATATAAAGGGCAAACAAATTAGGCAAAAGCAAATAATCATAGGCAGTGAAATTGTCAAATAGAGTTGCGAATTACAGAAACAAACCAAACCATACAATGTTTAAACAGAAAATGCAAAGAAACTTAAGCAAGAAACAATGATGATATGCAAAATGAAATGCAGCTTCAATGAGGAAAGTGGCCACCACAAGACTCTGCATCATCTCTATCTGGGTCTCGGAAACTTGGAGGAGGTGGTGGATGAGGCATTTGATCAGGATTCTGCCCCATGAAGGCGTAACGCCTGAACCGTCTCTGAACCTCTGTGCTTTGAAATCTTTCCATTATCCCCAGATGCGAACGGTAATCATCCATAAATCCAGACATCTCATTGTAGAAAACTTGATGCCACTTAACCAAGTCGGTATGCCATGAATGTTGATTATGATACATCCGAGTATGCTCATCATGCCATTCTTGGTGCTCTTTATGTCATTCCGTTTGTTGGACATGCCACACACGGGCCTCTTCATGCCGGGCATTGTTTGCAATTTCCATCTGCTTAAACATTTGAGTAAGATAGGCCGGAGCAGTAGTAGATGAAGTCGGTGGAGCCGATGAAGGAGCCGGTTCATAGTTTGTAGGAGACCACCTTTGTGGTACCCACTCACCCCAACCAGTGTTGGCATTTGCATCAGGAGGATTTTCTGCATCCTCCATATCTTCATCCCTTTGTTCTTCAACATAAACATGTTCAGAAGGAATATCAAATTTGTAGATGCGGGTTCTAGTGTTGCGTTCAAAGAAGTAATAGCAGCGACGCTCGATGTCCCACCGATAACCCATATGAGAGAGAGTGGCATTGTTGAATTCTTGAACACTAGAAGAGGATAAGAGAGGCACAGGAGGGAAAACCACTTTCCAAAACTTAAGGATCCGCATAATCTGGGCAGCATATGCAAGAGTGATGTTCTTTGAGCTATTCCGCGTAAGAAAGATACGCTTGACAAAGTAATTGGGCCAGTTTAATGGTATCTTTTTCTGCAGAATGTATAATAGATGGATGTCCGGCTTGTCCAATCGAGAGTGCCCACCGGACCTTGGACGCAAGATATGTGAAAGAATCCAATGCAGAATTCTTGGAACGCTTTTAATCATACCAGAAGTCAGAGGCTCATCATCACCAAGAGGTCTTTCTAATTTTGAAATGGATGCACAATATGTCTTCAGATTAAACTGTGTTTCAAAGTTCTGATCATGCCACATCTGCAATTCAGGCAACAGAGATGGAAGATTGAACACTTTGGGCCAATCATCAGCCTCAAACCGGTAGGTTCTGGTTCCAATAGAACACTTAAACATGTAACCTTTACCAGTTTTCACACCAGAATAAACGCACGTATAAAATCCTCATGGTAATCATCATTAGCAGTTAAAAAGGACCCCAGATTTTGTGCATCGATTAACTCAGCAACTTCTTCTAAACAAAGAGTACGGACATCACTAGTATTGAAAACATGTGGTTTCATGACTAACCTCGACTTAAAAGAAACCTCAAATTCTTCAACAATGGCAGGATGAAGAATGGCATCCCCAGATGGAGGAATTTCGGGAACAGAAGGAGCCTGATGGGAAGACCCAACGGGTTCTTTGCCATTACATTTTCCTTTTTCTCTTGGAAGCATGACTCTTTGAGGCATAATGATGAGATTAGGGTTTTGAGAGAAGAGGGATTTTGTGGCAGTTAGGGTTTAGAAACGAAAATGATGCAAATGGGATGATGGGGAAGACATAATGGAGTTTTATAACTGATGGACATGTCATAGCAGTTGCTGATGTGTCGATTCATAAAAAATAAACTGAATTTAAAACAGTATGCGCCGATTCATGACCTTATGAATCGATTCATTTGACGAAATTTTTTGAAAATCAGGTTGCTATGAATCGATACAAACCACGAATGTATCGATACATACTGTAACAATTTTGACAGATTTGAAAGAAAATTAACATGAATCGATTCAATATGGCTAGGATCGATTCATAATGTGAAAATTTTCAAATTCAAGTGGCTATGTATCGATACAAGCCACTATGTATTGATACATACTGTAACAATTTTGACAGAAATTAAAAGAAAGTGAACTTGAATCGATACAAGATGGTTGGGATCGATACATACTGTAATAAGTTTTACAGTGATAAAAGAAATTTAGCATGAATGGACACAAAAATGAATATGCAAAACAAACATTATGCAGAATGCAAATTGAATCATAACATTGTACGGATGCTTAAGAATACTTTACAAACAAAACATCAATGCTCAAACATTCATATGTAAAGAAGTACATGTAAGCGAGAAATAATTGCTCAACCATACATTGATCATACAATATCAACAAAGTGAAGAGAGGAACAATATTACCTCCGTCGTAGTATTCTCATGAGGTACGAGTGAAGACTACATTCAGAACTTAGTAAACACGATGAGATAAATAGAAACTACATCAAACAAACTTAAGACACCAATGCGGAGAGATCAAGAATCCCTAATTCGCGACGAATGTTGAAGAATGGTTCAGTTGCCAAAGGTTTAGTGAAAATGTCAGCAAGTTGATTTTTAGTATCAACATGCTCAAACACAACATCTCCTTTTTTAACATGATCGCGAAGGAAGTGATGTCTAATCTCAATATGTTTGGTGCGTGAGTGTAAAACAGGATTCTTAGTGAGATTAATGGCACTAGTGTTGTCACACTTAATTGGAATGCGTTTAAGTTCAATGTCAAAATCTTGTAGTTGTTGTCTTAGCCACAAAATTTGAGCACAACAGCTACCGGCTGCAACATACTCAGCCTCTGCAGTAGACAAAGCTACAGATACTTGCTTTTTACTATGCCAACTTATTAAAGAATTTGAAAACAAATGACATGTGCCACTAGTGCTTTTCCTATCTGATTTGCAGCCAGCAAAATCAGAATCAGAGTAACCTACTAAGCTGCAATCACTTCCTTTGGAATACCAAAGCCCATATTTAGGTGTTCCATTAAGATACCTAAATATACGCTTGACTGATTTTAAGTGAGATTCCTTAGGATTTGATTGATATCGTGCATACATACACACACTAAACATGATGTCCGGTCTAGAGGCAGTAAGATACAAGAGAGACCCAATCATACCTCTATACCTTTCGAAATCAACACACTTACCATGTTCATCTTTGTCCAAGTTTCCGTTGGTAGGCATGGGAGTGTCAATTGATTTAGAATTATTCATTCCAAAACGCTTAAGCAGCTCTCTGCAGTATTTTGTTTGACATACTATTGTACCTTCATCGAGTTGATTTATTTGGAGGCCTAAGAAGTAGTTCAACTCCCCCATGAGACTCATCTCAAACTCACCCTGCATAACATTAGAAAATTCTTCGACCAAGTGTATGTTAGTTGAACCAAAAATTATATCGTCTACATAAACTTGAACTAAAAGAATGTGCTTTCCATTGTGTTTAATGAAGAGTGTATTATCCACTTTACCTCTAGAATATCCATGATCAAGTAGAAATTTGCTAAGTCTTTCGTACCACACACGGGGTGCTTGCTTAAGACCATATAAAGCACGCTTTAATTTGTAAACATGATCTAGATATTCCGAATTTTCAAAACCGGGAGGTTGTGAAACATATACTTCTTCATTTATGACACCATTTAAAAACGCACTCTTTACGTCCATTTGGTAAAGCTTGAAATTCATAAAACACGCATAAGCAAGCAAAAGACGTATAGCTTCAAGGCGAGCCACTGGAGCATAAGTCTCCTCATAATCTATGCCCTCCTCTTGGTTATACCCTTGTAGATTAGGGCATCTGAGGCCCCCAACAATGGAACCAAAGGGGTATTTTCATCAAATTGAAGTTCTATGATCTTTATTTAATCTTAGAAGAGGTTGGAAGTTCACAAGATTGAAGAATTTTGAGCCATTTGAAAAGTTGCCAAAAATGGAAATGACTTGTAATGAAAACATTCCATTTTGGGAAAGTTTTTCAACCTCCTCTTTCTTGATAAAAAAATGCTTCAAATGAAAAATTCTTGGTCATAAAAGTTGTAGATTAGGTCTTTCCCTTTTCAAAAAGTACAAGAACATGTTTTGATTCATTATGGAACTCAAGTTATGATCCTTCAAAGTTGGCAAAAATCCTATAATTTTCAAGAAGGCACCAAAGAGGGATTTTTGCAAAACCACTTGCCAAGGCCTCAAATGACTTCAAATGTGTAAAAATACTTCATAACATGATCAAACAACTTCAAAGCATCAGAATTGGCCCAAGAATTGGAAGGTTTCATGCCTTGAATCACAAGAAACACCAAAGAGGGAAAATATGCAAAACTCATAGAAACCCTAGGATCAAGTGTTCCAGCTGCAATCTTTCAATCCTATGGCTTTCCTTGATCCATGCTGAGGCCAGACACCCCAAAAACTCAGGCCTGCACCATGCCCATACCTCAAGTACACATTCTTGACTTTTTTGCAAATCACCCCATACCAATCACACTATGTCACACCAACTCCTCTGACTAATCACAGTTGCATATACAAACCTTATGGATCACAAAGAACATAACATACAAGCCTGAAACTCTCCATAGCTCAGATTTCACAAAATCCTTCAAAAACTTCATCTCTTCGAATCTCTCAACTCACTCAACAAAAATAAAAAATTATTTCACCAATCATCTCCACATAACCCCAGGATCATTTCCCACCCCTCACATTAGCTTGAAACCATCTCAAACAAAAACACAATTTCAGCTTGCACTGAACTGAAACCTTCAAAACAGCCAACATAAACTTGTTTCAAGCTTGCCAGAAGCATCAAGGGGTTCATTGGAGTGGAAAAGCACCAAAGAGGTGGCCAGAAAGCTCCAGATAGCAAAGCTCCATCTCAGGTAACCTCAAGAACATTTTTTCCAGAAATGCATTTTTAAGTTCTTAGATGAATCTTCATGATGTGCTGATGATCCTGACGTGTTTAGTTTTGAAAATGATTGAGTATTAAGCATGTATGTTTGTTCTGAAATTTTGCCCGTAAAACTTGATTGCTTCGATTCTTGTTGTTGATGTAAAATAAATGAAATTTGTTGTTGGATTCTTGTTCTATGATGCCTAAGGATCATTTCTAGAAAGTTTTGTGCATTTTCATGGCGTATTGAGAGAGATAGCCTGAGAGGTTGGCCAGAGAAGATGACCGGAGCTTGCTCCGGTAACCTGAGATTAATTAGGGTTTTGTTTTCCAGTTTCTTTGTGAGCCCTTGGATTGAGATTAGATTAGGCAGCGTACGGTCCAAATGAGTTCATTAACCCTAAACATTAATTAATTAGTTTAATTAGGTTTAATTGAATTAATTTAATCAGAAATGATCCTGGCCCTTAAGATGCGCACGCAGTCAATGCTTGTCCCCTAGGTTTAAATCTCAGCCCTCAGATTGACACAATTTCCCTTTTATTCATTTTTAATTCATTTTTTATCCATTTCTTTGCATAAATTATTTAAAATACCAAAAAGCATCACAAAAATATTTCCTTTTGTATTTTTGTTTAAAATATTTTTCCTAATCAGAAAATGATTTTTATTTTATTTTTTGCATATAAAAAATATTTTTAAATCATTTAAATGTCATTTTAATTAATTAATCCTTTTTAATTAATTAAAAATACATTTAGGTATTTAAAAATCACCAAAAAAATCAGAGAGCATCCTTAGACATTTAGAAACATTTAAAAACTCACCTTACAAATTTATTTTTGGTTTTGATCATACTTTGAGATTTTTCAATGAATTAGGGTTCTTAAAAAGTTCATTTTTCTAACCCTAGCTTCAAAAATTCATAACCCTAGAACCAAGGTGAGTTTGTGAATGGTTCTTTTTGCATTGTTCTATGCTTGTCTTCTAGCATCCAAAAACAATTTTGTTTCATTTTTATCTTGCATTTTCAAATTGTTTGGCATTTTACATTGAAGATCACCCAAAAAACCCTAGAAACATAGGAAATTCATAACTCCTTCTAGGTTTAGCTTATGTCCTCCCCCTTTGGATGATAACCTAGTATAGGTTTAGAGTTCCTTTGAGTGCATTTTCAATTTTTTATCTTGTACATTGCATCTGTTTTGGTCATATGCATCTCATACATTCATAAAACCCTAATTTCTCATGTTCATATGCATTCATATTTGCATGAACATCAATGCATGAACATTCCATGACATTTCAAGCATTTGTATGTCATATTAGACATCCTAGGACATTTTAGAAAATTGCTTGATCATTTATTCATTCATTTGGTATGCTTTGCATTCATAACATTTCATGAACATCCATGTGTTTCCATGCTTCTAACTTGCTTCCTTTGCATCCCATCTCTCATATAAGCATACATATGCATCATGTATGACTTTGCAGCATCTCATAACTCCTTTGCCTTGCATATGCACTTCTGACTTTGATCATATCCCCTTTGTTTGATGCATTTGCATTTCATTTCTTTCTTTACATGTTCAACTAACATTTCAGGGGCTTATGGTAAGTTGTTTAAGGTGTGGATGTGCATCCACATCTAACTTCTCTTTCTCTCTTATTCTTGTGCATTATACTTGTGTTTGAAGTATGTTGCATTCAATTGTGCCCTTTCCCCTCTTTTCTTTCTCTTGGGATTACTTATCTTCTTAAATGAAGTAAGTAACCTTCCTTTCTTCTCTTTCTCTTTTCATCTGCTTCTTCCTTGGTGGCCATCTTGAAGACTTCTCTTGAGCCTCAAAAACCATAGGATAACCAAGCATGATAACTTTAGGGTTGTATATAGTCCCCCTTTAGTCTTTCACCTTTGAGTCTTCTTTGAGTCTCTCTTCTCATCTCTTAATCAGAGACTAAACTCTTAAAGTTTTAGGACTTTGGAATTAGGGTTATGCCTGCATCCTTCTCTTAGGATGGAGTGTATAACTTTAATCCTAAGTGTTAAACCTTTAATTTTTTTAAACCTCTTAATCAAATCACCTTAATAATCACTAATACTTCATCTTGTAACTTGGGCCTTATATTAGGGTTCTAATTCTTCCTTTATGGTTAAGAAGGACTAACCCTAGTGTTTAATGGACAAGTCCCCCTCAAGTTGTCTTACAAATCATAAAACTCGTTTCTTAATCTCATCCCTTAATTAAAATCCACTTAATAAAGGCTTTGTTATATAATGAATTTAATCCCTAACCATGGATTAAGTTGAGGTACCTTCCTCAGCTTAAGTGTTCTCATCTATTATCCTTCTATTAGGATGGTGTAATGAGTTCACTAATCTGAGATTAGAGATTAAACTCATTACTTAACACTAAACAAAAACCCAAAAAACACCTAATTAATCACAAGTAGGTTAATGATCTTAATCATACATCATCATGGCAATTAAGTTGAGATGTTTATCTCATACTTAAGTAGGCTCATTATCCCTAATCAGGGAGGATATACTGAGTTTACAAGCCTTTTATTTAGGCTTAAGCTCATTAACTTATGCAAAACACAAAAAACAATAACAAAACTGAAAACACAAAAACAAACAATAATCGTCTCCTTCGGGATTCTTTTCTCATCACACTCATTCATAAACGAGAACTTGCTTCTTCCGTCTAATGCAAGACAGTTAGCACTTGAGCCAGACGAGTCATACACTTGAGCATAGACAAGCAATCAGTTCATCAGTCAATTTATCTTTCAGTCTCTTTGGGTCGAACTATGGTGTTCTGACTTCCTCATTGCACGAGAGGATACGTAGGCAAGACTTAATTGTTATCGAACAAAAGTCTATGTGTCTTCCCCTTCTTCCAGCATTCTTTTAAGCCTCAGTTCCTGAGCATTTCACTTCTCTTTTGCACTGACACTTGTAAATCTCTTTTCTCAGCTTTTGCACACAGATAACACCTACACTACCCCCTTTTAAACACAATCTTTTAAGCGTGGATCCCGTCGAGTACGACGGAAAATCTGGGTGCTAATACCTTCCCAGGTTGTAACCAACCCCCTTTCTCAGTTTCTATGGTTCGCAACCGTCTTATCCATCTTTTCCTAGGTTTATGCAGCATTAACTTTCCTTCGGGATTAAAAGACCTAGCTGGCGACTCTATTCATCTTCACTTCATTTTCTCCTTTCGTCGACCGTTCGCGTCTGTACCCTATCTGACCAGGTTTCTTTTCGGGGAGCGACGGTTAGGGTATGCCTTAATACATCCACCAAGAGAGAAGGACTTAGCAGAGATCTTTTACTATGATGTTTAGAATAATCATGCCACCGTTCGACAAGCAGCATGGGCTTAGGACCATATACAGACAAAAAGGACTGCTATTCTTGGTAAGTGTAACAACATAGCTTCAGCTCAGTACATTGATTGGTCTCGCATCAAAGGACAAACCACCTGCATGCCATTCACACTGGAAGATGTGCCAGGGCCATCATCAGTAGAGCCCATAGATACAATGAGTTTGGAGGAATTTGATAAGCTGAAAGAGAGGAATGCCCAGCTTTCTGAAGCTCTGAAGAAGACCCTTTGGGAAAGGAATGACGGTCGTCTGGACGTTGAGAGGTTAGAGAAGCTCCGGATCGAGCATATGACCAAGATAGAAAAGACAGAGGACTTCATCAGAAAAGCCCGAGCAGGGGAATTGGTATTGAAGAATGCTTGCAAAGAAGCTAAGATTCATAAAGCCATAGCTGAGCATTATTTGGAAGAGAGTCAGGCTAGGTGGATCAGGATCACTGAGGCTCGTTTGCAAGAAGATCAGAAGACACATGATAGGATAGAGAAGCTAAAAGATAATGAGAAGAAGAGTCAGGAAGCCTTGTTAGCAACATAGAAGGAAATCTCCGAGTTGAAACTCCGGGCAGGGTTGAAGAGATCAAAAGACCAAGACAAGTACCAGAAGTTGACAAGTGCCATTGCCACCAGGAACCTTCTTATCAGGACCATCACAGAGCATCCAGTTGGACCAGTGACTGATGCTCTCCTGAAGGAAGTCAAGGAGGATGACTTTGGGCTGGATGTTTGATTTCTTTGTACTTGTATCTTATTTTGGTTGTACTTTATTTCTCATGGTGATTTTGTTGTATTTCTCGACTTAATTGTATTTTGACCCACCATGGGGACTTGTTGTAATCATAAACTATGTATCTTTTGCATTTGTAATATATGGTTTATGTATTACCTGGATTTTCTCTTGGACATCATTTATCTTCAACATCTTCATTCCCAGAAGTCTGGAAGGTCAAAACCAAAGAACCAAACCGGATACCTTTGGAAGACAAATAGACATAATGCATTGCATACAAACCTCATTCTTTGTTTTGTAGGTATTTTTGTTGTTGTTTTCTCACTTTGTTGTTGTTTCAGGAAACATTGCTCGTAGGAGGGTTTTCCCCATCAACAGAGTTCATCGGTATCCAACCAGAAACAACCTTCCGAGCTTACAGATGGACCAAGTTCAACAAGATTTAACTGACATAAGAACTCAGATGGCTAATGAGAGAACTGAGATGAAGGCTCAAATGAACCAGTTCATGGCAGTAATGACTGGGTTGGCTCAGAGCCAAGAAAGATTAAGAGAGTTAGTTGAGCGGCAAACTCCAGAAGAGAATCATCCAGGTACTGGAGGAACTAGTAACAATGATCACGGGCAGCCACGAACAAATCCGCCAGAGTTTGGGCCTCATCTCAATCCTGAAGTCAATATTATTGGAAATACCTAAAGAAACACTGGAGGTCGTGTCTTGCAAGAAGACCCTCAAGAAGAACAGTTTACAGTAATTGGTGCTGGGGATGAAGCCTATGATCGTCGTCTGGACGAAATAGCGGAGAAGCTGAGATCTTTGGAGTCCCAAAACTCTTTTGGATTTGATGTAATGAACATGGGTCTAGTGGAGGGAGTCAGGATTCCTCACAAATTCAAGCCTCCATGCTTTGAGAAGTACAACGGTACTTATTGTCCTCGTACCCACCTTCAATCTTTTCTAGGAAGATTAAAGGCTTACACCATGGATGAAGAGCTATGGATGTTCTACTTTGAAGATAGCTTGACCGGGGCATCTCGTGAGTGATATTCTCACTTATCCAAAGCAACTGTCAGAAACTGGAAGGATTTAGCCGAGACTTTCATACGCCAATATCGGTACAATTTGGATATGGCTCCCAATAGAACCCTCCTGATGGGTATGTCTCAGTCTTCAAGAGAAAGCTTCAGGGAATATGTCCAAAGAATGAGACAGCTTGCTGCTGCTTTCCAGCCTCCGATGTTGGAAAGAGAGATGGCTGACATGTTTATGAACACATTGCAAGGAACATACATTGAAAAACTTGTTGCTTTCTCTTCCACCAGTTTTGCCGATGTAGTTATAGCTGGTGAGATGATTGAGAGTCTTTTGAAGATGGGCAAAATTTCAGACAATGGTGCAAGTTCCAGCAATGCAAGGAAACCTTTCTCATGACCGCATAGGACAGGTGAGACCAACTCAGTACATGTGGGCAGAGGTAGGCCTCAATACATGCCAAGATCAGTGGCTGCTGTCACCATTCCAGCTCCAGCACCTCAACAACAGTATCCTCAACAACACCATTTCCCACAGCAACAACAATTTCCTCCAGAACAGAGATCCTATAACAATAATAACAATCAGCAACAACGTCCGTTTCAACAAAGGACTTCACAAATCAATAGGGTTATTGATCTCATCCCGATACCCTATGCTGCTTTACTCCCACAATTATTAAAGCTCAATCTGATCGAATTGAGGACTCTGGCCCCACCAGATCCCTAGAATCTTCCAAGAAATTATGATATCAACGCCAGGTGTGCCTTCCACTCAAATGCACCTGACCATACAACAGAGAAATGCAGGGCCGTACACATGAAGGTTCAAGATTTGATTGATTCTAAGGCAGTCAACTTTGTACCCCCTCCAAGTGTTACCAAGAATCCTATGCCTAGCCATGGTGGGCCTAGGATAAATGCTATTGAGGAGGATCAACCAGTAAGCCTAATTGACAGTGTTGCAAGTATTCAAACACCTTTAGCCGAGGTTAAAGCCCAGATTTTGAAGTGCCAAGTGTTCCCGGGTTGTGAAGCCCATTGCGAAGTTTGCAAGATTTCTACCAATGGTTGTGCAAATTTGAAGACTGGTATCAACAATCTTATCAAAGAAGGCACTTTACAGATCACTTCAACAGTCCTAACTCCTACAACATCAACAACCATTCCTCCTACAACTCCAGCACACATCATTCCATCAGATGTAACAGATATCACTCCTATAACTTCAACAACAATCATTCCAACAGATTCTTCTACAACATCAATAACCATCCCTTCTTCAACTTCAACAGATATCAGTTCAACACATCCTTCTACAACAACAGTAGCCATCAATGAAGACATTTCCACAGTTACCATTTACTATGATCCGGCAACAATCAACGTTCCAGATTCTTTCAACAACTCACATCAACATCTCCATCAACATCAGCAACCTTCATCACCTACATCATTTCCAGTCAGACCTTCTATCACAATCTATTATGAACCTCAGACTGTCTCAACCCCTTCTTCCGCAACAATCATTCTGGTTACTATCACGGTGCCTGGACCAGTTCCATATGACAGCAGCAGTGTCGTGCCTTGGCACTACGGCTAAGATTTATATTGCAACGGAAATAAAGTCACTCTTGATTCTTCAACTTCTTCACTACAGATTGATAATGTAGGGGGAGCCGGAGGCTTCACTCGAAGCAGACGTCTCTTTGCCTCACAATTTCCAAGAACTAATGCTGAAGCAGAAGCTGCTGCTAAGGCTAAGGGCAAGAGTGTGGTGCCTGAAGAACCTATTGCCAAGGAAACTCAGAAGACATCCTTTGACCAGGATGTAGACGAGTTCATGAGAATAATCAAGAAGAGTGACTATAAGGTTGTGGACCAGCTCCATCAGACACCCTCAAAAATCTCTATTCTATCACTGCTAATGTGTTCCGAAGCTCACAGGAATGCACTTCTCAAAGTCCTACACGCAGCTTACGTGCCGGAAGAGATTACAGTTAATCAGCTAGAAACGGTTGTTTCTAATGTCAATACTAGTCATAGACTAGGGTTCACCGATGCTGATATAATAACGGAGGGCCGTAACCATAATAAGGCTTTACATATCACCTTGGAGTGTAAAGGTGCTGTTCTTTCTCATGTCTTGGTTGACACTGGGTCATCTCTCAATGTCCTTCCAAAGAAAGCCTTGGTCAAGATGGAATATGATGGTCTTGCACTTCGTCCAAGTAACCTGGTTATGAGAGCCTTTGACGGTTCTAAAAGATCGGTTCTTGGGGAAATTGAGCTGCCTGTGGTAGTTGGCCCACATATCTTCAAAACTATCTTCTACATGATAGACATTCAGCCTGCTTATAGCTGTTTGTTGGGTCGACCATGGATTCATGCCGTTGGCGCCATAACATCGACCCTTCACCAGAAGTTAAAATACGAATAGGAGGGCCAAGTTATCACAATTTGTAGGGAGAAGGATATATTCATCAGTCATCTAGCTACTTACAAGTATATTGAGATGGATGGGGAGATCCATGAGACAATGAGCCAAGGGTTTGAGGCCCTCAATGTCAATGAAGCAACATCTGAAGTGTCTGGAACTTCAATCTCTTATTACAAGCAAGCTCGGAAGGTTGTTGAAGACGGGAATGCCCAAGGCTGGGGCAAGCTGCTGCAAGTTCAGGTCAAGGAAGACAAGTTCGGGTTGGGTTACAAACCATCCCGACAGGTCCAAGAGGAGGCTGCTGAAGCTCACAAGTTTATCAGTGGGGGAATGTTGACCCTGGATGCAATCAACAATGTGGAAGACGAGGCTGAAAGCGACTTCAACCTGGAAAGCTGAATTCGTCCAAGAGTCCCAGGCCAGCAAGTCCTCAATTGGTCTTCCCAGGAAATTATAAGGATTACTGCTGCAGAGTAATTATTATTTCCTGTTTAAGCATGCATCAAGTCCTGCATCTTTCCCAAGGTGTCAGGACTCATTTGTAATAGGGTCATATATGTATTTTGTGCAAATGAATGATTAATGAACAATGGACATCTTTTTCAAACGATCTTTTTTCGCTCACTGTCTTTCATTTTTGTTATTTTCACACAAAACAATAAATGGCAATGTTTTTCTTAATAAATAACTTCATTCACTTTTTCCTAAATAAGATAAAATCGATCACTAAAATAAACAAATCTCAACCCTTGCAGAGATAATCCTCCAGATTGCACCGACAACGACACTGCTATGACCTTGTATTACTTCGACAATCCGATTAATCAAGCAGAAGAAGGGGTTGATGAAGACTATGATTTTCCTGAAGAGTTGGCCAGGTTGTTAAGACAAGAGGAAAATGTGATTGCTCCTCATCAGGAGGAGGTTGAAACTGTCAATCTTGGTACTGAGGAAGATGTGAAAGAGGTGAAGATCGGGGCCAGTCTGCAAGCTCCAGTGAAAGAACAACTCATCAGTATGCTTCGGGAATATGTCGATGTGTTCGCTTGGTCTTATCAAGATATGTCGGGTTTGGATACAGACATCGCCATGCACAGGTTGCCATTGAAAGAAGATTGTCCGCCAGTTAAACAGAAGTTACGCCGTACTCGCCCAGATTTGGCCATGAAAATCAAAGAAGAAGTACAAAAGCAGTGGGACGCCGGTTTTCTTGCTGTAACTAGTTACCCGCCGTGGGTTGCTAACATTGTACCTGGTCCTAAGAAGGATGGAAAGGTGCGTATGTGTGTGGATTACCGGGATCTGAACAGAGCTAGCCCGAAGGATGATTTCCCATTACCTCACATTGATGTATTGGTGGATAACACAACTCAGTTCTCGATATTTTCTTTCATGGACGGATTTTCGGGATATAATCAGATTAAGATGTCACCCGAAGACATGGAGAAGACAACCTTCATCACACCTTGGGGCACGTTTTGCTATAAGGTAATGCCGTTTGGTCTGAAGAACGTCGATGCAACAGGCTATGGTAACATTATTCCACAATATGATCCATAAAGAAATTGAGTGCTATGTGGATGATATGATTGCCAAGTCCCTTACAGAGGAAGATCATCTGGTGAACCTGCTGAAATTGTTCAAGCGCCTGAGGAAGTATCAGTTGAAGTTGAACCCCAACAAGTGCACATTCGGGGTACGTTTCGGTAAGCTGCTGGGTTTTATTGTAAGCGAAAAGGGAATTGAGGTTGATCCCGACAAAGTCAAAGCAATTCAGGAAATGCCTGCACCTAAGACTAAGAAAGAAGTTCGAGGGTTCTTAGGTAGATTGAACTACATTTCAAGGTTCATATCTCATCTCACTGCAACCTGTGAGCCCTTATTCAAACAGCTAAGAAAGGAACAAACAGTCAGGTGGAACGAAGATTGTCAGAGAGCTTTTGACAAGATCAAAGAGTATCTGCAAGAACCTCCAATTCTCATGCCTCCAGTTGAAGGAAGACCTCTAATAATATACCTGACAGTATTAGAAGAGTCAATAGGGTGTGTGTTGGGCCAGCATGACGAGTCTGGTCGAAAAGAGTATGCAATATACTACCTAAGCAAAAGGTTTACCGACTGTGAACAACTTTATTCACTGCTCGAGAAAACTTGATGTGCTTTAGCGTGGGCTACTCGCCGACTAAGACAGTATATGTTGACTCGTACTACCTTATTGATCTCAAAGATGGATCCAGTCAAGTACATATTTGAGAAGCCAGCATTTACCGGAAGGGTTGCAAGATGGCAAATGATTCTAACAGAGTATGACATTCAGTACACCTCTCAAAAGGCCATCAAGGAAAGTGTATTGTCTGACTATCTGGCTGAGCAACCCATTGATGATTACCAGCCTATGAGATTTGACTTCCCTGATGAAGACATCATGTTCTTGAAAGTAAAATATTGTGAAGAGCCTATTCATACTGAAGGGTCTGACCCAGAAGAAGCATGGACTATGATGTTTGACGAAGCAGTTAATTGCAACGGTCGTGGAGTTGGTGCAATGCTTATTACACCTAAAGGGGTTCATATTCCTTTCTCAGCAAAACTCACCTTTGCCTGCACTAACAATAAAGCAGAGTACGAAGCTTGTATCATGGGTCTTGAGGAAGCCATTGACCTCGGGGTCAAAACTTTGAATGTATTCAGAGATTCAGATTTGGTAATCAACCAGACCAATGGCAAGTGGTACACTCATCAGGAGCATCTGATTCCCTACCGTGACTATACGAGGAGATTGTTGACCTTCTTCACAACAATCAAGCTTGAATACATCCCTCGAGATGAGAATCAGTTCGCAAACGCCTTGGCTACCATTTCATCCATGATCAAAGTACAGGCTGCCAATTATGTACCTCGGATTTTGGTATCCAGACTGGACAGACCGGCATATGTATTCTCTGTGGACACTGTCACTGATAACAAGCCTTGGTTCCATGAAATCAAATGCTTCTTGGAAACTCAGACATACCCACCTGGGGCATCTTCAAATGATAAGAAGACTTTAAGAAGGCTAGTCGGTAGCTTCTTCCTCAATACTGGTGGTTCTTTGTACAAGCGAAACTTTGACATGGTCTTGCTCAGATGTGCTGACAAGAAGGAAGCAGACCTACTGATGCACGAAGTACATGAAGGTTCTTTCGGTACCCATGTCGTAGGACATGCAATAGCAAAGACGTTATTAAGATCAGGTTACTACTGGATCACAATGGATGCAGATTGTTGTGCTTATTCCAGAAAATGCCACAAATTCCAGATCTACGCAGATAAAGTGCATGTGCCTCTGAATCCTTTGAATGTAATGTCTTCACCTTGGCCCTTCGCCATGTGGGGCATTGATATGATTGGAAAGATTGAACCGACTGCTTCAAATGGTCACAAATTCATCCCGGTAGCCATTGGTTACTTCACCAAATAGGTTGAAGCAGCTTCGTATGCAAATGTCACCAGACAAGTGGTAGCTAGATTTCTGAAAAGAGATATCATCTGTCGATATGGAGTTCCCGAGCGAATCATTACTGACAATGGTTCCAATTTGAACAACAAGATGATGGTTGAGTTATGCCGGGACTTCAAAATTCAACATCACAACTCTTCTCCTTACATGCCAAAGATGAATGGCGCTGTTGAGGTAGCCAACAAGAATATCAAGAAGATTGTGCAGAAGAATGTAGTCACCTACAAAGACTGGCATGAGATGCTACCATTTGCCTTGCATGGGTACCGAACCTCCATCAGAACATCTACTAGTGCAACGCCTTATCAGTAGAATGAGTAATGATGGATGTGAAACTGGATGAAGCAGAATGGGTCCGATCTCGATACAATCAAATGAGCCTGATTGAAGAGAAAACATTAGCAGCTATCTATCATAGGCAGTTATATCAAAATTGAATGAAGAAAGCCTTCGATCAGAAAGTCAGACCTCGGGAATACCAAGTGGGAGAGCTTGTGCTGAAAAGACTTCTTCCTTCTCATACAAATCACATGGGAAAATGGATGTCAAACTACGAAGGCCCATTCATAGTAAATAAAGTTTTCTCCGGTGGAGCACTAATGCTCATTACTATGGATGGCAAGGATTTCTTATCTCCTGTGAATTCAGATGCAGTTAAAAAATACTTCGCATAAAAGACCCGTTGGACATAAAAACAGAATGTAAGTCCAGGCAAAATTAGGGCATCCCAACGAGTCAAAAACAAAATAAAAGACTCGGGCAAAAATAAGGGAAAAATTGAAAAAAAATGTACACCCGCTGAGTTGAAAAGCCACATCGGACAACTCAGGCAAAAAATGGGTATCCCGGTGGATTGAAAACCCGAAAGGGCGATCCACGCAAAATCAGGGAATAAGAGAACAACTGCATTCTGAATTTGTCTATATCACTCACAACATGGCAAGCTTCGAAAGGATAAAATGTCGGCCAGAATCCACCTTCTTCAGAAAGCACGATAAAAAGAACGTCAAGGTCATACATGTCATAGCAAAGGAATCTCACTGGAGCGTCATTTTCAACATTGCCAACACTTTTATTTTCTCAATTTACATCAATCTCCTCCTTTCAGGGGATTCACTTCTTTGACTGTACTTGCCTATTCAGGGCACACAAATAAATAAAATCGGAATTTTCAGTCACACTTTGTTTTGTACATTTTTATTTCGTTTGCAAAATGTCCAAAGTTCATGGTACAACACTTGCATAAAACATATAAGCCATTTTAATATATGCTTGCAGGAAATATGTGCTCTTGCGTAAATTTAACTTCTATGACGGAATCCGGTTGAGGATACCTCGGGACACTTGTGAGTTTCCTTTGCTTAACAGGTTGTTGGTACTCAAGGCAGACAATCTTTCACGAGATGAGGCATATCAGGCATCTTCCCCAGTCAAGCCAACAATCACATCATCAGCAAGACTCCTTGACAGAAGTATTTCCTCGCGAAGTTTATCCCCCCAGAGGATCCCTTGAGAAATTCATCAATCCCCCGCAGGAACTCCTGAGCAATGCCCAAACTTCTTTTCCTCCACAGAGTTGCTAGGATTACTCTCTCCTCAGCTAGTCACCAAGACTTTCTCATACTCAGCTGAGTTGCCAGGGTCTGCCATTCCCCAATAAGTTGCCAAAGTTCTCCTTGTCCTCAACCAGTTGCCAAGACTGTCTATTCCCCATCAGAGTTTCCAGGACTTCCCTTTTCCCCGGCTGAGTTGCCTGAACTGCTCTCCCCAGCAAGTTGCCAGAGCTTCCCTTTTCTTCAGCTAGTCACCAAGGTTTTCTCCCATCCCCAATATGTCGCCAGCAAGACTATCTCCAGTAGAGTCACCCAAGATCAATCCTCCCCATCACGAGGTTTCCCCAAACAGAAGCTTCCCCAGCAGGGATCCCCACCAGGGTTCCATAGAAAGGTCGTTCAATGATCCTTTCTCCCCACAGATCAGCCAATGATCTCTTCCCCAACGGAGTTCTTCCTCCAGACAGATCACCCAGAGATCTTTCTCATTGCGGGATCCAAATCTCAGATCGGTTTTCTCATTTGCATAATCATAACATTCACATCATTTTCCCCAAACTGAGTGTAGCATTCCATCTAATACGGAGCATTACGGCAAAAATCAAACATTTGCATAATCATAAGTCAGGTTTGAGCCAGTCACCTGCAAATATCAAAATCACTTCATCAGCAATATATATAAAACTCATGTCCCCTGCAGATAAAAGCCAAAACATCCCCTTTGAACTCCCAAATACAGATGCTTGTTCATATTTATACATGCTCCTTTCGACACTCGTCCGTGTCATCTTTCCCCAGTGGAGTCGCTGTAATCCTTTTGATATTCGTCAATATCTTACTTATACAAAATTCTCAAACACTTGTTCATACTTGTACATACTTATACAGAAGTATTTGATACTCGTCTGTATCTTGTATATATCACTCCTCAACAGATCAAACACTCGTCCGTGTTCCTTGCTTAACCGATTGATACTCGTCCATATCATCATCCTTAAACACGTGTCAACGTTTGTTTCTACCGATACTCGTCCGTATCATGGTTCTAAGGATGCTCGTCCGCGTCTTTGGCCTATACATACTGTCAAACACTTATACCTTTTATTTTAAAGCGTAAGCACTCGTTCGTGTTTACATCTCCACAGAAACAAAACAACTTTTTCTATCCGGTATTCGTCCTATGTCGTGATACTTTCGGCAGCCGTCCCCTGCCAGGTGATCGTCCTTCACCTTTGGACGAACGTCCCTCATCCTTTTCCCAGTGGAGTCCCCATTGTTGGAACCATCTATCTGCCATTCGTCCTATGTCACGGTATTTTTGGCAGTCGTCCCTTGCCAGGTGATCGTCCTTCACCTTTTGATGACCGCCTCTCATCATTTTATCTGATGGTCGTCCCCATCGTTGATATTTGTTATCCGACATTCGTCCTATGTCGAGATAATTCCCCAAGAGCAGTCGTCCCCAGCTAGGTGATCGTCCTTCACCTCTTGATGATCTTCCTTCATCATGCTTATCCGATGGTCGTCCCCATCGTTGACCTTTTCTATTCGGCATTCGTCCTATGTCGTGATAAAGAGCAGGCCGTCCCCTGCTAGGTGATCGTCCTTCACCTTTGATGATTGTCCTTCATCAAATATTTCATTTATTCTTTAACCCGATGGTCGTCCCCGTCGTGGTCCCTTTTCCTTTTCATGATGATCGTCCTTCATCAGTTTAGCCCGATGGTCGTCCCCATCGTTGTTTACCTTACTTTCCAGCCTGATGGCCATCCCCATCAGTGCTTTTCCCACTTCTTCAATCCCTAGAGAGTTTTATTTCTTTACCCGATGGTCATCCTCGTCATGGCCTTTTCTCTTTTTGATGATCGTCTTTCATCAGTTTATCCGATGGCCGTCCCCGTCACGGTTTCTTTATTTCCTAGCATGATGGTCGTCCCCGTTATTGCTTTACTTACCATTTTACCCCCAGCAGTCGTCCTCTGCTCGATGGTCGTCCTCCATCGCTTATACTTGATAAACATACTATACTATCTTTTACAATTTATATCCCTTTTCTTCTTCTCCCCAGTGAGTGCAAATTTCGGACTATCTTTGGTATTCAACCACACGTTATCTTGTTTGTCTATTAAGCCAAGCGCTTACACTCTGCACAACTAACTCATGCTTGAATAGGGGCAGTTGTAAACACCCCAAATTTTCCCTCACCTTTTCTCACACCATGGCTTATGATCTCATTTTGCATAAACACCTCATTGCATCTCACATTGCATAAACAACTTCATCAAATCATTGCATGACTGCACAATTAGGGTTTTGTGATCAGGTGAACCCAAGAAGTGATCTGAGCAATCTCTGAGGCTTTGAAGCATTCCAAGAGGGTCCATGAGGGGTCTATGGTCTTATTATATCTTCAAGAATGATTAGAAGTCACAAAATGTCAAAGGATTGCAAAGAAGTCCAGGCAGAGCTAGGGTTTCCTACACAGATAACCAAAATTAGGGTTTTGGGTTTGAGGCCCTTAACCTCGATTTTTTTGGTCACTATTGATTCTAATGGTCTTAATATGTTATGAAAAGCATGTGTACCAAATTTGATGAAGAAATTCACTGTGGAAGTCATCTGATCATTGGGTAACTTCTTGAGCAAGTAAAGTCAAAATCAGGGCATCTGAGGCCTCTATCAAGGGTACCAAAGGGTCATCATCATCATTTTGAGGTTCTATGATCTTTATTTGATCTTATAAGTGGTTGGAAGTTCACAAAGTTGAATAATTTTGAGCCAAATGCAAACTTGCTATTTTTGGAAATGACTTGTAATGAAAACTTTCCATTTTGGGAAAGATATTCAACCTATTCTTTCATGACAAAAAATGCTTCAAATGGAAAATCCTTAAACATGAAAGTTGTAGATTATGTCTTCCCATTTTCAAAAAGTACAAGAACATGTCTTGATTCATCCTAGAACTCAAGATATGGCCTTTCAAAGTTGGCAAAAATCCTATAATTTTCAAGTGTGCACCAAAGAGGGATTTTTGCAATTTCACTTGTCAAGCCATTTCATGACCTCTATTCAACTTCTAAACATCATACCAACATAATGCAACACATTTTGATCAAGATTACACCTAAAATCACAAGATTCTATGCCTTGCACTTCAAGAAATTCCAAAGAGGGAAATTTGCAAAACCTATGATATCTCTTCATCCACTTGTTACAGCTGTACAAACTCCATCCAAGGGCCATCCAAGAACTCAACTGAGGCCAAACACCCCTTCAAACAACTTCTTCCATGGCCCATGCTTGTGGTACAAAAACTTTTGACTTTTTGCAATTTGCCCATACCAATCAAACTGTGCCACACCAACTCATCTGGCCAATCAGGACATCACATACAAGCCTCAAGCAACTCATTTCATAACACACATTGGCCTGAATCATCCCATAAGCTCAGATTGCCAAAAACTCCATAAACATTCATTCCTTCGATTCTCACTGCACAAGCCTCAAACATCCAAACTTCTTCCACCAATCATCTCAAAATCCATCATAGAACACAAATCAACCCTTACAATGGCCTGAAAGCTCCTCAAACAAGAATACAATTTCTGAGTTATCAGAACTGAAACACACAAACCAAGCCATACAAACTTCATTCAAGCATTTCAGAAGCATAAGGGGATCAAGTGGAGTGAATTAGCATCAAAGGAAAGGCCAGAAAGCTCAGATTGACAAAGCTCCATCTCAGGTAGCCATCTCAAAACTTTTTTCCAGAAACTCCATTTTAAGTTATAATATGATTCTATATGTCTCCCTGATCACGGTGATATGATTTGTTTTGAAAATAGTTGAGAAACCAGGATGTATGCTTGCTCTGAAACTTTTTGACCTAAACACGTTTTTCTTCGATTCTCCATTTTGATGCAATATAAATGATTTTTATGGATTGATTCTTGTTTAGAGTTGTTTGGGGAATGATTATGGAAAGTTAGGGAGTTTGGGGTAGCCTAGGGAGTGAGATAGGGTGAAGAGCTCGTCGGAGAAGATGACTAGAACACTGTTCCGGTCACCTGAAAGTCATTTGCCCTAATCTGTGTAATTAATGCCAGTTTGAATATGGACTTTTGGATTTGATTTTACATGCGCGCGTGTGTGGCCCAGATTGACTCATTAGCCCTAATTTCTGATTAATTAGTTTTAATTAGGATTAATTAATTTAAAATCCCAGAATGAATCTTAGCCCTCCAAACACGCGCCAGTCAACCAGCCTTTGAATCTCAGCCATCAGATCATTTGACTTCTCATTTAATTCATTTTATTTTCATTTTTATTGCATTTCTTTCACATAATTATTTAAAATACCAAAACACTTTCAAAAAATATCATTTTCTGCATTTTTGTTTCAAATAATTTTCTTAACCTAAAAACATTTTTTATTTTTATTTTTGCATTATAAAAGTATTTTTAAAATATTTAAATGTTTTATTTAATTAATTAATTGATTTTTATTAATTAAATATGCATTTAGGTTTCTAAAAATCACCAAAAAATTCATGAAGCATTCTTAAACATTTAGAAACATTTTCAAACTCACCATACAAATTTCTTTTTAGGTTTGATCATATTTTCACAATTTTCTTTGAATTAGGGTTCTTGAATTTCACATTTTTTAACCCTAACTTGAAAAATTCATTTATGCCTAATCATGATGAGTTTGAACTTGATTCTTTTTGCATTGTTTCACATATGGCATATAGTTTCTAGGTTATTTATCTCATATTTTTATCTTGCATTTTCAATTTGATTTGCATTTTCCCTTAAGAATCACCCAAAAACCCTAGTTAACTTAGAAATTCCATAACTTTTCCTAGGGTATGGTATGGAGGCAGTCCTACAAATTGAAGTGGAAATCCCCTCGTTGAGGTTGATGATGGACATTAAGCTAGATGAAGCTGAGTGGCTCCGATCCAGATATAATCAATTGAGCCTCATTGAAGAGAAACGTCTAGCAGATGTATGCCATGGACAGTTGTATCAACGACGGATGAAGCATGCTTTTGACAAAAAGGTGCGACCACAGAGGTACATGTCAGGTGACTTGGTGCTGAAAAGGATTCTTCCTCCTCTTAACGATCACAGGGGCAAGTGGACACCCAACTATGAAGGACCGTTCGTGGTTAAAAAGGTTTTCTCAGGTGGAGCCTTGATGCTGACAACCATGGACAGAGAAGACTTCCAATCACCTGTCAACGTAGACGCAGTAAGAAAATACTTTGTGTAAAAAATACCCGCTGGATAAAAACAGAATAAAGATCCAGGAAAAAATGGGCATCCCGGCGAGCCAAAAACAGAATAAAAGGCTCGGGAAAACGTTAGGGAAATCTTAAAAAATGTACACCCGCTGAGTTGAAAAGCCACATCGGACAACTCAGGCAAAAAAAGGTATCCCGGTGGATTGAAAACCTGAAAGGGCGATCCACGCAAAAGAGGGATTAACACGAACGATTGCAATCTGCGAGATCCGTAACTTATCTACAGTTGAGGCTATCCTAAGGGTTGAAGGTCAGTTCAATTACTTTTTCTCAAGAGGCAGAGCGAGCGGAGCGTCTTGAAGATATAGGATTCATAACCGGGTTGAGACTTGATGAGATCCACTTCTCACATTGCCAATAGGATAGTTTGTTTTCCTTTTTGGCTGTTTCCTCTTTCCAGGGATTGCTTCCTTTGTATTTCCTATTCATGGCCATTGTTTCGAATCAATAAAATTCCACTTCAGTCAATTTATGACTATTTTTCTTCTTGTTTTTGTTTTTTCATCTAGCATTAATTGATTGCGAAAACGTCCAGCAAATTGTGATTTACATTGTGTTGTGAACATTTGAATGCTTTCTAACTCGTGCAGGAGGACATAAACATTTAATACAACTCTGAAAGGGTGTCGAGATACCCAGACAATGATTCATACTACGAGTCTGGGGCAGGCAGGTCCCAAACTAACTTTCCATGTTGCAGGTACTATCGATTGTGTTCATGCAGGTACAAGTACTGGTGTTGCTAACAGAGCTAAAAGAAAATTCCCAAGAGGAGCATTTCTTTATGGTTGAATAGGAGCAGGTGTCTCCCAGGGTGTTTCCAATAATCCCCAGTAAAAAGTTGAATTTTCTCCCAGCAAGGTAGAAGAAGGTGGGTGTCATCCCCAAGCAAAAGTTTCCCTTCAGACAGGGGCAATTCTCAGCAGTATAAGGAGTGTATTTCCTCCCCAGCAATTGTTTCCTCAGCAGTGTCATGCCTTTGGTTCCAAGCCAAGTCAGGAGGTCCTCACTTTCCCATCAGAGTTCAAGAAGGGTCCATCTCCAGTAGGGTCTTGGCGCTCCAATCTCAAAGTCCAATTTATTTTTGGCAATGGTGGCTGCTCAGAGCCGGTGTATCATTGACAGCTTTCCTTGCAGAGTTGTCTCCTCCTTATCAGGATGGATCAAGATCAGTGCAGTGATCATCTTTTCTCCCCAGTCAAGCCATCTGGGATACTTGCAGTCCCCATATCAGGAGATCTCTTTGCATTTGCATATGCATAATCATCATCACATTTTCATCCTCCAAAGCGTAGCATTTCCAATTTCATGGAGCTTTACGCCATAAATCCAACATGTGCATGCCAGCATGGGCCAGTTTTGAGGTGCTACAGTCAACCTATAACATCATTTTCAACCTGAAGTATTCCCCGCAGAAGATACTTATGCCATTTTCCAAATATCTTGGTCCTTCCAAGTCAATGGTTTTTCCTTCCGTGGCTTGGTCCTGCCCAACAGTCGCGTACTTGTTTTCTTCTCCGTGGCTTGGTCCTGCCCAGCAGTCGCGTGTGTTTTCTTTATGGCTTGGTCCTGCCCAGCAGTCATATTGATTTGAGTTCCATTCCGCTAATGGTCTCATTAAAGTCCTGTTTCGCTAACAGGCACCTTCCGTGGCTTGGTCCTGCCCAGCAGTCGCGTGTGTTTTCTTTATGGCTTGGTCCTGCCCAGCAGTCATATTGATTTGAGTTCCATTCCGCTAATGGTCTCGTTAAAGTCCTGTTTCGCTAACAGGCACCTTCCGTGGCTTGGTCCTGCCCAGCAGTCGCGTGTGTTTTCTTTATGGCTTGGTCCTGCCTAGCAGTCATATTGATTGAGTTCCATTCCGCTAATGGTTTCGTTAAGCCCTGTTTCGCCAACAAGCATCTTCCGTGGCTGGGTCCTGCCCAGCAGTCGCGTGTTTTCTTTGTGGCTTGGTCCTGCCCAGCAGTCACATTGATGAGTTTCTATTTCGCTGATGATCCCGTTAAGTCCTGTTTCGCCAACAGGCACCCTCGTTGTGGCTTTGATTCGCTCAGCAGTCACAGTGCAAGTTATCGCATTGATTCCCTTCCACTTGGTTCTATTTCCGCTACCTATTCAGAGGTCAAAACAAAAAATATAAATAAATAAATGGGCAGATGGCATTTCTGTTATCATGAGTTAAAATTTCCAGGTTTTATTCGAGTATTCAATCACTTCACACCTAGAACGTATAAAAGTTGTTGCAATTATTCGTTCAAGCTTGCAGATGATTGAATAGGGGCAGCTGTAATACCTTGAAATTTGCCCTCATATTTATTCCCTTTACTGGCTTATTGTTTCGCATTCATCTACATTTCTCACTAGGGCATTAACATCATAATAGTGCATTTCATGGATTCATAGGGCATGTGATCAAGACCCTGGGAAATTAGGGTTTCGTACCTTATCCGTATCTGTCAGGGATTGAAATGATGGAGAATATTCACTGGACAATGATTCCACTTCAAATGCGGTTGTTCAGTTATGTTTCAACTCAGATGGGAGTTTGACCTAATTATGGTCAAACTATCAAAAGATTGTTGCAACTGTAAGATTATTTGGGCCACTGGTCTAATTCTTAGACAATGCATATTCAAAGTTCAGGTTGTCGTGTGTTGAGAATCATCAGTTTGTCGAGCAGTGTTTTGTGTGAAGTTTGGTTTGAATCTTTGGTTTATCAGTGATTCATCTGGATTCGAATGGTCATGGCATGTTTCAGACGATTCAAAGGGGTGTGACTTATCTGGAAAATTATTCAGTGGTTCAGAAGTGGTCGTGTTCATGGGCTTGTGGAAAGAATTCAAAATAGACGTTGGGCTAAAATCGAGATTTCATATCCATTCATTGTTGTGTTCTCATTTTCATAAACCATTCCCGATTAATCCATTCCACTTTCTTTTTTCAATTTCCATCATTCTCTATGTTTTCATTAATCCATTTTTCAACTTCTTTTATTCATCTTTCCATTTATTTTTGTCCATATCCAATTACCCATATAATTCTCTTTTTATAAATTCCATTTTTGTCAGTATTCATAACTATCACATTTACCACAAATTCATTCCATTTGCTTTTAAACTCATCTATTCTTTTTTACAACCATAAGCCCATTATGATTAAAGTTCACATTTTTGTTGGCCCATTTAAAGCCCATTAGCCGTATCTCATACAAGCCTAGTTTCCATTTAATTCTATTGTCAATATTCCTAACCAAGTTATAAATTCACCTTTATTCATTTTTGATGTCTTAAGTTGATCAATTCTTAAACCATTCAAATATGTGTTTAATTAAAGTAACCATGTTTTCTTTTCCCAATTCAAGCCCAATTTCATTCATGTTGAGCCATCTTTTAGAAAAGAAACTCATTCATTATTCCATTTATTCCCTTTAAACCAATTCTCTAAACTATTTTCAAGGCCCAATCCATTTGCCCACTCTCTTAGAAATTTAGACAGGTCATTCTTTAAAAAAGGGAGGCATTAGTGTTTGGCATCAATAGAAAACATCAGAATTTTAACAGAAAGAAAAAATACATAGCAGAGAAAATTACACAGGATGGGATTACAACAAATTCAGTTATAACTTCAGAAAATATAATTACAAGGAAGTTTTTTTTTATTACACAAAACTCAGAAAATCATCATTGATCTTCATCATTTTCAATGCAGTCAATCACAACAATCTTCATCCAACTTCAAGGATCAATCAATTCTTCAATCTCATTCATGAATCCCAACCTTCATCCTTTTCTATTCACTGTTCAAACCTCTGCATCAACATACAACAGAAAGAGAAAGATCAGGGAGGATAATTCATTAGAAATTCATAACCAAAATTTTCCTCATCACTCTCTTCAACTCAATCCTCACCAACCTGCAGTCAAAGAAAAAAATAACAGAATTGCTAGTGAGAAATCAAAACATAACAGAATTTCATCAAAAGAGAATCAGTAGAAATTTCAGACCACAAGCTCATAACAGAATTGAAAAAAATCAAAAAAATCATAACAGAAAAGTTAACAAACTCCTAACTGAATTCTTCTGGAAACTTCACCTGAGTTTTTCACCAAGCCTTGATCTTCATTCTCTATAAATCAATCATTCTTCATAACTTCAGCTTCTTCTTCACAATCCACACACTTCACCATTTTTTCTTCTTCCACAATTTTCCAAACCTTCTTCAACTTCTTCAATCTTCTTTTGTTGTCTTCTTCTGAATTCTTGATCCCAAATCCTTCATCCATTTTCTGCTTCCTCCCACATATCCTTCAACTCCAATCCCACTTCTTCTTCAACCTTCTTCTTCACATGCTTCAATCGCCTTCAGTCTTCATCTGCAAACATCATTTCACCTTCATCAATCTTCAAATTTGCCACCGTTCTGTTTCTATGATGAGTATATGATAAGAGCTCTACAACACCCATAGCCCCTTCAAGAATCTGCAGGTTCGAGAATGCATCAATGATAAACCAATCCGCAGATTCGGAATCAAACAAACCCTGGAGCAAGAACATTACAGAAGAAGAAGAACCAATTTAGAATCACAAGCAAGAGCGGAGAAAGAAAAGGTGAAATCAATAGACATACCTGAGTGGAATTTCGAGTCGTTTATCTCCGTGATATTGATGCACCTACGGTTGAATCTTTGTTGTGAAAACGACTTGAGTTGTCATCAATCTCACAACTAGCGGAAACAACACTCCTCCATTTGTGAAGAATATCATCGCAACTCCGATTCAAGGTACACATTCGTACTGTGTATGAATTTGTTGTCGAGTTAAGTTCGAATAGGTCCTTATTGTTTGTTTGGTTTCAGATTACATGTCAATGAAGCTGTATTTGGCTAGTTGATGAGATTAATTTCGGATTTGAGGAGAAGAGGGTTTAGGTCATTGAGTTTTGTTTTGGATTTGGGGGATAAGCTAGGGTGTATTCGAATATGATTTAGGATGTTGATGGAGGGTGATGTATTGGCCGCAAGGTAGAAGAAGGTGATGATTAGAGGAGAAGATGAAGGAGGTTAGGGTTAAGGTGATGGTTGGCGTGAGAAGAGGACGAAGAAGAGAGGAAGAAGGTTGAGGAAGAATGAGAGAAGAAAGAAGGTGTCGGTAAGGGTGGAGAAGACGAAAGGAGGAAGAAGATAGGGAGAAGAAACAGAGAAGAAGAAGACATGAGGGGGAAGGGGATGAGCCGCGGCGGTGTAGGGAAAGAAGAGAGGAATTAGGTTTTTTTTTAGGTTTTATCTTTGTGATTATGAATCTGATGCTTAACTTGAATAAAATAAAAACATTAAAGTTCATTATATGAATTAATCCTCATTTGATCTCGTAATTAAGTTAATTAATTTTCCATAAAAACTAGAAAGTGCACCGTTGAAGAGGATAAGTTCTGGCTGTTTGAATTTCAACCGTACCGGCGGTGACACGTGTCACCGTCCGGTTGGTCTCCTGCGCGGTGGGTTGTGTGTATATGTTCCACCATAACCTCCATGTGCATGCACCTGTAAACCGTACGATCTGAATAACTAATGCAAAGACCTAGATCTAATGGCTTCATATCAGTCAACCAGTTGACTGCAAGCCCATGCCATACTCCCTCATAATCCAGCGCAAATTGGGTCTTGTCCCATTGCTATTCGCACCCTGTTTTTAAGCCCAGTAAAGAAACAACCATGAAAAAATGTTGCATGCACCCTCTCCCTAGATCCTGCGCATGAGCCCTTCATCCCGTTGCTTTTTACACCTCTTTTAGGCCCATTAAGGAAAAAACAACTAAAAACAATCACTTCCTGAACCCCCCTTGTATTTCTTTTAGAATTTTAACTTTAGTTTAGCATAGTTTAGGATTAATTCACTTAAAAATAGAAAAAATTCACAATAAAATTCTACAAAAAATCAAGTAGCTTTTTAATTCATTTTAGAAATTTTAGGCATTTTTATTTTCTGAATTTTGCCTATTTTTCGATTTAATTCTGATTTTTCTTTTAATTAGCTTCTATTGAATTTCCTTTAACTGTACATGAGTTTGTTCATTTTATTTTTTAACCTTCCAGTAGGATTTTTGACCCATTATTTTTTCCATAGTTAGAGGACTCATAATAGGACCTAGAATAATTTTGGTAGATTTTTTAGGTCATTTTATCCCTTGTTTTAATAGCATAATCCATAGAAAATCATAGTTAATCCTTAGGTAGAATTAAGTGATTTTTAGACATAGTTAACTTTTGATTTTTTAGGATATTTTTTAGCACAATATTATAGGTAGTTTTAGGACCCTATAGAATTAATTCCATAATTTTTACAGGACCTTTACTATTTTTAGTGTATTAATTCTTAGGCCTTGTTACATGTAAATTTCAATTAGTTTAGGCTAGAATATTAGGATTCATTAAAAAATAGTTTAATTAGATTTAATCTTAGGATTTAAAATGGTTTAGCTTAGTTTAATTTCTTATTTTTAGAATGACAATATTAGGTAATGCCCTTAGTTTTAGGACTTAGGCTTAGAATTCATAATAAATGAACTTAGATTAAGTTTAGGCTTGTTTTTGGTTTCATACCTTAAATGTTTTGTTTTAGAATTTTATTTCTTATATCAATTTTAATTCCTTGTTATATTGATTGAATATTTCACTTGTATAGGTTTCCCTCTTGCTTTAGAATCAACTTATCTTCCTTAGGAAGTAATTTGCATTCTAGTAGTTTCTAGTTCCTTCTCCATTAGGTTTAGAATACCTCATTAACCATAGGACCACCTCTGAATAAATAAACAAAATTAGGATTGTGTCTTAGTCCTTTAGATTTTGTCCTTTTGCAACTTGAGTCATTCTTTCTCATCTCATAAAGAAGTAATAAAACACTTAATGAAAATCGAACATTCTTGTACGACACGAGACTTTGTTGCGGAGTGCTTATACGCGTCCTGTTTCGGGGTGAGGTGTAAATACTTCCCGCGATGGATAGGTCTTAGTATGAGAATATTCACAAAAAAATTCAAAACACTTCTCATAAAAGACAAAAACAAATAATAAGCAACTTTCCTGCGGGAACTTCTTTTCTCATCTCATTCACTCACAACGCGAACTCGCGACAACTTGTCTCGCATGCAAAACGGTAAACGCACTCGTACCAGACGAGCCTGCAACACCTGAGCATATACATACGCAGTTCCATCCATCCCCATTCTTTCTTTTTATTCTCTTTTCCAGTTTCCTTTCTCATTCCAGTTCCAGTTAGCTGTTCTTTCTTTCAGCAACACCTTATTCTTTTACCCTTTGAAACAAACAAACAAGCGTGGATCCTGTCGGGTACGGCGGACGGTCTGGGGTGCTAATACCTTCCCAGGTCGTAACTGACTCCCGAACCCAGATCTTTGGTTCGCGAGGCCTTGTCCTTTCCTTCTTCCTCAGGTTTGTGCAACATTACCTTTCCCATTCTTTCGGGATAAAAATGTCTGGCTGGCGACTCTACCTTTTCCGTGCCACTTTCGCGTTTGTACTAGGATGAAAATCCCGGGAGCGACATTCGCATAATGTAATTTGTGAAAATTGCGTAGCTCGCTTTGCGAGCATGAGTTTGCTTAGAGAGCAAGTGAAACTTTGATAGTTCTCCAACCCGAGAGTAGCTCGCTTAGCAAGCGACGAGCTCGCTTAGAGAGACCTATAGCTTTTTAAAAAATGTTTTCTTTTCTTAAATGACTCGAAATGAGTTATTTTGTTACCTTGTGTTGCTATGATGTTGTTGCAAATCCTTTCCATGCTATAACATGCTAAATATGTAAGAATTCATGATGAAATGATGTTTAGGTGAATATGTTGTATTATGATGATATGTAGTAATGATGACATGAGTAGGTAAAGTAGTAGATGTATGAATGATGAATTATGATGATTATGTGTTGGATTATATGATGGTATAAGTTATGAGAGTGATGCTACAATCATGATGTTATAACTGAGCAAATAAAGGTTATGAATAATTGATGTTTATATTTGCTAATAGACGAACATGTTGATAACAAGAATCATGATAATTCAGGGTAAAATGGAGTTATAATGCTACCTTATGATGTTTATGATTTCTATGTGACGATGAGTATATGTTGATAGATTACATGATTGATGTATAGATGTATTATGAAGAGTATGATGAAATATTTACATGAATGCTGATGCAATTGTTGATTATGATGATTATGTTAATGTTGTTGCATCGTTGCATTTATGGCATACCTATGATGATTGAGGCTTCAATCCCATTGTGTAGATTAGGGTGTTGTTGTTTATGTTGTTTATGTTGTGCTTCCTTGTGGAGAATAGATGGCCCGGTGTCTATCACATGTTGAAATTGGTACCACATGCATATTAGGACAATTTCATTTCCTTCTTGGTGGCATAGCATGATGCATATGTGTTAATAGATGTTTGTTGAGTTTTTATGATGTGATGGGTGATGATTTATGTTGCATTTCTATTGATGTATGTTGCATGATTATCTTTACGATATGTCGATTATATTGATTTGTGATTACTCACCCTGCCTGCCTTTGGTGATGGTCTATTTATTAGAAGCTAGTTGTATTTATTGATGAATGTTGATATTGACCTAAGGTCTTGGTGTTTTGATGAAAAGAAATAAATCTTATGAAGTATAAATTCGCTGCATAGTTTTGTTGATTATTGATTCATGAAAGAAAAATGAATATTCTAAATCTTTTGAAAAACCCGTTTGACGGTGTAACAAATATTGTTAAGAAGTTTTATGAGGAAAATGTGGCACCTTTCTGAGAAGCACTCTGGTTAAATAATTGATTGTTGTGTTTTATTCCGTGGGGTTAGAAGGGTGTTACATAAGTGGTATCAGAGCAGGTCGGTCCATCCGGCCAGATTGTCTAATGATGTTTGTCCCTTGGTATGCGACATATGTGTGAAACACTATTGGTACTTGCTTGTTTTCTAACCGTTTGTTTCCAGGTGTTGGTTTGAGACAAGTGGGGGAGAAGATATTGCTTCTTTCATTTACTTTGACTGTGGAGTGTTGGCTCAACGTGTATTGGATTGCAAGATTGCAAATGTTGTTAGGATGGTGTCGCTTTCGATTCTGGAGGGAATATAGAGATAAGGCTTGAGTCAACTAAGAAATTGTGCATGAGGTAATTGGGTGCACAAGTTGCCACAAACGCTATTGGAGTTTGGAGGATATGGTTTATGCCCCATCATGATTGTCGGCTATCTATTGACAAATTAAGGAACTGATCACCCTTAATTTTTTTGTTAAGAGTAGACAAAATCATGTTGGATGGAATAAACATGTCTTTCCAGCTTAGATGGTGTGTACAGTGAAGTAGAATGGAGTTAAATCGAGTGCTTACATATGGTTTTGATGACTTGATGCAGAGTATTATATTTGAGGATGAAGAAAGTCTGAGTTGTGTATCCATCGGCTAAGTTTGAAGGTTTTGAGGGAGAACAAACACATATTGTTGATGTTTGCTTCTCGTGGAGCATAGAGAAATGTGACGGCTAGTGGTATTTTAGTGGTGAGTAATTCTGATGTTTTCCTAAGGATATTCGTGACTTGTTCCAGAGTGTGGATCTAAGTTCGATGAAAGTGAATAGTTGTTTGTTCTGTTAAGCAAGTGGTTAAGTTTATGGAAGATGGTGTAGAAGTGTTTGTGAGGTGAGTTTCTTTGAAGTGATAAGAAAATGCAGTGGTTGGAGATTTATCAAAGATGTATTACTTTTGGATGTGTTCTCATATGAAATCAAGAATTTTATGTTGAAATCATGGAGGACACTGAGAGCGGGTTACAAGACTGAAAAACGTGTTTTAATTGATGAAATTGAGTGGAACCATGCATGTATATGCTTTGTAGTGATGTGGTGTTGTTGTAACTTGTGTCAGGTATTCATGTGTGGTATGACGGTTGTTAGTGATGTAAGTGATGAACTACCTTATGGTTAGGTTATATGAGTATTTTGATAAACATGATGCTGATTATGAAGTTATATTGTGGTAAGTTGTTAATGATGTTGTTGTGACGTAAGTGAAATGATTATAAATGATAATTAGATAGTCTATTGGTGATAAAATGAGGAATTAAGGATATTCTGAAAATGGTTATCAAGACGAGGTACAGTCACCATGAGAACACTGTAATGCCGGTTGGTGTATCCAATGTACCTGGCGTGTTTGTGGAGAATATGAATCGGATTTTTCATGAGTATTATAGGGTATTTTTGTGGTGGTATTTGTTGGTGATATTTTGACATAGTCTAAGTCTAAATGGGTACACACAAAACCTTTGCAGATTGTGTTGCAAGTATTGAGAGAAAAGAACTTGTATGTCAATTGTCGAATTGTGAGTTCCGATTATAGGTAGTAAGTTTCCTTGGTCAGGTGATTTTCAGTGGTGCATTAATTGTTGATCTTTCTAAACTTGATGTTGTGAGTCAGTAAGAGACTCTGAAGTATGTCTTTGGATTAAGAAGCTTAAGGGAGTAGTAAGTTGTTATTGCAGGTGTATTGAAGGGTTTTCTAAGTTGGTATTGTTGTTGATCTAGTTATCTCGCAAGAGTCAGGCATATGTGTGGGATGTTGAGTGAGAGTAAAGTTTTGTGGAAATCGAGAATGAGTTAGCGATTGCTTCGATGTTGTTTTTACCTAATCTGAGTGATTCTTTTGTGGTTTGTTGGGATGCGTCAAAGATGGGACTTGGTGGAGTATTGATGCAGAATGGTCAACTGGTTTCGTATGTTTCCAGACAATTAAGATTTTATGTAGGGATTATCCTACTTATGATGTAGAATAGGCAGCCGTGGTGTTTGTGTTGGAGATTTGGCGACATTATCTTTTTGAATCTAGAATTGAGGTGTTAAACGATTATAAGAGTTGGAAGCACCTATTGATAAGAAAGAGTTGAATATGAGGTGGAAAATATAGATAGAATTGTTGAAGGATTTATACTTGATTTGAGTTACCATCTGGATAAAGCAAATGTGGATGAAGATGCCTTGAGTAAGAAGATATTTCATATGTCGACGATTGGTGAGAAAACTTGAGATAATTGAACTGTTCAGAGACATGAGTTTGTTGTGTGAGACTACTTCTGTTAGAGTGAAGTTAAGAATGTTGAAACTGACTAGTGATACTGTGGAGAGGATCTGAGTAGGACAACAATTTGATTTGAAGTGGGATGATCATTTGATTTAGATTAACCAGGGAGACTGATGTGAATTTCTGAATTGATGAGAATGATGTGATAAGGTTCCGTGTTAAGGAGTGTATTCCAGATGTATCGGAGATTGAGAAAAGTATTTCAGAGCTAGGACGTCGAAGTAGGTTGAACATTTATCCTGGTGCTATGAAGATATATCAGGATTTATAGAAGGGGTTACGGTGGCCGATTATGAGGAAGTATATTGTTAGGTTTGTGTGTGCGTGTTGATTGGCCATAGATCAAAGATGGAACATCAGAGGCCTTCGAGTCTGATGCGACCGTTAAATATTTCCTAATGGGAAAAGGATAGTATTTCTATGGATTTTGGGTTAAGATGGTCGAAGACGGAAAAAGGGAATGATTTGATTCGGGTGATCGTAGATGAATTGACTAAGTCAGCTCATTCCTGCCGATGAAAATTAGTCATCCTATGCAGGAGTTAGCGGAAAAGGAGATTTAAGAAATTGTGAAGTTGCATGGGATATCATCGATGATTGCGTCAGATAGAGATTCATGATTTATGTCAAGGTTTTGGAAGAATTTGCAAGATGATTCGGGTGCTAAGCTGAGGATGAATTTTGTTTATCATTCACGGACGGATGGTTAGAGATAGAGAAGTAACTAGGATTGAATTCTTGACGACTTGTATGTTGGACTTGAGAACATGAAGATAAGATGAGGAAGTTCAACCCAACTCTGTTTTCTTCGGACAATTTTCGAGGACAAAAATTCCTTAAGTGGGGGAGAGTTGTAACACCCCGATTTCGTAATTTAATTGTATAGCTTGTTGTTGTCGATTAATTGGTGTTAGACGACCGTTGTTGCATTGATGAAAAAATTATTTGAATTATTTTAGTGAATAATAAATATTAGGAATACTTATTTTAGATTATTCAAATTATTATTATTATTTAATTAAAATAAGAGAAGAAGAGGTCTTGAGGATATGTTGGTAATTGTGAAGACTAAGTTGAAGGTAAAGTTGGAAAAGAGTATTTGGGGTCCTAGGGGTAATTTTGACAAAAAGGAGTTGAGAGTTTGGGATACGATCAACTGCGATTGATTTTGGGAAAAAAGGAGACAAGAGGTATAAAGAACGATGAAGATGATCGAAGGCTTGAAGAAGTATCCGAAGATTGTTGATGAAGAACGTGGAAAAGCTTCACTATAAGGTATGAGGCGTATCAATTTTCAATATATTTTGACGTAGAGTTTATGTATTGGGGGTATTTGGGATTTTTAGAGAAAACCTAGGATTTGATGAATAGAATTGAGGAATTAGTGATGAATGGTGTTATATTTTATGTTGTATATGATGTATGTATGTTGTTTTGATGATATGTTGTTGAATTGATGATTATATGATGATAAAAACCGTGTTTTAGGGTAAACTGTCGTAACTGAGTTGTTGTTGTTCGCAGACTGCGATTTGCGAAAATCACGTAGCTCGCTTAGTGAGTAGGAGCTATCTTAGCGAGCAAGTGAAACTTTGAGAGTTCTCCAACCCGAGAGCAGCTCGCTTAGAGAGACCTGTAGTTTTTTGAAAAATGTTTTCTTTTCTTGAATGACTCGAAATGACTTCTTTTGTTACCTTGTGTTGCTATGATGTTGCTGTGAATCCTTGGCATGCTATACCATGATAAATGTGTAAGAATTCAAGATGAGATGATGTTTAGGTGATTATTTTGTGTTATAATGATATGTAGTAATGATGACATAAGTAGGTAAAGTAGTAGATGTAGGAATGATGAATTATGATGATTATGTGTTGGATTATATTATGGTATGAGTTATGAGAGTGATGCTACAATCATGATGCTATGACGGAGCAAATAAAAGTTGTGAATAATTGATGTTTATATTTGCTAATAGACGAACATGTTGATAAGATGAATTATGATGATTGAGGGTGAAATGGAGTTATGATGCTACCTTATGATGTTTATAATTGTTATGTTATGATGAGTATATGTTGATAGATTACATGATTGATGTATATATGTCTTATGAAGAGCATGATGAAATATTTACATGAATGCTGATGCAATTGTTGATTATGATGATTATGTTGATGTTGTTGAATCGTTGCATTCATGGCATACCTATGATGATTGAGGCTTCAATCCCATTGCGTAGATTGGGGTGTTGTTGTTTATGTTGTTTATGTTGTGCTCCCTTGTGGAGAATAGATGGCCCAATGTCCATCACATGTTAAAATCGGTACCACATACATATTATGACAATTGCATTTCCTTCTTGGTGGCATAGCATGATGCATATATGTTGATAGATGTTTGTTGAGTTTTTATGATGTGATGGGTGATGATTTATATTGTATTTCTATTGATGTATGTTGCATGATTATCTTTACTATATGTAGATTATATTGATTTGTGATTACTCACCTTGCCTGCCTTTGCTGATGGTCTATTATACCATCCTGCAAATACTCAAGAATAGCTTGGTGCTTGGATGTAGCTTGAAGTATTATTTATGCGTCGCTTATTTAGTGATATGGTGTCTTTCTCTGATAGATGTAAAATCGGATGAGTCACGCTTGAGTGAACAATATGTTGTCTGTTATTATAATTTTCTTAAGTTAATAGAAGCTAGTTGTATTTATTGATGATTGTTGAGGCTGACCTAAGGTCTTGGTATTTTGATGAAAAGAAATAAGTTTTATGAAGTATTAATCCGCTTCATAGTTTTGTTGATTATTGATTTATGAAAGAAAAATGAATATTCTAAATGTTTTGAAAAACCCGTTTGACGGTGTAACAAATGTTGTTAAGACGTTTTATGAGGAAAATGTGACATCTTTCTGAGAAACACTCTGATTAATTAAGTGATTGTTGTGTTTTATTTTGTGGGGTTAGAAAGGATCATTGTGTGTTTAAAATAAGAAAATCAATGTGGAGTTTTCCTTCAAGATCAGTGCGATTTGAAGGTTTTAGACAAAATCACGTCAGCACGGATTCGACCAAGTGAAGGCCTTGGGACAAGGTGGTTTCCTTGCAAAGGAGTAGCGCGAGACAATGAATTGTTTTTGGGAATTTTGGGTTCAACAAGTGTTTGCCCCAGATAAGCAGAGGATTGTAGCCGCATTAATGATGACTTGATCAAGATTTAATCAAGGGTTTCGAGGTGGAAGAATCAACACAAATCATAAGGATTTTGGGGTTTTAATTCTTCATCTCTTGTATAAACAATTTTGCAAAGAAAAGTTTTATCGTAAGTATCTCAATTCAATTTCGGATTGAGGGAAGACTTACCCATTTCGAGTCTGATTGGTTTATGTTGCACATATATCTTTTCGATAATAGGTTTGGTTAGACGATCCAATCTTGGTTGTTTTTTCCCGTTGTGCCATACTTTTTGAAAACAAATTTTTGCCAGGACTTTTTAGTTTTAAATTTGTGATTTATTCACCCCCTTTAGATTGAAGCCTATCGTCTAATAAAACAGTGTCAAGACTCTGAAGACTTAGGTTCCTAAGTCTCTCAACTAGGTCCTTGATCCTTCTAAACATGCTTTAAACAACTATATTTAGAATCCTGTAAAGATTATAAGATAAGATCAAATGGTTTTAAGTGAGATAAACAATACACAATACAAGATCAACATATTCCTTCCAATATGCGAATTTTGTGGAGTAAGGCCATTAATATTGTACGATTTTGTCTGCCACCATTGATAATGGTTATTCAAGGTGCCAACTAGTTCATGAAGATTCTTATTCTACCTTCCAAGGAATATTTCCTGGGTTATATAAGGGAAACTTGGAAGAATGAATGAGGATGCTAATTCATAAGCTTTTTAACACTATTCACGCCACATCATTTTCTCTAATAATATTATTCTTGTGAATGTTGTATAAACACACATAAAAAAAATTTCTTCGTTTTGTGTGAGTATTTCATTGTACATAAATTGTATTAATCTGTTTTTGAGAAGAACTCTTTGGAAACACAAACTGCAAATCTCAATATTGTTTGAGTGGTTTCCTTGAGTGACTAGGATTTAGTCAGATATACTCAAGAAGACAAAGACGGTTGTATTTGTGGTGTCTGTAATCAGTTTCGATTATAATGGATTAAGTCCTTATTGAGAAGGCGAAATCACCTTGGTAGGGTGGAATTGAGATAGCTTCGTTAACATCAAACCAATATAAAAATAACCTATTATTTTTATTATTCGTGTTATAGCTTGTTGAGTTGGATTCGAAAAAACTTTGGATTTTTAAGAAACCCAATTCAAACTTCTATTTCTTGTGTTTCTTGCCACCTTCAGAAAGAAGGTCGATGCTAGTAACTATAACTATAGAAATCAAATCGATAATCTATTTTACCGCACTAATACAAGACCTGATATCATGTTTGTGGCAAGTTTACCTGCTCAATTCATGAATGATCCAATCCATTTTCATATAGGATCAACAAAAAGGGTGCTGAGATATATTCAAGGAAATTTAGACTATTGAATAAAAAAAGATAACAAGGTTAAAATAAGTTAATTGGTTTTTGCAACAATTATTAGACATGTTTTATGGATGACATGACAAACACTTATTGATATGTTTTTTTCATAGGTTCATGAGTTGTTTTACGGTGCTCTAGGATTCACTACAAATAAGACTTCTCCATCAGTTAATATGAAAGCAAAAACAAAAAGATTTTTTTTAATCTCTTCTAAAATACCATCAGCAAAAATTATTTATATAGAATCAAATCCTTTAATTTAATTTTAATGTTTCGTTTTAGTCCCTTAACTAAAAACTGTTACATGTTAGTCTCTTAACATATTTTTATTGCTTTGTCATAAATTAACATATATGTATTAGGCCTAATTCGTAATATTAATATGAATAAGAGGAGCTATTTTTTTAGTATAATATAAATGAAGTTAAAAAATTAATTTGTAACATTTTTTAGTTAATGGTCTAAAGTAAAATATTAAATTAAGTTAAAGAATTAAAACATATATGTGTTAGGCCTAATTCGTAATATTAATATGAATAAGAGGAGCTATTTTTTTAAATAACAAATACAATGTCAACATATTGCACTTTCTAATCTAGAAAAGTCCATTTTTTTAGTTTTCTCCCTTTAGTTTTATCTTTATGTGTTTATTTTTAAACCAAATAACAAATAGAATGTCGACATATTGTGACTTTTCAACCTCTCCCACCAACACTCAATTAAACAAGTTGACATTTTGCACACTCATCACACAAAATCTAAACTAGAACACAAACCTTTGAATATGAGCAACATATAGAGTTTTGGAATTTTCTATTACCATGATGTTCTTATAATCTAACAATCTAGAAGCTACTTTATAAACCAGCATGATTCATGTTGCCACAAAAGCCAGGTAAATTATTCAACTCTCTAGTCTCTAATTTTCTATTATATATATGAATGTTTCTTCATAGACTCTTTCAAATGATTCTTGATGAATTTTAATGCTATTATTATTATTCTCTTTTCCCTATCATGTTATTATTTTTCTTTATAGATAAAGTTTTTTCCTTTATACTAAATTCTGTATTATCAAGATGAGAATCCAACTGGGTAGTTTTTAGTTTGGTCAATTAAGCTGGTTTTAGAATCACTTTTACCCCTTCAACATCAAAATTATGACTACTCAAATGAAGGTAGTTTTTTTAATGAATTTTATGGATATTTTTGTTCTAGGTATATGCTTCTTTGCATATATTCTATAACAAGTCATTGTCAGGATTCTAATTAGGGTTTTAAATAAAGGTATATGACTGCTAGTGGAGTCGCCGTGTAATTCCGCATCAGTCGTATTTTATGTAGAACCAACACCTCTGAAAAAATGAATGTCTCAGTCAATGCCAGTGTTCGAAACCAACATCAATAGTTATGATTGCGTTTCATTTTATTTGTTTTATTAAAATTATTATTGGCACCGACCTGTCAGAGTGAATGTCGAGTTTTATTTCTGCGTTAAATTAGAGTTATAGTGTTACAAGCAATATATATATATATATATATATATATATATATATATATATATATATATATATATATATATATATATATATATATATATATTCTCCAGTTGAATTTACAATAATAACATGAACCATACTCAACAATATGTTTGATTTTTTATTTGTTTAGTCTTAAGTTTTGTCAATTAAGCTGGTTTTTGAGAATGGCTTTTCCTTTCATTTCATCATCTAAAGTCTAAACTGCAATTTTTCAATCAGTTACTTATATATTCTTTTATCAGAACCACTCAAATGAATTTTTCTGACTATTTTTGTCCTAGGAATATGCTTCTTTGCATATATTCTACAACAATTAATTGAAGGAGTTTTTAATAAAGGTTCGCGAATGCGATTTGAGCTGCAACATAACTATTTTTGATGCTGTTGAAACCACAACGCGACCATAATTGAGCCAGCATCGCCCGAATTTGACTGCAATTCTCCGAATATCATAGATTTATACAGACGCAACCGCTATTTAAAACCGGGTTTTTCGATGGATGTTGCAGATATGTTCTTCTGTTGAAAGTTTGAAGCTATGAAGGAAAACATGGATGATGGAAATTCGGAGGTTTCTGATAAACTTTCTGATAATGTTCTATTTTCAAATCCAGAATCATGTAGCAATTTTCAAGCTTCAACATCTATGAAAACAGATGCTGAATTATCTAAGAGCACTACTAAAACATGCACTCACACTCACACATGCAATCCACCTGGTTTTGATTTTGATGATTCTATTCATACACACACATGTTTTCACACGCACACTCGAGTTTTTGCATCCGAAGATGACACGAATTCAAGGCCAAAAACGAGTTCTGGTAATAGAGAAGCTGTTAAAAAGTATAGAGAGAAGAAGAAGGCGCAGACGGCTTATTTGGAGGAAGAAGTTAGGAAGTTGAAACTTGCGAATCAACAACTTGTGAGGAGATTACAACGGCAAGCGCTACTTGAAGCGGAGTTATTAAGGTTGAGGAGCATTTTGGTTCAACTTAAGGGGAAAGTTGACTGTGAATTAGGTTCTTTCCCTTTTCAAAAGAAGTGTTTCTCTTCTGGTGATTATAAAGAGGATACTAATTTGGTTTCCACTTCTCAGGGAATTGTTCTTGAGTTATGTAGCAACGATGCTTCTGATTGAAGGTATGTCTGTTGTTCGATAGATGTTAGAATCCAACACTTAAACATGTGTTTACATTCAATTATTCTACTGTCTATAAATACTATCGGCGTGCAAGTGTTGTGTCTGTATCAGTGTCGTGTCAGGTGTCTATTGTATAGATTGTTGTCGGTGATTACATTTGTGGTTGCGAGGTGATATAAAATACATATAATTATTAATTACTTTCACTGTGAAAAACATGTTAGATAACTCATACATAACCTTACCTAATGAAGCTTGATTTCTATAATGTGTAGAGTATGTATACAAAGGATGAGTTTTTTCTGTTTGAAATTTGTACAGTATCTTGTAAAAAGTGTTTTGATCTTAGCTGAATGAACAAAGTTCCTTGTATGTTAAAAGTCAAATATGCATTTATATAGTCTTAAAAACAAAAAAACGATGTATGGAAAAACTTATCAATTTTTTAAAAAACACCATACTGTACCAAATTTTTTGCAAAACCTTAAAAAATTCGGTAGTGTAAATTTATCGCTTTTTTTAAAAACCTTCTTCATTTACCGGGTATTTATAGGAACTGCAAAATATTCAGTAGTATAATTTCAATGGTTGAGATTTTGCCGAGAGTTTTGTACATTTGTGATTTTATCGATAGTTGTGTGAGGTCCAGAATGAATTCAAATTTGTATAAATAGGGATCATGTGTTGTTAAAAAGAACATATTAAAATGCTTCACTCTTCGTTTATGACATGTGTGTACTTCAACGGAGTGAAACCTCCAATTGATTTTGGTCTCCTAGAGGACATCATATGTCTTGCTCTTCTAAGATCCAAATTGAATAATATGTTGGTTGACACTGATAACAGAAAGGCGAGTAAGATCGAGTTTCGTACACCATAAATTGATACTGATGGAAGGGTGAAATACGGCCATATTGAGCTTAAAACTAATGAAGATTTGAAGGTTATGTGACGAACATGTCACCATAGGCTAACAAAGCAACCGATAGAGTTTGATGCGATAATTTCTAGATCTGTTGATAACATAATCAAAATGTTGAAACATCCAAAATCATCTGGTAGTGTATATGTTTTTGTTATTTGTTATTGTTAAGTTATGTAATTTTCTCTGTTGAGTTTATTTAATTGTAATGTGTTAAGTTATGTTCATTTTGCAATAATGAAAGAGTTGAAATGGTATCTAATAAATTGTACAGTGCAAATGTCTAAGTAATATACAAATAATACAAAAATAATAATTGTCTACATAACATGCTATGTGCGCTGCCTGTGATGGCAAAGTATAAACCCTGTAATATAGGTTTATCAAATCTATGAGGTTATCCATAGTGATTGATATCATCTACAAACGTTGTTGGTCATCCACACCTTATGGAGGCGGTGGAGACCGCTAACACGTCATCAGAAGATCCCCCAACATTAGTAGGTATAACATCATCTCTAAGCTTAACATGTAGTATAATGTGAGGGTGTAATACAATAATGTATCGTTCCAAGTACCCATACTACACGGAATTGGACATGCATTGCATGATCTCTAATGGAATGGGAAGAGCTAATAACATTACCAACAAACCATTTAACAATGACCTTAGATGGAATAAAAAAGATTGGTAGTGAAATGTCCTTGACAAACCCAAACTGACACATACACCTCTTTGGAAAATGTCTATCCACTAAGGTCTCTCATCACAGATAACCAGAAAAAAGAGAAATGTCATCAAACTTCTGATGCATTCAATGGTCCGTGTAGGGTGTCCAAATGACATCTTCTATAGTTAGTACATCAATCTTCCTCTTGTACTCCAAAACACTGTCTGGCTGTGCATGCCTGGACTTCCATCTTTTGGACCATGTAGAGCTAGCAATGACATGAATAACCTGCCTCTCACAAATGGAAGGGAAATGCTTGTATATCCAACACTGCACAAAAACATAGGAAAATCAAGAAATGTCATAAATAAGTCCTAAACTAATAAGAAAAAGAAGAATTTTTATACCTGAAATAGATAAATATAACCGGCAAGCTACCTAGTCTAAAAGACAACCACCTTTCCAAGTGCAAAATATAGAATAATCAATCCAGAACACCCCATGCTTATCTGACATGGTCAAGGTTGTTACATGTACCTCACATCAATATATACATGAGACTCATTTTCCAAGTTAGTACGTCCTATAAGATGTAGGATGTAGACTATAGTGGTTGCCTCATACATATATTGCTACACCAATTAGGGATACCTATCTTTGATCAAGATAGGCAAAAGTGAACACCCCAACTAACCTTAGACTCATCTAACATTTGCGCCTCGATAACCCTTAAGTCCTATATAGCAATAATACATGCTAGCTGCTGGCTAATGAAATGAGCGATGAAGAAACTACCTGGCAGGCGGAGATGGAGCAAAGGGGAGACATCATCTAAGGTAATCGTCATCTCACCAAATAGAAGATGGAAGAAAGATGTATCTTGATGTCATCGCTCAATAAAGGTAGTCAATAAAGCATTGAGCTTGGTCAGGGAATAGTCCACCAATAAAAGGAAATCACGGTCTTCTACAATCTCATTGACCTCCCTTGGCATCGTAGAATTTCTTCAACTTCGCGTTGTGGGTGGGCACCTTCATTGAAAGTCGGTCTTTTAACAAACAAAGTAAAAAGCATCAATTATTTTTAATGTATCAATAATAAATAAAAATAATATCAACATAACATATATATACCTCTCTGTGCCATAATCTGAATGTCACATGATTGCCATATCTTATTAACATCGAACGGTCGTTGGGCCCTCTAGGAAACCCTCCATTTGTGTGTACATATGGCTCTATCAAAGCTAGAACAATAAGCTCTGTGAAAACCTGAGGAGTAACCTCCATAACACCTACAACAAGTGCCTCTATATCAGGTTGATGAGTAACCTCTATATCAGTCGTATCCTCCGTCTCAGAAAAACGGGGCCTAACATCTGCCTGTCATTCTGACCCTTTACATCCTCAATTGTTGCATGCACATCCTTAATGAATGCAATAATTGGCTCATCATCAGAATCTTTGGTATATCTATCAACTTTACATCGTCTACGTCGGATATTACGGGGTTCACAACCCTACTTAGTCATTCGCCTCCTATGATAATCTTTTGGGGTTACTCTCATCGCCCGTATATGAGATTCCTCGATGTCATCTGCCCTTGCACGATCCCTCGTTGTAGCGCTGTCACGTTGCTTATAAGGAATTGTCTCATATGATCCTCTACTCGTCACTACAAAAAAAATGATGAAATATGAATTACTAGATTTTTTTAAAATCCAAAAATCATCATGATTTTCCATTAATTTTTGAAATATCTGATTAACCTAATCAACATTCCCACTATTGATTTTCTCAAAATATTTGGCATAAACTACATTAAATTTACCAAATTTTAAAATATATGGTATCACAACATACATTTTTACCAGTTATTTCAAAATATTTGATTGAAAACATGAATTCTACCCCTTTTTCAAAATATGGTAGATAATATGTATTTTACCATAGTTTTTCAAAATATTTGGTTGATATGTTACAATGGAATAATGAAATGACTTTTTATTTGGTAAGATCAATGCTGTAAAATCACAATATTTAGAGGAGTGTAGGTTAAAATGTGGGGATAGCAGGAAAAATTTCAGTATATCTCAATATCATTATCAGGCTCAGCCCAACAAGTGAGGGCCTAAAGGTGAGGCCTTTACCATAAATTTCATCATTTTGCTATTTTCAAACCCCCACAAAATCAGTCGCACATGCTTTCTAAAAATCTCCCTTAGATTGGTGCAAGCAATAAAACTTGTGCTCATATTTGAATATTTCTCATGATGGTGAATGATTGATCCTACACAAAAGAACTAGCTTTTCTCTACCATTTGTCACTATCACTATTGCCTTTGCTCTAGCTATTTGAGTTGCACTTTTCATTAAAATGTCAATAGAAAAAAAAAAAAAAAACTATTTTGTATAGACAAAAGCTACTTTACCTTTACTACTTTTCAAACTCCAAATAATATGTTTTGTAACTTTGTCTTTGGTAGACGGTGGCTCTTTTGTTCTTAACTAGTGGGGATACTTGGCATTCGTAAGGGTGAGTATTAAAAGAGAAAGATATAATAAAATAAAAATAAAATTTTAAAAAATAAACAGAGATATTGTAAAATTAATATATAGTAACTGAATATATTTCAATAAAAAAATAAAAGTGATATCAACATTTAAAATAAATTAATTAATCAATAATATATTTTTCCTCGTATAAAAATATTTGAATCCACAATATATATTTGTCCGTATATAAAAGTAATGTCATTTGGGAATCATGAAAAAAAATTGACACCAACATTAAAAAAATTAAATTAATCAACAATATATTTTTCTCCGTTTAAAAATATTTGAATTCACAATGTATATTTGCCCGTAAGTAAATACAAATATTATATTACATAAAATTTTATATAAAAGTATATAAAAGTAATGTCATTCGGGTATTTTCCAATGACAAAAATAAGTGATAATGATATTTAAAATAAATAAATTAATCAACAATATATATTTACCCATTTAAAAATATTTGAATCCACAATGTATATTTGCCCGTAATGAAGTAAAAATAAACTTTGAATAAATAAAGATAAATACATAAATTAATCAAAGATAAATATTTAAATGAAATAAATATTTTTAAAATAAAAAATTGTATCAATTTTCTAAATTTTAAAAGGAAGACATTAATAATATATATTTTAATTATTCATATATTATGTTAAAAATTAATATATTTTTAATTTTTTAAAAAATCTAAATAAATATATTAGATACATAAATAATTACAAAAACAACTCATTTTTTGAATTCATATATTATTTTAAATATATTTATTTTAATTTTCTTTAATTTAACAAAAAAAAATGTTATAACTTGTGCTTTCATAGAGATTTTGGTCTGATTACCCGTGTTCACACGCTACTGGTGTGTTATCCGTGCATTCGCATGGGTACCGGTTGGGACGCACAATTAGTATTAAAAGAGAAAAATGTAATAACATGAAAATATTAATCCACAATATATTTTTTCCCGTATAAAAAAATTTGAATCAATGTATTTTTACCCGTAAATAAATACACAAATTATACTACATCAAATTTTATCTATATTAATATAAATCAATATTTGAAACAATAATACGATTGATAAATACATATCATTAAATATTTATAACAATAATACGATTCATAAATTAATATTATTTAATATTTGAAACAATTAAAGATAAACATTAAATATATATATTTCAATAATAGAATAAGATATAATTAATTTCTAAAATAATACACTAAATACATAAGTTAGGTGTTTTAGTTAATATAAATAATAATTAATAAAATAGTTAAGTAAATTGAGATATATAAAATAGTTAAGTAAATTGAGATAAACATTATTTCTTTCTTTGTAATAAATTTTGTGTAAATATTAATTTGTTCAGTGACAATTACTTTTATCATAATTCCTCTGGACAAAATAGATTAAAATTCAAAATATCTTTTAGATAAATATACATAAAAGCAAGTGCTTTTAGTTCCCAACAAGGGAAAAAAAACCATTCTGTTAAATATAATAATTTAATCTGAAAAAATAATTGGAGATTACCTTCAAATATATCATATGTTCAAGGATTAAAGAATCAATTTTCATTTTCATTTTATCTAATTAATTTAGTAACTTTGTTTAAAATAAAAATGTCTATATACAAATATATAACTACAAATTTAAAATATTAAAATTGCTATTTTCTAGATAAGTAACTCAGATTGAAGGAAAAGTTAAAATAGTGAATGGAAATTCAGAGTATGGTCATAGCATAATAAGTTCCTATAAACTGATGAAGTATAAAATGAATGAAAAAACGTTCCAATTAGTATCGTAATAGATTCTGCTAGTTTATGATTAAACTGATATTAAACTGGTCAGAATGTCATAGAAGTTGCATCTCAATAGCCCCAACTGATTAAGTATTATTGCTATGCAGTGATTTGGATAGTTCTGTGGCAGAAAGGCTCAGTGATCTAGCAAGAAACTCCATGGATTATGTCGATGTTTCACGAACTTCTGTAGCAATTCCATGAGCATCTGTTCTCAACAACAACAGTGACATATAGATATTGATTTGTTGAGTTTTGGGACTTCTTTATATGTAATAAGAAAATTGTATACATATTGACCTCAGCATTGTGTGATAATTGTCATGATAATCTGGAAGCAAATCTATTGTTTGCAGTTCCAATCGAAATGAATTCACAGTTTCTTCCTCATCGGCGTCACGGATATCTTCAATGAAAATTGTATCAAATTGAACCGTTTGTCAATTCCCGCAATCTTCAAAGCTTCCTACTGGATTGCGAAATTACGAATGGGTACATTATTGATGCAGATCTTATATGTGAAACAGAAGCTAATGTTAGAAGCTAATGCAATATCAAATAAATTATGCATTAGCTTCCCTGTATCCTCTTTCATATGAGCCCTTGTAATGCCAAACCTCTTATGCCCCCACCAAACTCCAAAGGAATATCAACATCAAGAAAGCCAGAACCAGTTAAACTTAAACCGACATTGTGTCACTTATAAAAATTAACAAAACCATGATTATATAGACATAATGACCATCAAGTTAATCAAATTAAAATGATTCAATAAAAAACAATAAAACCTGTTAAACCAACATTAAGAATCACTTGTTCAGCCCAATGATGTTAAGGACTAAGAGACTTTTACAAAGAGCGATGAATGACAAATCCCCAAAAAACCATCTTTTCGACCAAATCTTCATGTTTTTTAGCCGTCCAACCTTCCTTTGCTAGCCCGAATTTAAAAAATTAAATGAGTTTAAAAACTGATTGAGAAAAATCCAATTGATTCCTCTAGTATGCATCATATAAGAATGGGAAGGTTTAACTTTTCTAACAGACAATCAAAATGGAATAATTAATTAATCTTCTTCATTATCACTCCTGATACTATTTCATAATTGAGTCTTCTTCATATTGTCTGGATTCTGAAATAAAGAAATCCGTAAGCATTAAGATGGAGGTGCACAATCGATTCAAAACCATAGAAAGAAAAATCATATCAATAATGACAATGATAATGATTATATGAAATATTTTATGAAAAATAGACAAAACATACAATAAAAAAATCAAGAGAACCATAACAAAATCATAATTCAGAAAATGAAAATACCTGAGAGAAAAGTATTCGTTCCATCAAATGTCCGCAAAGCATTAGTGTTATGCAATATACAATTACACTGATTTAGCCCTCAAATTTAACCAAATTTCAGCAGGACTTGTTTAGCCCTCAAACTACTACATTTTTTTAAACAAACTAAAAAAAACAAAATATTGATAGGTGAATGCTTCTCGATAGAAAATTTCTCTTAAATCTTGATTAAACCCCTTCAATTATGACATAATTTCAATAGTGACATAATTTCACTCCTTATAATGACATAATTTCAATAACTAAAACACTTATATAGTACTAACGATTAATTCGTTTATCATATGTTACTAACCTGGTACTATTCGAACAGTATAAGGGGATTCCAGAGGAGCAAAGTTTGAGATATTATGAATATGTACATTGCTATAACAACAAACATAACCAAGTCAATATCACATTTTCTTTGAAAATATATATTTAAGTAGTTTTTAGAAGAAACACAGAACATACCTGCAATAAACCGGGTGAATGTTATACGCAGGGGCATTCAAGAATGTAAGATTTGAAACTACCACATCATTAGATACCACTAAGTCGAACCTCGTATAAATCATTTTCTCCCTTACGTGCAACACAAGATTATGTTAGAATGCACATTCATTTGGCATATAAGCATAGTTGTTTAGATTTTTACTCACCAACTTCTGCTGTAATTCCAGGCCCAAAGAATAAAGTAAATTCAGTACCAGCTCACCGATTCTCATATAGCAACTGAATTCTTCGTCGTCTTTCATTCTTGTCATTGGATGATGTCCCAGGTGGGTATGTTTGATCTTCTAAGAAGCACTTGATGTCATGGAACCAAGGCTTGTCATCTTTAGCAGTGTCCACGGAGAATACGTATGCTGGTCTGTCAAGTCTGGATACTGAAATCCGAGGCACAAAGTTGGCAGCTTGAACTTTGATCATGGAAGAAATGGTAGCCAGAGCATTTGCGAACTGGTTTTCATCTCGAGGGATATACTCAAGTTTGACTGTTGTGAAGAAAGTCAGTAATCTCCTCGTATAATCACGGTATGGAATCAGATGCTCTTGGTGGGTGTACCATTTGCCGCTAGTTTGATTGATTGCCAGAGCTGAATCTCCGAACACAGTTAAAGTCTTGATCCTGAGGTCAATGGCTTCCTCAAGACCCATGATACAGACTTCATATTCAACTTCGTTGTTGGTGTAGTTAAAGGCGAGTTTTGCCGAGAAAGGCATGTGAACTCCTTTAGTTGTAATAAGCACTGCACCAACTCCACGACCATTCATGTTAACAGCCCTATCAAACATCATTGTCCATTCCTCTTCTGGGTCAGGCCCTTCAGTGTGAACAGGCTCTTCCTGGTCTTTTGCTTTTAGGAACATGATGTCTTCATCAGGGAAGTCAAATCTCATTGGCTGGTAATCATCAATGGGTTGCTCAGCCAGATAGTCAGACAGTACACTGCCTTTGATGGCCTTTTGAGATGTGTACTGAATGTCATATTCTATCAGAATCATTTGCCATCTTGCAGCCCTTCCGGTAAGTGATGGCTTCTCAAATATGTACTTGACTGGATCCATCTTTGAGATCAACAAGGTAGTGTGGGTCTACATATACTGCCTTAGTCGGCGAGCAGCCCACGCTAAAGCACAACAAGTTTTCTCGAGCAGTGAATAACGTTGTTCACAGTCGGTAAACTTTTTGCTTAGGTAGTATGTTGCATACTCTTTTCGACCAGACTCGTCATGCTGGCCCAGCACACACCCCATTGATCCCTCTAATACTGTCATGTACATTATTAGAGGTCTTCCTTCCACTGGAGGCATAAGGATTGGAGGTTCTTATAGGTACTCCTTGATTTTGTCAAAAGCCTTATGGCAGTCTTCATTCCACCTGACTGTTTGTTCCTTTCTTAATAGTTTGAACAAGGGTTCACAGGTTGCAGTAAGATGAGATATGAACCTTGATATGTAGTTCAATCTACCTAGAAACCCCCGAACTTCTTTTTCAGTATTTGGTGCAGGCATCTCTTGAATGGCTTTGACTTTGTCAGGGTCAACTTTAATTCCCTTTTCACTTACAATAAATCCTAGCAGCTTACCGGAACGCACCCCAAATGTGCATTTGTTGGGGGTTTAGCTTCAGCTGATACTTTCTCAGACGCTTGAACAGCTTCAACAGATTTACCAGATGGTCTTCTTCTGTGAGGGACTGGGCAATCATGTCATCCACATAACATTCAATTTCTTTGTGGATCATGTCGTGGAATAATGTTACCATAGCCCGCTGATAAGTTGCCCCGGCATTCTTCAGTCCAAATGGCATTACCTTATAACAGAATGTGCCCCAGGGTGTGATGAAAGTTGTTTTCTCCATGTCTTCAGGTGACATCTTGATCTGATTATATCCTGAAAATCCATCCATGAAGGAGAATACCGAGAACTGAGCCGTGTTGTCGACCAATACATCAATGTGAGGTAATGGGAAGTCATCTTTCGGGCTAGCTCTATTCAGATCCCGATAATCCACACACATCCGTACTTTGCCATCCTTCTTAGGCACTGGTACAATGTTAGCAACCCACGACGGGTAACTAGTTACAACAAGGAAACCGGTGTCCCACTGTTTTTGCACCTCTTCTTTTATCTTCATGGCCATATCCGGACGAGTACGGCGTAACTTCTGTTTTATTGGAGGACAGTCTTCTTTTAGTGGAAGCTTGTGCATAACAATGTCGGTATCCAGACCTGGCATGTCTTGGTAGGACCAAGCAAAGACATCAACGTACTCTCGCAGCATGTCAATAAGTTGTTCCTTCACTGAATCTTGCAGACGGGCCCCGATCTTCACCTCTTTCAAGTCTTCTTCGGTACCAAGATTAACTGTCTCAACTTCCTCCTGATGAGGAGTGATAACCTTCTCCTCTTGCCTTAACAGTCTGGCTAGTTCTTCAGGTAGCTCATAATCTTCTTCAACCCCTTCATCGGCTTGATTAATCGGATTGTCGAAGTCATACGAAGTCATATCAGTGTCGTTGTCGGTGCAGTCTGGAGGGCACTCTCTGCAAGGGTTTATATTGGTTCATTTTAGTGATCAGTTTTATCTTGTTTAAAAAAGTGAAAATGAGGTTATTATTTTGAAAACATTGCCATTTTATTGTTTTGTACAAAAAAATGAAAAATGAAAAACAGTGAACAAAAAAAAGATTCGTTTGCAAAAGATGTCCTGATATTCATTAATTGATCGTTTGCACAAAATACTAGATGACCCGATTACAAAATGAGTCATGACACCTTGGGCAAGATGCAGGACTTGATGCATGCTTAAAAGACAGGAAATAATAATTACTCTGCAGGAATAACTCTTATAATTTCCTGGGAAGACCAGTTAGAGACTTGGTTCCCCGGGATCCTTGGACGTATTCAGTTTTCCAGGTTGCGTTCGTCTTCTTCCTCGTCTTCCAGACTGTTCATAGCATCCGGGGTAAGCATTCCCCCGCTGACAAATTTGGGCTCTGTTGCAGCCTCTGGTTGATCTTGTTGAGTTGGTCTGTAACCCAACCCGAATCTGTCTTCTTTCTTTTCTACTGGCAGCAACTTGCCCCAGCCTTGAGCGGTACCCTCCTCAACAACCTTTCGGGCTTGTCGATATGAAGTGATGGAAGTTCCAGACACAGCAGTTGCTTCATTGATGTTAAGGGCCTCAAACCCCTGACTCATAGTCTCATGGATCTCCCCATCCATCTCTATATACTTGTAAGTAGCCAGCTGGCTAACGAAAATATCTTCCTCCCCGCAGATTGTGATGATCTGGCCTTCCCACTCAAATTTTAATTTCTGGTGAAGGGTAGATGTAACAGCGCCAGCGGCGTGAATCCAGGGTCTACCCAACAAACAGCTGTAGGCCGGCTATATGTCCATCACGAAGAAAGTAGTTTTAAAGATTTGTGGGCCAATCATGACAGGTAAATCAATCTCTCCAAGCACTGATCTCTTAGAGCCATCAAATGCTCTCACCACCAAGTTACTTGGACGTAATGCTAAACCATCATATTCCAGCTTCACCAAGGCTTTCTTTGGGAGGACATTGAGCGAAGACCCAGTGTCTACCAGTACATGAGAAAGAACAACACCTTTGCATTCTAAGGTGATATGTAAAGCCTTGTTATGATTGCGTCCCTCCGTCGTTAAATCAGCATCTGTGAAGCCCAGTCCGTGAATGGTGTTAACATTTTCAACCACTGTTTCCAGTTGATTAACCATAATCTCTTCCGGCACGTAGGCTGCGTGCAAGACCCTCAACAGTGCATTCCTATGGGCTTCAGAACACATTAACAATGATAATATAAAGATTTTGGAGGGTGTCTGATGAAGATGGTCCACCACTTTGTAATCACTCTTTTTTATTATTCTCATGAACTCGTCCACCTCTTGCTTAAAAGACGTCTTTGGAGTTTCTTTAACAGTTGGCTCTTCAAGTACCAAATTCTTCCATTTTGCCTTAGCAGCAGCTTCTGCTTCAGCATTGGGTCTTGGTGTTTGTGAGGCAAAAAGGCGTCCGCTTCTGGTGAAGCCTCCGCCTCCCCCAACATTGTCAACTTGTGGTGAAGAGGTTGATGAATCTAGAGTGATCTTCTTCCCATCGCAGTAGAGATCAGAGCCGTAGTGCCAAGGTATGGCATTACTGCTTTCATAAGGAACGGGTCCAGGTACCGTAATGGTGACCGGACTGATTGTCGCAGCGGAAGGAACTGTGATGGTATGCGGGTCGTAATAGATTGTGACTGGAGATCTGACAGGAGGTGTTGCAGTTCGTTGTTGGAAATTGTTGTTGGGATGAACAGTTGACGGGTCGTAATAGATTGTGACTGGAGATCTGACAGGAGGTGTTGCAGTTCGTTGTTGGAAATTGTTGTTGGGATGAACAGTTGACGGGTCATAATAGATCGTGACCGTTGAGACATCTTCATTAATGTTTGTTGGTGTTGTAGGCGATTCCGTTGATAAGATGGGTGTTGATGTTGTAGAAGTAAGTGTTGCTGAACTTTGGTTTGTTGAAATAATGGAGGGAGTGATTGCTGGAGTTGTGGATGAATCAGTGGGAATGATAGTTGTTGTAGTTGTAGGAGGATCTATTGTTGTTGAAGAAAGAATTATTGATGTTGTAGGAGAATCCATTGTTGCTGAAGAAAGAGTTGTTGATGTTGAAGGAGCCGTTGTGGTTATTTGCAAAATTCCATCTCTGATAAGGCCATCTATGCCAAACCTTAGCCTCTCACAACCATTAATAGCAGTTTTGCACGATTCACAGCAGGCCTCACAACCCGGGAACACCTGGCATCTTAAGAGTTTAGCCTTGACTTCTGCCAGCGATGTTTGAATCTGTACAACATTATCAATCAGTGCAGATGGTTGATCTTCCTCTATGGCATTAATCCTGGGCCCACCATGATTAGGCATAGGATTTCTATTAACATTCGGAGGAGGTGCGAAATTGAGAGCTTTGGAATCGACCAAATCCTGAACCTTCATTTGCAAGGCTCTACATTTCTCGGTATTGTGACCAGGTGCGTTGGAATGAAAGGCACACCTGGCACTAGCATCATAATTCTTCTGGAGGTTGAGAGGATCTGGTGGAGCCAACGTCCTTAACTCAACCAGATTGAGCTTCAGGAGTTGTGGCAGTAGAGCGGCATACGACTTAGGAATGGGGTTAATCACTCTATTTACCTGAGATGGCCTCTGTTGAAAGGGGCGTTGTTGTTGGTTGTTGTTGTTATTATTGTACGTTA